>JAQFVV010000128.1:0-170729 GCA_028023455.1 Epiperipatus broadwayi | reverse complement strand
TTCTTTCTTATTTACTATGTAGCAAATATTTTTTAATATTCACAAGTTCAGTAGCCCAGATGTGTTTGGAATGTTTTTTTAAATACTGTTGGCTGGCACCTTTATATAAATGTGCCAATAGGTAATATAAAACAAAAAAAAGGTATCAAAATGAGTTCAAACCAGGATGTTAGAGGTTAAGAGAGAGTTAAATTATTTTTTCACTGTTTTTCCATGTATATTGTCATGAGCATACATGTATATGATATTGTTGAAACAAATCACTAATTAATTTTTTTTTGCAATAGTCTATTATAGGTGCAGAAAAAAAACCAAAAATCAAGCAGCAAGGCAGTTGAATTCCAATAGATCATATACATACATGGTATGATCAATTTTTTTTATTATTTATTAGCAGCAGTCAGCAGCAACAAAAAATGGCATATTGGAGACAGTTGAAGAGAGAGGGAAGAGATGTGTATATCCAGCATAAAATAAGAAAAGTTTAAATCAAAATATTAAAATATATTTCACGATACATTTATAATTGACTATCTTTAAAAAGAAGAAAAAAAAGTGAATTGTGAAGAAAACATAAGAACAATGACACCAGAGGAAGAAAGGAAGTGCATAGCAATGCTGTATAATATGCTTAAGGATATGGAAAAAGGGTCTGAAAAATGATGGAAAGAACTCGAAGAGCAATGGAAGGAACTCATGGAGGAAATGAGAAGTGGGGATGGAACACAGCCCAAGAAAAACAAAGAGGAAGCACAGCTGGACTTAGAAGGGACTAGCCCTGCTGTTAATGTAGATTCAAGTGAATGCCAAACAGACAACAGTAATACTGCCACAACTGCTGAGAAGAAAGAGAGCAAGATGATAGATGTGATCTTAGATACAATGAAATGTGGTGCTAATGATGTGGCTGTAGATATTGCATGTAAATCAATGGAAGCAAAGCCAGAGATCAAGAATATAGCCATTATTCCAAATTTCTCCAAATGATATGAGTATGACTATAGAGTACCAATTAATTGGAATAAAATCAAATATTGATAAGATTAGTACTGCTTTGGACATTCCAACTGATGGTTTCAAAGATGTACCAGTTCCAAACAAAGTGAGCCTATTGATCTAACCAAAGACAAGATAGTCTGTGTAAAAACAATTTTGGAAAATATAGTAATGGAAGACATGAAAGTTGTGAATGAAATTGAAGATACTGCCAAGAAGCAGTAGGCTAACCAAATAGAGAATATGATGAACCAAACAAAAGAACTGGAAAGATTTGAAGATGGTTCCCCCCTCGGATCAAAAGATATTGATGCTGAAACCAAAGATAAGACAGTTTTCATGGAAGCACTTTTAAAAGACAGTGGTGCAGAGGACACAGAACCTCAACCAACTAAAATAAGGTTGGAACCTCATGAGAGTCTTTTGGTGAAAACAACTACCAACTCTATTCAACAAAAAAAGTAAAGAATTAGCTTCTAATTTGACAGAAGTTACTCACAGTCAAAGTTTTACTCCAGCAGATTTAGCTAAGGATGAAGAAAGTACTAAGGAAATGGTAGTTTCAAATCTACTGCAAGCCAGCCCATCTCAAAGTGATGATACCAGTTTAGCACCTTCTACTGTAGTGGCTGTATCAATCATGAAAAATATCAATAGAACAATACATACTGTTTTGGATGAATCTTGTGAAATCATAATTGATAATTCCAAGTTATATTTTCATAATAATTATAAAGATGTTCTGTGGAAAGTGATGATGAAGGATTAATGAAAACATCAAAGTTAAAGTTTAGGAATAATGCTGAATGGCCTCCTGATATGACAATGAAGGAAGTAGACAGATCTTTAGGTGTGGTCAATGCTGCCCATTTTAATAAGTCCCATAATCATTTATTTATGAAATATGATCAGAACAAAATTGATGATGAGCTGAACTCATTAGACAGAAAAGATAAAATCTGTTTTAGGGCATGGACATATTTTGATAAAAATAGTTTCATAAAAAATGGAGGAAAACTACTCAACTCCCAAAGTGAATTTGTTATAATGGATGCCATTATATCACAGAAAGTTAGAGAAATTCTTTTAAAGCAAAATACTTTTAATAAAGAACAATATAATAATATACCAAAGCACAATATTGTGACATCTTTTGATATTTTAGTAAGAGACGTAAAAAGGCATACCTGTAACCCTTATATACCTACAGATCCAGGAAAATGTTATTGAAAAAAAAAGAAGCAGCAGCCATCGATAAACAAAGTTGAAGACAATTGAAAATGAAAATGGACATTCTCATATTATGAATCCATAAGCAGCCTTAGATAAACAAAATCAAAGACAATAAAAAAATGCAAATGGACATTCTACTTTATGAATCCCTACACCAAATATTTCAGTTAATGAAAAAGTAATAATAAGTTGCAATAAAAATAAAAAAATGAAAATAAGATTTTTTTCTTTTCCATACTAGAAACTCGATTCAAGAAGGCAGGTGTTTTTGTCAACAAGGAGCAATGTTTTCATGCTCATTTATTAAGGTTGTTTTTCTCAGCAAAATTATATCAGACTCCAACTAAGGTGATTTTTTTATTGATTTTTTTTAATGATCACTTTAAGTGGGGAAGAGTGAAGCAGTCGATGTCTAATCATCATCGAGCTTCATGCTTCACCATTTACACTAACCTCCTGAGGGGTCCACAATTCAGACCTCATTGTATATATATGCCATTCACCCACACACTGTAGGCATAATTATCCAATGAATTAATAAAATTATTTAGTAAAGTAAAACAGTAGTGTGCAGGATGCACATATATATCTGAAAGAAGCAATAATTCTATTAATGTTTATTGCTGAAAATTAGATGTTCCTTATATAATTGTAAATATCTTTTTATATATGGGTATTTAATTAAGGTATTGGAATATAACGACAAAGAAAAATGGGGAAGGCTCGAAATACTGAAATAATCTTTATCTAGATTCAGACTGTTTTCATTAATTAAAATTATAAATCTTTATTAAAATAATAAGCAATTCTTTTGTTAGTTGTTTTCAAATTTTTAAAAATATATCAAATGGTATTTCGAGCCTTATCTGTTCTAAAAATATTTTGCTAAGTAAATGTTGTTTTTTATTTAATCAAGAGATTACAGAGATAGCTGTGGACAACTGAAATTGGATTCTTGGAAGGATTAAAGGATGTATAAAAAGGGCCATAGAACAAAAGAAGTGTTTTTAGGTCAGTTGAGTTTAGTTACTTTTCAGTGGAGTTGGTTTAGCTACTTTTCCATTAGTTACTTTCAGTAAAATAAATTTTAAGAAGTCAACATAAGTTCTGTGCTATGAAGTTTGAGTAGAGGAATCTTTTACCTTTCTCTCTTTCTCTCAAAGAACTGTTTGCCTGCTTGCTGCTACCATGTTCCATCCAACCGGCCATACAAGATGACTGTATAATTGCCAACCTGGCTGCCTGTCATTATGCTGCTATCCTTAGGTAACCTCACCTTATATAGAGCTGCCTTCATAAGTAAATACTTTTGTAATATGTAGTTCAACCATTGTATTTTAATTTATATATTAATTTATAAGCTTCTGCTAATTTGGCTCTTAAATTCTCTCTCTGTAATCCCTTACTAATATAATGTATTTCTAACTTAGCTTTAATGCTTGAATTCATATATATATATATAACTTAATGCAGCTAATTAAAATTCATATATATATATATAAACTTAATGCAGCTCCATTAAAATTTTATATATTTTGTTTAATGTATAGATATAATTGATTTTCTTTAATATGCCAAAAATTGCCAAATTTGTGAGTTTGGAAAAGGGACAAAAATAATTGTTTAATTTGGAAAGAAGTGGGGCTTCATTTAAAACCTATCAATAAGGTTTTGTTTATATTAAATAAAAATTGCTTGCGAGTTTGATTTCATTTTAAATTCGATATTCTTAAAGTCAATTAAAAACTTTTACTGTGGATGAATTCTGCTAAATTTACTGCTTTGAATTTGTTTTTAAAATTTCATTTTAAAAGATCGTGAACCTTGATTAGTATAATTAGTCCATCTTTTCCTGCTGTTGCCTAAAGGGCTAATTATAAATTTATTAAATGCACATTGATTATGTAAGTAATATTTACTGAGGCTGTAACCTCGAGAATATGCATGTAAAATGTGATTGTAAAGACCTCTACAGGTGTTTAACCATGCTTCAGCTTCACCTATTTAAATAAAAAGTAGGTTGAAGTAAAAAAGGGTTCCCCTTTTTTCTTCCATAGTGTAGGCTTGTGGTTAAACACCTGTAGAGGTCCCTACTATCACATTTTACATGCATATTCTCAAGGTTACAGCCTCAGTAAATATTACTAAAGGGCTAATGTAATCCGTAATACGTATATGGGAATCAAATTTAAATATAAATTTTATTAGTTTAATGCTATATAAAAAGTTATTATTCATTACAATTTGTTAAATGACTCAGGATTGAAAACAGGTTATTGTGCAAAAGGTTAGACCATTTCCAAACTTTACAATAATATTATATGAAAATTATATAAAATTATATAAATGTTGCTGGCATACCTTTTCCTTTATTCTGACATTTTATCTTTTCCATTTCTTGATTGTTTTATCATTGGGAACATCAGAAGCCTGAAGCTCCTGTCCTACTTTTCAAAAATCATTCATAATCAGGGACTCTACTGCCTGTGGAACATGAGGCTTATGGGGTTGATGTGCTGTGGATGACTGTACATCTGGCTCTGGCTTTCAAACCCAGCCTCTCCATCAAAATCACTCCACCAGAATGCATGGGCAGATCAAATCTAACATTTCAAACATTTTTTTAAAATGATAGAATATCCAAAACTGCCATGAAGAGCCAGATTTCTTTATCGTATGCTAGTACCGTTACTCTGCTCCTTAAGTTGATCACTGTCTTCCTAACTTTAGTAAGTCACAATGATGTTTTAAAGATAATAATTCACTTTGTAAAAATACATTCAGTTCATTGAATTAAACTGCTTTAGTTTAAAACAGTTATCGATTCCCATAGATGTAAACCTATTTATATTAATGATTGTATCACATATTTTCATAAATGTAGCACATTGTTTGTTTCTTATTTTCCAAAGACATCTTTTCCAAACAATGCCAATAAAATATATGTAATGATTTTCATGAGGTAGATAAATGATTAAGAAGTATATTTTTGCATGGTTACAAAATCATTTATTACTAAATCACAAACTATTTTTTATATCATTAATCATCTAAACCTGTCACAATCTTCTATATTTATTTTATACATCCACAGCATTTTATTTGTAAACCTTTGTAAATTGGCATATTAACTCCACACAAGTTACAATACACTCTATAAAATTGTATTCATGAAATAATTAATAAAGTGGATTTATAAAAACAAATCACAAGTTTGTAAATGTATAATGTCACCCCAAGCATAAAATCATTTTTGTAATATATATATATGCATTTGTTTAATATTTTATTAAATATATATTTCATGTAAATCCTGGTTTGTTTTTGAATTATTTCTAATTAGTATTTAGAATTATTTTCTTTAGCTAATAACTTAGCATTAATAAAGATAACTTCGATAAATGTAATTCCTGGGCTACTCTTATCTCAATCATCATCATCATTCTGATCTTATGCTCTACCACTTTGCTTCTGGGCCTGAAGTTAAAATAATTGTACTGTATCATCAAGATTGTTGTTCATTGGGTCAGAGATTCAAAGAATAGGCAAATAGGTTAGAATTCAGGATTGCTCCAGTCCTGTGTATCTTGAGCATGATCGGATTCAAGGTACTTTTGCTTAGGATTTGAATCTTCTTGAGTGAGCATACTATTGTGACCGGTACAATGTATATATATATATTGTACCTATTTCAATTTAGCCTATGGCTAAATTGCAATAATGTGCATAAAATAAAAACAGAAAAAAATTATCATCACATTTTTTTGTATAGAAAAGGATGCTGTATGGTACCCAAGTTCAATCCCTACATGATTGTCTCCAAAAGCCTAGAACAGAAAGAGAGTGGGGAAAATATTTATGCCCTCTGTTTGTTTTGAATTGATAAAACAAAGAGTAGTATTAATTGATAAAACAAAAAAGTAGTATATACTTTGAATTATTTAATAGTTGTCTTTGAAAGTTAGTATTAGAACATATATAAACAATTGTCTGTGGACACAAGTTATTCAGTTAATCATTTTCTGATTTTGATTATTAACTTTCTTCAAAATTGATCTATACTTAATAAATTCTGCTATTCTTTCTATAACAATAATTTAAGTCTAATAGTTTTAATAATTTAGTTTTGAATATTAAGTTACAGTTTGTAAAAATCATTCAGATTATTTTTGATAGGCAGGTTTTTCTGAATGTCTGAATATCTAAGTGTGTGATTGTATTTTACCTAAATAAACTTACAGTTACACATATATTAAAAAAGATTCTATTAAAATCATTTTGTGATTTCACTGTAAAAAGCTGTATTGTCTGTAAAGAATTATATTATATGTTAATTAAACTAACAAGGTTAGAATTTCAGTTGACCAGTGCAGCTGACATTCTTTCAATCAGAGTTAATTGGAAAAAATTAAAGTTTATGAGGTTAGACTTGAAGAAAAATAGAGGACTGCTATTAAGGTAATAAATTCCAGACCAGTCAACCAGTTAATTACAAAAAATCATACTAGTTTGGGTTTCTTACTAACCATCTATTTAAAACAGGTTGTCAATTTTAATTGGAAGGCTTAACTAATGAAAATCGAGTGTTTCTATCTGTGAGGTCTTGTAAAAGACTAAATTGCATAAAAAGGCTGAATGAGTCTGTTTGAGAAGAGAAATATTAAAATTGTTGAGAGAAGAAACTAAATTGGGGAAAAGAAGACTGGATTGCTGTTGAAAGCCAGCATTATATATATATATTGAAAGTTCCCTACAGCTAAATGGCAGGCTAAGTAGATATATATTGTATCTGTGGTGATCCACAATCCATTAACCAATTCACATCTGAAGAGTTTGAGCCAAAAGTATTATACATCTAGTGACTGATTGTGAAAAATAAGATAGAAGAACCTGATTTCTCACCTGGGTTTTAAATGTAAAATAAAAATAAGTAAAATGTTAAAGTGTCAAACCATGCTAGTTCAGTTATGCCATTGACTGAGTTTAAACACCATCACAATGATAAATATATAAAAAACAGCAAATATCCCTGGTCTATTATAAATAAGTATGCTGAAAAGAAATTAAGAAATAATTCTAGTGCCAAATGGTTCATATGGAAGTAAGTATTTTCACCATCATCATCACAACAAAAAATTGCAAACCCAAGCCAAGAAAATAATAGGACTGTTCCAGTAAACCGCTGAAATTGGTAAATATATGCATGTTACAGATTGGTGTTTGTGACTGCTGCCAAATTTATAAACATTCAACAAGATGAATTTGAAATCTTGGAAAGTGCATGCCTCAAGAAAGTAAAAGAACTGGTAATAAGAATTTTATTTATATCTACATATTTGATTATATCAGTGACTATTAACAAAACTTTTAATAACAAATTCTTTATCTTTTTTGTCTCTGAACCTTAAAGCCAAAGTCAATTAAAAGAACTTTCAGTAATAATGGCAATAGTTTTATTGATAATATTAAGTATTCTGAAGTTATAATACATATCCACTTATAGATGTATTTTATTTTGTGAAATGTATTATTGTATATTAATTGAAATTTATAAAATATGTTGTTGATATGGTAAAACATTTTTTTATAATTTATTCATAATGGGGATTAACACATAGACACACATAGTAATGTATTATTGTATATTAATTTAAATTTATAAAATATGTTGTTGATATGGTAAAACAATTTTTTATAATTTATTCATAATGGGGATTAACACATAGACACACATAGTAATATAATTATATTTTGCCATATGTATAGCTGTGGAGCCTGAATGTTGAAAGTGGTAGAAATAAAGCATTTGGGAGCTAGATTTGTTAAAATCATGATTAGTGACCTCAATTGGTCAGAGGGGGAGATAGGTAATTTAAAGCTTATTTCTTCAAATGCTTTTACTTCTCTAGAACCTGACTAACCTTTTCTTATTGATTATTTTGTTTTATATGCTATATTTAAATTTATAAGATTACAAAAGTATCATGCAACAAGTGTTTTTTAATGAAATATTTTTCATTTGGATATACATTTTTAGTTTTCCACTATCCAAATTAATGCACAAACATTATACTATGATATAAACATTGGATACTATCATTAAAGGGAAGGGGGGATTTTAGTATCATTAATATTATGATTTAAATACAAACAACTCATCAGTATTATTCATATAAATTTTCATATATATCTTTAAATATTATGTATATTTTATTAGTCCAGTAATAAATATTAATTTGTGTTATTAAAAGAGGCATATATCTTTATTAAGAATATTCTTTATTTTATTAAATATGATATTAATGGTTAAGTCCCAATTTAAATATAATAAATTTAGGCAAATAATTATGAATTTATAAAAGCTAAATTTTATGTTAGGCATGAGTTCTAAATCTGTGGATGGAAGTACCATTATCATCATCATCATGTTTTTAATCAATGATCTAGATAAATGTGTTTAATGGCCATAGATAAATAATGTTTTTCACTGTATTTGTTTATCATTTGGGAGTCATTATGAGGTAATAACCACTATTAAGATCATTAAACATCATTTAAGGGTGAGTGAATTGCCACCATAAACCTATAGTGTTTGATATGAGCTAGCATGACTTATGAGAATGTTGAAATGAATTTATGATATTAAAATCTAAGTAATAATTTTGTTGGATAAATTTTATATGCACAACTAAAGCGTAAGGGTTTGGTTTTCTCAATGTTAGTGCAAAGGCGATATGGTTCTATAATCCAAAATTCTATCTCTGGTTATAAATAAGGTACCAAATGGGTTCAAACCAGGTAAACTATAAGTAGGTATAGAATATAACTTTGTTTAGACTTAGTTAGCCTAGTGATGCCCTGATAGAACATATTCACTTAGTAAAAACCTATATGACTAGATAAAAAAGGTTAAAATGAATAGTTTATTTTGTCATCATTTTTTTTGCAAGCCATTGGTTTTATTTTGGAGACATTTGTATTAAGTTACTATATATGTTGTAATGGTCAGTTTTGTATGTGACAGAGCTAGGCTATGATATGTGAAACTGCAGTTTTACCAAACATGTTAGGGTGTTATATATATATATTGTAATGGTAAGAATTGTCCCTCCACACAACAAAATTTAGAACACTGGCAAAATACACTAAAGCTGATCAAGTATGGATACTGGGATCCAGAATCTGACCAACATTCAATCTTTTCACCTCGGCTCAACGATCTAATACCCTATGGATGACACTTCTCAACTTACACAGACATTTAATTTAACCTCGGTCTGGAAGTCACTCAGCATAAAAGAAAGACTTGTAAATTAACTAATTTAACACTGATTTGGGTCAGATATACATACATATGACCAAGTGATTAATTAATATATCAATGATTGACCTACATATAGATGAAATGATGTATGTGTGATTAAATCTAGCATTAGATAAAATGAACTCACAGACAATAAAAATATGGAAATGAGTTATAATTTTGAATACTATTAATTTAATAAAACAATAAACAGTAAATCAAAATATACCCAATTATGTGATGAGAACATGAGATATTATGCTCATAGGCATTGCATAACTAATGAGATTAATATTACATATCTCATTATAAATGTTCAATAAAATGTAGTATGGTATTGGAGTTTATGCCTATACTAATATGCCAATTTTCTAGCCCTTTTGTAGTCTGCTAAATCATACAAAACTTTATAGCCAAAGTTATATAACTAATTTTAATAGTGCTCCTATGGCATCTATCTATACAAAGTTAAATCGAGCACATAATTAGGCTCAGAGATACCCAGGTTAGCATGTTAACCTAGATTAGGACCTACACTGATGCTAGATAAGCATTTAATATAAAAGGAGAGAAAACTGATTTATAATAGGTTTACCTATATACTCTATGGCACATATCAAAATATTAATAAAGCTAGAAGGTGTGAATGGGTCATTATTCATGGGCTTCAATCTCAAAGACTCAGTTGCCCTAAAACTGCTCAACTTGCTATGAATAGGAACATTAGTAGTTCAGGGAGTCAGATAAGCATTAATTATGAATAATCTAGGTCCTTGTGCCATAGTTCAAAAAGTATGTGCTTTACCTGAACTAAAGTGGATAAAGGTGGCCTCCACCAGCAACTCATCAAGAATCATGGAGCAAGCAGATAATTACACATTATGTACTTTGTAAAGACACATCCACAACTTATACATATAATGCAAATATGTAAAATTATATTATCGGGCCTTAAAATTAGATAGCGTCTATTTGCATATATATACAATCCAGTTCTCAAATTTAGTATTTCAAATATACTATTTAGGGACTAAATTAATTAGTAACCTTGTTTAATATTATCACCTGCATCTCAACATATATAAATCTAATGAGGACAAAGCATATTTGCAGGATAATTACGAATAAAACATTAAAATATGCTTTGATAATATCTCTGTGGCTAGTTTATATGACATACGAGTTACATATATAAATAGTTATAATTCATAACTTGAATTAAGCAAACTACAATTTAACTAGAGAATGACTGATTATTGTAACATTAATACCCAAAAATTAATCAATAAAAATAATATGATTTCAAAACAGCGAGGGAGAAAGAAACTTAATAATTCAATTATTTAATATTTATTATAGCGAAGATTTGAAATTATCTTCACAGGTTGATAAGCTAAAATTATATTTATAAATACTTGCAGTTTCAAGTCATTTGACATATTAAATACATATAATATTAAAATGATAAAATCATAGAATAAATTGAATAGATTAGGAATAGGCATAAAAGACCGCAGAAAATTATACATTTAAAATAGATTATTAGAGTTTTACATTTTAAAAGAGAATTCAAGTTTTACAATCAGACAAGATTTAAACATTAGCATTTACAGTTTTCTTCACAGATTTTAGGAAAGGTGTTTGGGAAAGGCAGATTTAATAAATAGCTAGCTTTTAAAAGAAAGAATTGAAAGTCGCAGTTTATAAACAGGGCTCTGAGAGAAAATTTATCAATTTACCAGTCCATTGTTTTCATTGCAGTTATGGATGGCAGTTTGGGATTACAGTTCTGGGTAATTGGGAGGATAATAAGTTGACACTTCTGGCAATGATTTAAAGTTAATGGAGGTTTTTCTATGGGCGGCCTTGCTGGTGTACGGCATTATATTTTATCGGACCAAAGTCTTTTCCATTCCCCGGCTAGGGCTGAGAGGTGAGGGGTTGCCTAACTTACCCCAACATTTTGAAGGTGAAATGAGCATGGATTATGTTTACAATTCACTTATTATGTATGTGATCGATTCATGGCGACAAAACTTTAAGTATTTATATTCTTTTAACTCTGGCCACCTGTTTAATTTTTACAAGCTTGTCCGCATTTGTTTATTTTAAAAAAATATATTTAATAGCTAAAGCTAATAGAAAAACCCATTTTATTTATTTTAGAAAAACATTTTTAATTATGACAATTTAGATTTTGTTTTCCTGCTTTTTCCTCCTGCTGTTTATTACGACAATGTTATAAAATCCTGTGAAACTGTTATTAACATTTTATATTTACAAAATCAAGTTCACACTATTTTAGGACTATTGTGTGCCCTACTTTAAAATTTGTTTACCAATAACAACTAAAAGTTTTTTGATAATTAGTAGAAAACTAATTTTATTATCATACATGTAGAATAACAACGGAAATGGATTATACATATGCAATTTCAATAATACAACAATAAAATTGGCTAAATAATTTAAACTAAAATATTTCTTAAACTAGAAATATTTATTAAATGGATACATATCTGTAATGTGTATGTATACTATTAAATTACAGACTTACCATTCACATAATATATATGTGATTTTGCATATATAGTAATTTAATGTTATTTAAATGGGTACTGTGACCTGGCATATAGATAGATGTGGGGGTAAAATACATGGAACAGTAGATGGATAAATCTGACTGTTTCAATATATATATATATTGTACCCTCACTTCCAGGAAAATATATAATAATAATAAAACAGGATTAGTTCAGATAAATGGTTATGCTCAGCTAAAATGTATATAACTGATAATAAAGATATTTTATGTTAATGTCTATTGTTCATCTAGCTCTAACTAATAAAAAATAATAATATGGTTTGATTTTATAAACTAAAATGAATAAATATTTATTAAATTATGAGACCATGAAGTGAGATACAAGTGGTAATATGAATTACATTGAACCACTATCCTACAGGATACCACCTCAATGGCATAATAATACTATCCCTTCTTTTATTATCTCAAATAATAAATTTATAGCATTTTTACAACTTTAAAAATTAATTAATTAATTAAGATAATACTGATAAATACATCTTAATCTCTTATTCAAAATAATAATTTTTGTGATATTATCTAACTAAAATATCTAGATGCCAAGAGTTACTGGGGATAAAGTTAACATCAATCAGAAACAATGCAGAGAATCTAATTTATTGTGCAAAGGCAAAAATGCACTACTGCACATGTATTGCACTGACTTTTATTTATAAAAACAAAACAATCTAATAAGTTTATATATAATATTATTTTATTATTTTTTTGATAAATTATTAAATATTTATTTCTAAATAAATATGTAGCATTTATATTTGGATTTTAATAAAATATAGCTGCCTAAATTATGAATATATATGATGTAATGGTTGAAATAGATCTTGGGTGCTACTAGATTTATCATCTGTAAATTTCTATTTATGTTACTAAATCTGTTATACAACAGAATCATGCTTCACTAGATGTTTATACATTGATTTTTATACAATGTTTGAATTTAAACCATAAAACATCAAATGATCACTATTTCCTATGCTTACAATAGCTGTTAAAAACAGTGGCAAACTTTCCACACAGGTAATGCATAGCAACCAATGGATGCAAAAAGTTTGTATATATAATTCCTATCCAGTGCTTACTCATCCAATATCACCAGATTAGTTTCTAGAGTAAGGCTTTCATCATTTAGAAGCTTTGGATCTGAGAGCACTGCCCCTAAATCTTAAGATATAATGCAACTCCTCTAGCAGTCACTTTTTACTTAACTATATGAGTCCCAAATGGGAAAGTGGCTATTATAGGGTTGCCTTAGATAGATTTAGATGCAGTGCTTTCCAGTTCAAAGCTCATCACTAAAAAAAGTCATAATCCAGAAACTAGTATGGACATATTGGATGAGTAGGTATTGAATAGAGTTTTATTTACATATCTTTTTGCATCCACTGATTGCTATGCCTTGCACTGTGTAACACTACTGTATTAAGAGTTTGAAGTCTACTGAAGAAGGTATATAACTATTAATTATATAGATTCAGCACTCATTATTAGTACAATATTTACTATACCCACTAGATTTTGAAGAATCATTAGACTCTTTGAGATAAAGTTTTGACTATATATGATGGTTCCCTGAATCTTGTAACAATTAAAGAGAAATTTCTAGACTCAGTAGTCTAAAAAAATATTTATCAATATATATTATGATTATTTTGTTATATTTATAGTATTAATAATTCAATATCGCATTTATATTATGTTAGATCAGTATCATTTTTAACTAGTATCAATCCACTGAAGAATGTAGGTATTTTCAAGTTCAATGTATTTTTTCCAATCTCTAGCCCATCTTCTCCATGTCATTCCTTCACATTTCTTTATTTTATCCATTCATATCACATGCTGTCATTTTCTAGATCTTTTACACTCTTTTGGAATTCAGTTTCAGCTTTCAACTATCTATGTTTACTCATCTCTTCTTGAAATGTGTCCAGTCTAACTCCACTTCAGTCTTTTAATTCTTTCAATGATATTAGTAACATTTGTTTATTCTATCATCCACGTGGTTCATTTTTAATCTTTTCATTACTCCTAACGTATATCTCTCCATACTTTATTGAGTGATATAAAATCTCTGTATTGCTTTTCTGTTAAGTATCTAGGTCTCAGATTTGAAGTAAGAACTGATATCACATATTTATTAAAAACTTCCTTTTTAAACATGTAAGCATAATTTTTTTTAATATTAATTTATATCTACCAAAAGCAGTACAAACAAGATTAATTCTATGAATAATTTTATCTATTTTGTTTTCATCTGCAGTAATAATCTGACTAAGATATATGTAATTTTTAACTTCTTTGAAATCATCATTATCCATCTTTATTTTCTTATTTTAAAAAAATCCATTAAACATTATTTTAGTCTTTAGCATTTACATTTAGTCCTACTTTCTTACTTTTATATAAATCATACAAATATATTATAAATGTATTTGGAAAATAATCCTTTTTTAAAAATGATATGATATGCATATATTTGCAAGCAATATATTTCTTTTATATATTATCTAGGATCTTTTATTAATTTGTTTAATTAAATTTAATTGTGGTGGTCATAATTATTAAACTAAATTATGAATATGTGTAAATTCTTCAAATATAACCTTATCATAGTCAAATTGACATGATTATATCCAAACAGACTTATACTAGTTACGATGGGAGTTTCATATCATAGCAATGATGATACACATTTAATTACTGCATGAGAAAAATACTACAGAGGCATAAAATAGCAAACTTTAATAAATATATTAAATTCGTATTACAATATCAAGAGAACATATATTAATAATGTAAATTTTTTATAAACATAACAATGTGCAAGTATAATTAAGATCCGTCATATGCTATATAATGCATAAAATTTTATTACATGTGTCCCAAATCATTAATAATTTCTGTGTATACAAGACATATATAATACTAAAATGGATTTCTGATCAATAATCTTTACCTAATAAGTTCTATTATATTTTAATTATATTTATACAACAAACACACATTCAAGCATAACTTCAACAAGCAACCAACATGATGTTCAACTATTCCCTCTTTAATATTTGATCTGAATAAATACTTCCGAATTTAACACACTTTAATTTGAATCAAGCCTTAATTTTTAAACTAAAACAAATATTAATATCTAGTGATGAGAAACTTCTGGATTATTACTAATTTTCTTATATATTGTAGCAATTAGCTTTTAAAAAATGATTTAGGATTGTATTCTCACTATTTCCTCTTATTTCTAATCTTATAAACTAAATAATTTTTATAAACATTTGAATAGAGATATAAATAATTATTGTTTAATAGATCAATTTTGTATACTAATTTTAACTAACAATACAGTTAAAATACATAAATAACATAAAAAATTGCATTAAAAAGTCTTTAGATATGAAAAGTTCATTAAATTTAAATCCAAAAGAAAAAGAAAGTTTATAAATTCAAATGGTTTTACATATTTGCTTTTATTTCAATACTAATAACTTAGTTTAGCACTCAACAGATTTCCAGCAGTAATTATGATTGAAGCATTATTTTTATGTCATTCATGCATGTATATTTTGAGTTCATATTGAAAAAGTTTATAATTGCAATTTATAATTCAGAATCCAGCAGTTTTTATTTATTATGGCAAGTTTCCTACTTTGGGAGATTTATTTTGCCATGATCATGTTTTCCATTAATGCTGGCTTGGCAGTTTGTAGTTATACATATAGTATATAAACTAGATACTACTGGGATAATTTCTAAGAAGTTGGCTATCTACCTAGAAAGAATTCAGAGTAAACTAGTTGGTCCTAGGAAACCTTCCCAAGTACACCAAAAAGTATTTTAGTTTTGTCACCTCAGTTTGTAATTTCAATAATTACGTATTATACCTGCTGTCCAGTTGTGAGGGAAGTATGTTGTATCTTTCTCTAGTGGGGGTGGGAGTGTTATCAATGGAAAAATCCCATATACATTTTTTAAAATTGTGACTTTTTAAGGACTATTTATATTAAGTTCTTATCTTGTAGAATTCTAATTACAAAGAAAAAAAGTGTGATAAATTTTATTTTTGGAACAAATATAAAATATTCATAATAAGATAATCTATATTTTAAAGTAAATTCAAATTTATAGATTAAAATAATATATTCCTTAATTTTTCTTTGATAATAAATAGTTAAAGCAATATAACTTTTGGTTTTAACTACATATTATTTTGATTAAAAAATAAAAACTTTCTAGTACAATTTAAAATTAATCCATTAATTATCATTCTCAAAAAATATAAATCTCAATCTTTTATCTTAATAAGAAGATCATAATTTTAAAAATATTTTTAGACAGGAATTAAACTTTTTTTTTTGAAAGAAAAAGTAAAAAAAAACAACATTTTATTAAAAGAAAACTAAATAAAATTTAAACAATTTATATATCAATATATATGTTTGTGGACATATATATTTGCAAAAGATATTTAAATATTATAAATGCTTTACTTATTAGCTTCTAGTTGGTCATATTCCCTTTTAAATTTGATATGATACATTATCTAATCTTTTTCACTTTTTTGAACTACTTAAAATAATTCTGAAGTACAATTATCTATTTCAATATCCCCCAGTTGGAATAACAAAAAAGAATTTAAACTAACATTGTAAATATTTTTTATAATTTTAGATCCCAAATTGGGGCATGATTATATCAAGCTTATGAGAGAAAAGAAATAAAATTTTGGCATGAGTATACCAACCCTGTGAGAAAAACAAAAAAATTGAATTTTGGCAAGATTATATCTGAGAGCAAAATATATTCCAGTTTTGGCAAGGTTATACTGACTCTGAAATATTTGTTATAGTAATTTACAAGAAGAATCATTGTTTATTTTTGTGTATTATTTTTTATTTGAAAAGTTATTTTTAGACTAATTTCATTTATTAAATTTAGGTTTTAATAAAATATGTAAAATATGGAAAGATAAAACTGAAATAAGATTCAACCTGAAATGAAAAGATGAATTATGGTGAAATATATTGGTTATTAAAAAAATTGCAACAGTATTAAATAATAAATGTTAAGATAAGTCTATTTTTTACTCTGGGAATTCTCATGAAATAAATCAAGCAATTGATCTGACATGAGAGTTTTTTAAAAGTTTTTGTAACTTACAGATACAGTCTTGGATTAATGTCTTTCTACTTATTATTTCATTAATGACAATGGTTTACAGAATGTATATGTGAATACCACATTTTTTGTAAGCAATTCTGAAAAAATAAATTCTTTGAGTTTTGACATTAAATATTAATTAGTTTTCTTCATGTTTTAAAGTATTGATTAATAATCCTCAGGAAACTTTTAGCTAATATTTTAAAATGATAGAATGATGTTATTGATGATATTTTTTCAATCACTTAACAAAAACTGTTTATGAATAATTGAGCAAAATTTCTTGCTGCTCAATATTACAAAAATACCTGAAACAATGATAATGAGCTCTCCTCTGCTCTCTGGAATGACCATCAATAGTTGAATGCTAATACTACCTTATAACTTATAAAAACTATTGACAAAATTTGAGACTCTGGCAAAAAACCTAAACATTTTAGATTTCTATATAAAGGATGACAAATAAAAAAAAAAGGATTGACTGGCTTCTCATAAAAAAAATTGACTTCAATTTTTAATTATGTGCTCTTAGAAAATTTGTGAATCAATTTTTAATTATAATCCCTTATAAAGTTTGGCAATAATAATTATTTATTTTAGACATTTTACAAAAGACTTTACTTTTAACAACTAATCTTAAAGTTTTTTTAATTATCAAAACTACAAACATATTTTCAAAAATTAATAATATCAAAAGAAGTCATTTTATTAGCATATTTTTAAATCCAAAAATTAAAAATTGAAGAAAGCTGTTCTCTCTTTTTTATATATGAAATAAAAATTTGTATGATTTTATATAATATTTAAAAGAATTCATACTTATTTTTAATGAATTTTAAAATCATATAATACTCATTTAGTTTGTCTGTGTCCATATAAAAGTATGTGTTTCTCAATATTTTATATTTATTAAGTCAAAAGAATATATTAATATCAATAAATGATGTTATAGATTATGAGCCTTCAATATCATATTACTCTTCCATTGGGATAAAAAAGAAAGATCACTTATGATTAGCATATTTAAAATTACTATCACTTGGGATTGTTAATGTTAATCTCATAAGTATTCACTTATCATTCTATGGACTATCCAATTAATATATTGGCTTATATTCATTTATTATTTTATATTTTTTAACTTTGATAAATTTTATTTTTTATACTATATTTGCATAGAACTATTGACTGTTGTAACTATTGAATGTAATAAATTATTAGTATCAGAGTTTACACTACAATGAAATAATGTTTCATTCCTAAAGTATTCTTTATTTTTCTGATATTTAAGTGTTGGATTTTTGTTACTAGGTGTATTTACTTTTTTACATAACAAGATTTTTATATTAATACCAATAGTTTTTCCTCTGACTTTTCAAATGATATTTTGCAAATATATTTGATCTGCTTTTTTTATTTTCTATAGCGAGATACATTTGATGCATATTAAATATTATTTTGACTTTTGGTACATATTTTGTGCTTTGTAGGTACTCTTTTGCAAGATATGTTTTGACTTACATTTATATCATTTTAATTATGTACCTGGTAGATATATTAATTTGTATTTATCTAGTTTTTAATTCTATCTATATCTTTACCTGTGATTTTATTGAAATATAAAAAATGGATCTAGGTAATATATTCTCAACTTTGAAGTTATATAGTCAATTATTTAAGGTTATATTTTTACTTTTTCTCCAGCAGAGTTCTAAATATTGCAAACAAATTTTTGCTATAAAACAAAATAACAACATGGAATAGATAAGAATACATAAAATGTAACTTGATTCCTGTGTTATAATTTTTTTTTGGGATTGTACTATGCATGTTAATTTTTTTTCTTACTCTTCATCATGACATTAATGATAGCATCTATTCCTGAAGAATCATATGAGTGTTTAATTCAATATTTATGATTTTAGAACAATTGCCATATTTTATGGTTACAAGCAGAATGACAGATATAATCAAAAAGATAAAATAACTAAGAATGAGCTATCTGATAAAATGTAAAAATGATAAGAAATTTTAGCACCTATAGCTTCAATAAATATAAAGGAACATAGTACTGAGACATCTTTTAAGAGTTACATACACCTTTAAATGCATAGAATTAACTTTGAACTTCAACATTATAACTATATACTTAGGTAAGCATTTTCTCCTCACTGCACCCACCCCCAATAAACAACCAACAAAAATACAATAAATTTAAAAAAAATTATCACTAGACATCACTTGTTAATATCAAAATATAATCTTGTAGATAATTGTTATAAAATTATCAATTTTTTTTGTCTATATTATTATTTATGAAGAGAATACTTTATCACCAATTTTCATGATTATTACAAAATTAGTGGTAAATATTTTATCAACAAAGATCATACTCAATCTTATTCCATTTTCCATTCTTTTTTTTTTTAAACCAAATATCAATAAAGTGTTCAGACAAATAATCACAATATGTCCTTTAACACTTATCTTTTTATCTTTTCATAATTTTTTCTCATTTAAAATAATAATAAGTATTGTTCTTTGATGCCTCTGTAAATTTTAGAAATATTTTTGGGCAAGTCTTTGATTTAATATTCTGCATCATCTTTTTTTTTTATTATTACATTTGTTTGAAATTTTTTACATCAATTTCTGCCGCATTCCAAACTTTTCCTACAGTTGTTGCATCACTTTTTCAATAAATCTTAGTATATATATAAATTTTAGTTTCTTCTGTGATTTTCACGTCAATCATAATCTTCTCATCATTTAAATCTGTTTTTAGAAGCTTCTACAGTTCATTTTTTTTTAGTATTTTTTTCTATTCTTTTTATTTATTCTTCATGATTTCTTTTCTATAATTGCTTTCTAAAATTTTCTCTTTTTTTCTCTTTATTCATTTTTCTCATAAGTGGTTTATAGTTTTCCTTCATTTATTTTGTTATTAATCATTTAAATTGATCAAGGATCATTTCTTCAATTTACCCTTCTGCTTTTTATAATGGTTATTCCATTTTTATTTGTAGACTTATATCTATTAAATTTGTTTGGGGGTTATTTTATTATTTTTATCACAACTTTTCAATTCACATCTTTATCTTCAATCATCTTATTACTTAAATAGATTATTTAAAATTATTATTTAGAATTTATTTATACTTTTCTCCTTTTTGATGCAATGTTGCTTTATTTAAATATAAAAATCAGTGGAATTCAGTAATAGGCTTTCAATTCTTGCAATTGTATAGATAATCTTTTTACTCTTCACTTTTTTCCACAAAGATTATAAATACTTTTTTCATTATAAAGGTAAAATAATATCAATAAGTTCAAATGCAAATGCTTAAAATATAACTTGACTCCTGGATTATAAACATATCTCTTTGGATTGCATTGTCCAAGTTAAATTTTTCCCCTTCTTCTTCATCATTGGCAAGGTCATCCATCAATATGCTGACCCTTCAATGACATCATCTTCTTACAACAAGTTCAAATAAGAATGCTTAAAATATCACTTGACTCCTGGGTTATAAATAAATCTTTTTAAATTGCACAATTTGTAATTTTTTTTCCTCCATCTTCATCATTGGAAAGACCTACCATCAATATGCTGAGACTTCAATGTTATGTTTGATGCAATATTTATATATATATATATATATAGAGAGAGAGAGAGAGAGAAAGATGTCTTTCATTACACACACACACACCTACATATATATATTATTAAAAACCAGTCAACACTTGGACAATCCCAATAACAATAACAATCAACAATCTCAAATTGTTGTTAAGGCAACTTCCTATTAACAATAAAGGTGAAATTCTAGCTTTATTTACAGTCTATTATATTTATATAGACACTAAAGATTGCAACTTGACCACAAAGATTAAAATTATTGCTACAAAGAAGTTTAAATAAACTCCTTTAACAGATAAATGTATACTGATCTGAATGCAGGTTACTAAATAGTCAATTATAATATTATAAACTACAATTATAATTTTCAAATTGAACCCAAAGAATTACTTAAATAATAAATGTAATAATGTTCAAGGTTAAATGTGATCATTCATAATTTATTTATTTGCCTTCCAATTTTTAATTAATTATAACAATAAAAAAAATATTTTTTAAAGTAATGTTTTATCTAAATAGCCAACTAAAAGTACAAAATAAAAAAAGAATCAACAAAGTAATCCACCTGTTAGTTAATTTGCCATTCTTGGAAAATATCAGAGATCTTAAGAATTTAGACTTGTTAGAAAACAATTATATAAAAGCATTATTTAAAGAAAGTATTTTTTATGTATTATTTTTTACTTTTTTAGTTAAACTTATATATTATTTTTTAAAAAATATTAAAACTACACAAAAATTGACAAAAATTATAATTTAATAATAACAAAATGTGAAAATAAAAAATACATCCTCTAACAAATGAATTCTAAATTTAAATATCATGTGATCATCTACTATATAAAAATATTTATATATTGACTTTTTAATTAATTCTTTACTCTTTTTTTAAACATTTGTTATTTTTTTCATAAAATATTTATAAAATATTAATTATTGCAAAAGAATAATTCAGATTTTGCTATAAAATATTTACTTTTAATTAATTAATTATGAGTTGAATAAAAATATTAACAAAATTTTATATTCTACAAACATAATATCTCTATTGGCTTAGTTGTTATAGATTTTTCCTGGGAAACTTAAATTTGTAAGTTCAAGGTCTAAAGAGTAATGAATGTATTTTGCATTGTTAAATATTTAAATATGTGGATATCTTGACAAAAACACAGAGAAATTTAATATAAAATCATTTCAAAAAACCTCTCTGACTTGTTTTTTTATGGTTAAAAAATTTTAATGTTGCATTAGGCCACCAAATATATATTAATATGCAAATGCCCTTAATATTTCTACATCTACAACTTCTCATTGTGCTGCCACAAATGTAATTAAATAAGAAAAACTAAAATGTTAGTGATGGTACCTCTTGCATTAGATATATGTGTACACATATATAAATATTCAAATAAACAATCTATTATTCATTTCAACAAATAAATGTGTATTTATTATATTGATATGCAAATTGGCTTCAAAAAAGAACTATAACAAGGTTCAGGAGGAAATTAAGTTGTTATATAAAATCAGATTTTCTTTTATTAATAAGTATTCAGGAAATAGTATTTTATTAAACCTCACAGGATGACTATTATGCTTTATGAATAAAAAGAAAGAACTTACCAATTGTTAGGCAAATCTAACCTGAAATACTTATGACTGGTACTTTGAATAACTGACTAAAATGAAGAAATAATACTTATGAAATGGCAGTTGGAACTTACAATAGTATATTATCTCCATAAATGAACTATTTTAATATTTGTTAGATGAAAGTATATGACAATTATATTGTTTTGATGACTTTTATATTTAAAGAAAGTTTGAACTTTATTTTAATTAATTTGCATTTATAATTAATATTTGTTATCTGAATATTATTTTAAAAGAAAGTTTCAGTTTAAAGAAGAAGAACCTGTGATTACAATGTCTCACAATTGGGTATTTATTTGTAATAGTATAAAAATAGAGGTCCCAAAAGTTGGGTGATATTTGTTATGCTACCACCATTTTTGGGGTTGAACCTGGGTGATGGCAAATCATCATCAACCTCAGCTCAAAATAAATATAAAATTACCTATCAATATTTAATATAAAATATAAACTAATGAGCATAAGAGATCATTCTAAAAGATAAGCACATCTAACTATCTTAAGTATAAGAATAGTTAACTAAGTTCACCGGCATCAAAAATAAATATAAGTATAACTCAGTCATTATCATGACTGATCAACAATACAATAAATCAATAATCAATCTGGTTACTGGATTTGAAATGGATCTACCCTAGAGCAGACCAACTATTTAGCTTTTTCCAGCTTGGAGCAATTTTTTAAACATAATTTCATGCACAACTAAGTTTTCCTCCATCAGAATATATAATAATCAAAACAATAATGATGTGATATTAAAACATGCTTATCATCAATGCTCTTGCCACTTAGTACCATTATTGAACAACTATAAACTTAATGTCTAATAGAGATTTATATAATAAAATGTAATGCACAAACTTTAAAGAATATTCTCTTTGTGCCAATCCAGAATAATTATCAACTGGATGCCCATATATTACAGTGAGCAAGAGAAAAAAAATAAAGTTACTTAATATAAATAACTTTGAGTAAACCATAGACTTCCTCTACTTATAAATAAATGGTTTTATTGGTATCATAAAAAAATCCTAGAATATAAACTGTTATGATATAAGGTTACACACTCCACAATTCATAAAACAGAAATTGGATAGAATAAAGAATCTAAGATTAAAAGCATATTGTTAATTTAAAAAAAAAAATTATTTAATTTTTAATTAATTAACAACAAGAAAAAGATATGATAGTAGGTAATTTCAAACATCCACTTTCTATCAAAAAATAAATAAATATACCATTTGATAAAATTATATTAATCAATCAGTTGATTTTAGTCATGAATTAATTCTAAATTCATTAAGCTATTTCTTTAAAATAGTTAAGATTCTTTTTTTATTATTTTTACAATATTTTCAATATCAAAGATAACAATATTTAATACAATTTCTTTAAAATATTTAAGAATTAATTAACAACATATCTTTTTCTTTTAGTGCAGTCATGTAGCCAACTGGTTACAAAATATAGTGAATTTGTAATAACTTCACTTTACATATTAAAATGATTACTATCATTATTTTAATTTAGTATATATATATATATATATATATATATATATATATATATATATATATGTTAAGCTTATGAACTTTATATAAGTTATTAATTTAAGGGGAAAGGTAAAGAAATAATAATAATAATTGTACACATATAAATTGTCTAAGTCTTAAATAACTGTAGTTGACAATGTGATTATTTTTATTAGTCTCATATTTTATTACTGAAAATTGGATTTTACATATAGAATATATATGAAGTTGTCTGTTCAACACTTAATAGTTTATTATGTTCACTTTCATGTTAGAGAATACTAGTTTAATGAGGTAAGTATCCATCTTAGAATAAGTCATTCTTCTATAAATTATAGTTTTATTAAATTAGGTTTAGGATCAAAAAGTACCTTCTTATAATTATTGTATAGAAAGTTTATTTAATTAGGGTTATGGTCAAAAGGTTATCTTTTTATAATGATTATTATATAAGCAGTTATGTTTTAGGATTAGGATTTAAAGAAGTCATAGCAATGATGTTGATCCCATATAGATCCTATATACATTTAAATATTAGAGACATGGGAATCAATAAATGTTTGTATTTATGGATTTATACATGCATAGAATTATATTTAAGGTTGCTAAAGTCAGGGATTAAAGGTATGGTGAATGTGTTATATTATCTATGAATATATTAATATTATGATATATAGAGATTAAAGGACTTTATTAAAGAAATAAGTTGAATATCAATTAATTATTATACTTTGTAAATAAATTACTGTTGCATGATTTGTTAATTTTGTTAAAGAAAATAAATTGTACATCAGTTAATAAGTAAACTTGTAAATAAATCATTATTACATGATTTGTTACTCTGTTTATGTAAGATTGAATATTCTACACCATTCATCAAAAATAATTTATGTTCTCCATGAACTTGCCTGGCATTACAAATGGGCTGTGTAATGGTTATATTATTATATTAAATAAAATATTGCATTGTTGGTTTATTTCCTAAGCTTAAAACAAGGTAGCACTAATGTAATTTATATAATGTAAATAAATATGTTAGCTTGACCATTACAATATATTAACTTTAACTATATCAGTGTCAAATCCACTCAGAAAATTTTTGACTAGACTCTAGAGAGTAATATTTTCAATATGACACCATGCTTGAATTTTTTGGTGTAATTAATTTTTTTATGTATATTACAAAATTAATTTATATACTACATTATAAATATTTAAGCCTTTTAATAATTAAAATTAAAATATATTTTAAAATAATATTTGAAAATTGTTGAAAATAAGTATATTACTAAAAATCTTACTGATAACAAAGGAACACATCATTATTGCCATCATGATAACTATTCAAAAAGTTAGACAAACAAAATATTAGATACTAGAATTTTCCGTTATTAAAAAATGATAAATTTAGAATTAGTTATCATCAAAGAAACAAAAAAATTCTAAAAGTTAATAAATTATTAATTGTTATTAAAATATTTCATTTGCAGTTTTTACAAAAACGATTTGCTTTTTAGTCTGTAATGACTGTTTCCATACCAATTTCCAGTTCTTGTAATGTACTTTCTGAATTTCTAAAAACTGTTTTTTAACAATAAAATGTTTTCAAAAATAACCTCCCCCTAGTAACATAGCTTTCAGTTTAATATTGTCTTTTACAAAAATATTGCATCATAATCATTAACAATTACTGAAAATTACATTTTTGTGGCATTTTTCTGCAGAGGAAAAGAATCTATAGCAGCAGCTAATCACAGATCACCACCTCCTTTCTAGCTTTGTCAGAACAATAGAATGTGCTGTCATTCACAGACAAAGAGCCATAAATGTCTGTATATTGCTAACATCTCTTGGAATTTTTTAAAATTAATACATTAAAAATGGAAGCTTTATAGAAAGAATAGCACTGCAATGTGTTGCAAATCATAATTTAACATATACATTGCTTAAGACCACCTAAAATGTCAAATATAATAGCATTATCATAACTGATGATTTTGTGCTGAACCACTCATCAATTAATCCAGATTACAATCTCTTACACATATTTTCATCATTTGTATAGCAGTTTGATTACAAATGTAAAGCTTTATGAGCTCACAACTTTGAGATAAATCACTTCAGAGAATTATATTAATGATTAATACTGATCATTCATTAAAATAAAGATTACTTCTAGCCCAAATATACTCTGTAATTCTCAATTAATAATAGGTATGGAGTGATATAGAGTTATTGACACCTGAGTTTCCTTGCCCATTTTTTAGTTTTGATAACTTTCATTACATCACTCTCATAAAAAGCATGGCATGTATATATATATATATATATATATATAATATATATATATATATATATATATATATATTATAATCTAAAAATATAACATCAGCCATTAGCTTAAAAATTGTTAACTTTATAAGATGCACTCACAGTTGAGCTTCCCAGTTGAGACAGAAGAAAGTGCATCTATACTAACTCTTTTACTTTAACTGGCAAATATTCTAAACTGTAATAAAATTATAAATATTCTATAAACTAATTCCTCAGGGTATTGTAATAGTAATATTGACTAAAAATAATATATTTCTTAAAGGTTATTATTATTATTATTATTATTATTATTAATAATAATAATAATAATAATAATAATAATAATAATAATAATAATAATAATAATAATAATAATAATAATAAGAAGAAGAAGAAGAAGAAGAAGAAGAAGAAGAAGAAGAAGAAGAAGAAGAAGAAGAAGAAGAAGAAGAAGAAGAAGAAGAAGAAGAAGAAGAAGAAGAAGAAGAAGAAGAAGAAGAAGA
Organism: Epiperipatus broadwayi; assembly: GCA_028023455.1. NCBI lineage: Eukaryota > Metazoa > Onychophora > Udeonychophora > Euonychophora > Peripatidae > Epiperipatus > Epiperipatus broadwayi. Next base: position 143,782 of record JAQFVV010000128.1, on the reverse strand, counting down.
AGAAGAAGAAGAAGAAGAAGAAGAAGAAGAAGAAGAAGAAGAAGAAGAAGAAGAAGAAGAAGAAGAAGAAGAAGAAGAAGAAGAAGAAGAAGAAGAAGAAGAAGAAGAAGAAGAAGAAGAAGAAGAAGAAGAAGAAGAAGAAGAAGAAGAAGAAGAAGAAGAAGAAGAAGAAGAAGAAGAAGAAGAAGAAGAAGAAGAAGAAGAAGAAGAAGAAGAAGAAGAAGAAGAAGAAGAAGAAGAAGAAGAAGAAGAAGAAGAAGAAGAAGAAGCAGCAGCAGCAGCAGCAGCAGCAGCTAATTAATCAACTTATTACAACAAAAATAGTGTATTATGTTCCAGTTGTTTCTTTCTCCAAAGCATTTATAGCAAAAATTAAAACTATATATAATAAGCTATTCTGGTCTAAAAAAACTGTAGCAATCTCATCTAAAAAACTTAACAAACCCTTTATCAAAAATGGTCTTGGCTTGCATAACATTAACATCTTTCAATTATAAAAGCTGAGAAACCTAATAGTCACTACAATTGCAAAATTCCCTAGACTTAAACACTTGGTTGAGATCACTCCAACAGATAGGCCACCTCCAAAAAGATAATTGTTTGCTACCATTATATATCAATACAAAACCACTGTACATGATCCGGATCAGTTTCTAAATAAATATTTATACTGGGAAATCTATGATTTAGTCGACACTCAAAATGATGTGAGTGCTTCCCCTCCTATGTTAGAAATTAACAACAAAAAATTTCTCAAAAAATTTAAAAAATGGGTGTTTGAGCCCAAATATTTTGACTTCATAATAAAAATGAATCTAGTTGCAATGCCAACAACACATTTTCTATATCATAAGAGGCTATACCTATCCATTGATCCCATCTGTGGACTATGTCACCAAACAGAGGAGACACTACACCACATTATATACCAGTGTTTGGCTCTAAACCAAATAAAACAGATTATGTGTAATGTATACATGATCAATCAAATACTTGGTGCTTTCCAGGAGAGATCAATACCCAGCATTAGAGTGGCCACACTCCTATTATATGCATTCTGGTGCACCAGATGCACTTTTTTGATTGGAAAAAATACTAGACACCACCTGTCTACATTTAAAAACAAATTAGCATGCATTCAAAATAGAGACAGGCTAGTTACCTGTCCACTTTTATATGCAAAACTTGATCTCTGTTAAAACAGTCATCAACGTTGTAAGTATACCATACACTCAGTTAAAACAATGTCAGAGAAATTAACAAACTTTTTATCAATTTAATTAAAAAGAGAGAGACATTAAAATGAACTATAGTGACATATGCAAGAATTAATAAACAATCAATTAAAATTGGACCGTACACAATCATAGTAGTTTATAATTAGAAGAAATTGCACACTAGCATAAAGACAAAGAACTATGTTCTCACTTAGATCTATACGATAACAGAAGAAATTCAAGAAATTGCACACTTACATAAAGAAGATGGAATATATTCTCATTTGAGATAGAACTCTTACAACTAAATGAACTAATTAATAATGGACAATGTTTTTTTCAGTTGAAATATCTATTTCTGGTGCAACTTGATAAATGTAATATTGCTAAATAAATCAATGTAACACAATGTAAAACATGCAAACAATGTAAAATTTCTTTGAGTTAATAAAGTGCCTTTTGAATAATAATAATAATAATAATAATAATAATAATAATAATAATAATAATAATAATAATAATAATAATAATAATAATAATAATAATAATAATAATAATAATAATAATAATAATAATAATAATAATAATAATAATAATAATAATAATAATAATAATAATAATAATAATAATAATAATAATAATAATAATAATAATAATAATAATAATAATAATAATAATAATAATAATAATAATAATAATAATAATAATAATAATAATAATAATAATAATAATAATAATAATAATAGGAAGGTTTGGTGATCGTAGATATCAGTAGGATACATTATATATTTCTAGTAATAATAAAACTAAAAATTTTTTTTATTTAAAATAAACCATATTGACTCTAAGCAACCCAGCATTAAGTATATATCATTTTTTTAAACTTAAGAAAACTCTTCCTATGAGGAATTTGTGTGCAAGCATTTTTTTTTACTCCAATATGGTGATCTCTTTGAATGCAGTAAGCATTTCTTACACTGATGCAATCAAAGCATCCACCAAAAAAGGAGATTTTCCTCAGAATGTGGAAAAAAATCAAACTCAAGTTTCAAGATTTTGTCGTTCAGCAATGAATGATCTAATGAAACTAGATATGATTTCAGAATCTAATCCATTACCAGTTAATACAATAGAAGAAGAGATCTGGACTAATGAAAGTCTAATAAAAATTTCTGAATGCTTTAATACGACCATCCCACATGATTTGTTTATGTCGGTTAAACGTTTCTTTACTGACCAGTCTGTTATCCTTGCAATTACAGATATAAATTGTTCGCTGTATAGATTTCCTAAGGATTTGCTATATGAAGAATTAAGCACAAATAATTTATGGGATTTCATATTGCGCATTGCAGATCATCCAAATTCTTGCTATCTTGCTATTGAATTCTATAGCGAAGAACAAAAAAAAACAAATTTGATAAAACAATTAAAACATTAAGGAAATATGCTTTAGTAAAAGTTAACCAATATAGAGAAAATTTTATTACCGGCACAATCAAAAATACGTACTTTAACTATACAATAAATGACCTCAATAAATTAATGCAATCATTCGGAGTTGTTGTTGCCTTTCAACTTATATATTTAAAAGGAACTCCAATACCAATCTACAGAAACAGTCATCATTTTAAAGTTAAATTAAATCAAAACGTAAGTCCAAATGATATTCCCACTTTTATAACTGATCACAAAGCGCAGCTACTTTTAATAATTCATGGACTTAAACCACAATGTTTTCACTGCAAACAATGAGGGCATATTATAAATGCATGCCCAAAACTTAAATGCAAACCCTGTGATATGAGAGCAACCTCAAGTCATCAATGTGGAAATGCAACAGTAAATAACACAGAATTCACTCCTCAGCCGATAAGTGAATCAACTATAATTTGCTATCAAAATAATCAAATTAATGATAATGTAACAGATAATCTAAACATCACCAGAGAGCAATCAGTAAATGATGAAAGTGAATCACTTTTATCCGAAAATCAATCATGGAATGATGAGGATAAACCAGTGTTACAAGAAAATAGCCCATCTCAACAAGAAAGACTAAAAAGTGATTGCCAAAATCACAAACAATCAAAAACACCCCTTAATAAAACTTCACAAGATACTATAGACTATCTAGTTCCTTACCTGCCATCTACAGACCTGAAAATGAATGACACTGCCAACTGAAAACCAGGCAGACCGCAAAGCAAATGAAGCAGAAAAAATGCAGCAGTGCCTATTGATCTCAGTGAAGATGATATGCCCAAACATTAGATCATATAAAAAAATAAAAAAAGCAAATATGAGTTCAACGGATACCAAGTTTGAATACACTTCAGATGAAGACCTTAGCACCAATAAAAAAGCAAATGTGCAAACATTATCACAGGAGGGAGGAAGTAGAACCTCCAAACATAAAAATTATTTGCCATAATTTGTGCAAGTTATCTAAACTATATAAAATTATAATCTGATTACTGCATCAAGTGTGTTCCGTTTTTATTGAGTAAAACTGTAATGAAAATAAAAATAGCATCATTAAATATCTGTGGATTAAACTCACTGGAAAAAAACTATCAATTAATAAAATGGCTTGAAATTATACAACCTCATTTGCTAGGGCTACTTGAAACAAAAATTTATAATAAATCTCAGATTAATCCATCTAACTATCTTAATAATCAAGGATACTCAGCATTCTCCCAAGCATCATTTTCACCCTCAGCAGGAACAGGAGTAGTAGTAATGAAAACCTGCCCCTTCTATTCATTCAAAATAATATATATAGATGCACACATATTAATTATAACCTTATATAATAAAACAGTTACATTGAATGTAGTATTTGTTTATTTACCTCCAAATCATACAGCAATTAATAAAGTCATTCAAATTATAAATTTCAAAATAGCATCCTCATCACATTCATTAATTTTACTTGGTAATTTCAACATGTTATACAATGAGTTTATCACAAAATGGTTGCACTTACTAGCCATACCACTCATGAGTGGGGATGGTTATCTCCAATAGAATTCAGTAACATTTAATAATGACAGGTTTTCATCATTAATTGACCTGGTCTTCAACTCACCAGTGTTACATCACATGATCAGCTTAACAATAAAAAACTTATCATTATCGGATCATTCTGCAATTATTGTTTCACTAAAGAATGATTTTATATACAGATCAATAGCATCTATTGGTAACACAGAGTGCTCCTTCCATGTCGAACCCCAGAATATTTATTTTCAGAAATATATATATATATATATCTTCAAACTTCGAGACATTGAAATGGCAAACATGGATTGCCTTTGTTAACATAATTTCTTATACAATTGATGTCATAACAAGGGTTACCCCCTTCAAGGCTTTTTGCTTTTGTAGATGAAACACCCAAAAGAATCACAAACTACTACAAATAAACAAGGCTGTTCAAATGTGATTACCCTGAAGAAACTTTATCAATCAGTCTCTGAAGAATTTAAAGAATAACTGGCAATTAAAGAAAGGAAACTTTTTCTGAGACAGACACACATAAAGTCCAGACACTATATTCACTGGGCACTGGGACAAAAGCCATCAACTTGCATAGCAACAGCAATTAAAATACAAGAAGATATAATTTCTGGTTACAACATGTTGCTACCTCTCTACACACATTTCAAATCCAAACTTCAAGAGAAGAAAAAATTCAGCCCTGCACCATTTTTTCTCACTGAGCCAGAAGAAGATATAGTATTTACTCCCAAAGACTTTATTCAAAAATTAGCATCAACCCCAAACTCCAGTTACCCAGGAATTCATGGTATACCTTGCTTTGTATTCAAGCATTTAGAAAAATTTACTGCTCAGTATCTGTGTAATCTAGCAAACTTTCTAACAAAAAAGATCCATCATGTACATGGATTATACCCTATTTTACTAGTACCATTTATCAAAACACATAAAAAATAACCACCCTAAACAATCTAAGGCCCATATCAATGAGCCCTCTTGGTATCAAACTGCTGGAGTCAATCATTAAAGACAAAATAGAACCCTATATTATATCTATACTATCTAAAATGCAGTTTTCTAAGAAAGGGTTCATCTACAATGCAAGCAGCCTTTCTATTTAAAACCATTATTGCTTCTGTCAGAAATAATAAAAAATATAGTCCAGTTGTAATCCAACTGGATATAAAATCAGCATTTGATATGATTCCAATTGAATCCTTATTGAAGCATTAGCAGACACAACAATATCAAGATCCTTAATATATTTAATCACCAATCTTCTATTATGTCGAGAAATACATATTACACTTAATGGTAAGAATTCCCCCTCTTTTGTACCTTACTGTTCATTTCCACAAGGTTCACCACTAAGTGCTCTTTTTTTTAACTTTCTATATCAATCCCTTACTGAATATGATAGAAAAAGAATTATCAGGTATATACATACCTGATCTGAAAGCAAACATCTCCTGTATTGCCTACATGGATGATGTCTCGATTTTTTTAACTTCTAAAACAGATCCCAACTCTATTGAAAATTCTTAATTCATACACTAATAAATACAAACTGGAGTTTAACATGGATAAATATTCTGCATGGTCAATATATACAGGATAATTTCACACACAACATTTTAAAGGAAAACCCAGCTCTTTTGTGGGATTCCCCTTCTATTTGAACAATCTAGACATGCATTGATAAATACAAAACAAAATTAAAAATAAAATGGAAAATATATTTGATTCACTTTCAAAATCTTACCTTTCATTGTATTCAAAAGTATCCTTGTTTAATCTACTAATTATGACTCGAATCACATACTATTCTCCAATAATACTACTCACTAAATCTTTTACTAGTAAAATAAACTCATTATGTAGCAAGTTGCTGTGGAGAAAAAAGATTGTTTCAGTTTCACTAAAACGTATTCAAGCTCCTCTAATACAAAATGGTTTAGGACTACATTCAACACATATTTTTAACATTCAAAAGACATTAAATCTCATTTCTGCATATGCTTATTTATTTCCATACATGAAAGTGTTCTTCAAGATTACCCCAACAGATAAACCACCAACAACCAATGGATATTGGAAAACATTGCTTACACTAATTCTTAACATTCCAAACATTATTTTTTCACTACCTCAAGATAAATTTAAATATTGGGAGGTATACCAGATAATTTGCTCTCCCCTAAATGATAAAAGACCAATTTTAAACATTAACAATAGACAACTAGTTTTGTATTGGTGGTAGAGAGGTCAGCATGACCGCCTTGCACTTGCAGGCAGTTGCCTGGGTTGCGGGTTCGCATCCTGGCCAATGATATGACACTTAAAAAAAACAATAGACAACTAACTCAAAAATTTACATTCTGGTCATTAGAACCCAAATATTATGATTTTCTACTCAAATTAAATCTAGAAGCATTGCCAACATTACACTTTTGTAGATATAGAAGGCATTACATAAATACAGAAGACATATGCTGGTTAGGTCATAGAGAAACTGAGACACAAAAACATTTTCTTTTTACCTGCCCTGTATTTGATAATATTCGTTCATCCATACCATCATTGTGCAAACAAAGAAATTGTGACATTTAATCCCTTTTACAATCATTTGTTAAGGGTAGCTACCCACATATTGTATTTTTATACTGTTTTCACTATGGTGTACAAGATGCTCCTTCATGTACAACAATAATCCAAGAAGACATCCAAACACATTCTGAAACAAAATGGAACAGCCACTTGGTCTATATTACATTAGCGCTCAAAATTATAGATGAAAAAAAAAAGACTAATAAAAAACAGAACTAAGAGCCTTACAAGTGCACAAAACTAATTGGATGTGTATATTTTAAAGAAAAAAATGTAAACTCAAATTTGTAAACCACATGCATATCCTGCCTGTTGCCCCCCCCCCCCCAATTACAATTTTCATCTTATTTATACTAACTTTATCTGCATGTGGTAAAATAGTTATAAATTTTTGAAAGATAATAATAATGATGATGACGATGATGATAATAATAATAATAATAATACTCTTACTCTTGTTTCTTTTACCAACAAAATCTTTACAACTAATGTTTCTTATTTCTAACTTTAACTAAAAATAATTTATTATGTATGGAAAAAAGGCTAGCAAAATTAAATAAAGTGGTTAAATGATAGTTTTATCTCCGGGTTAAACTAATAAATGCATAAATATTAAATATGCTTCTGTATTCTCATATACAATAACGTAAAAGTATTTTTGTGTACACCATCTTATCCAATTATATTTTACATTACAGATAGCATTACTATAACAATGATATATTTGATTGTGCTGAGTTTTATAAGCCAATTTATATTTCAAATATGACATTCAATATAATAAATGTAAATGAAAATATGATGTTTATTCAAAAAAATGACAGAGAAATATGAATATTAACATTTATTGCATAAGATAAAAATCAATAACAACAATAATAATAATAAAAATTATATTATGCATTTTAATGAAAATGTTATGTCTATTTCCTAAAACTATTTTGAACTTGGGATCTGTGTTTTGAGATATTCACAATTATAAGGATTAGTTGTATCAATCTATTGTAAAATAATAAAATAATCCTCAATTTAATATTGCAGCATAGTGATTATTAGAATAATAAAATTTAAATGTCTTATGAACATTTTAAATTGGTTTATTGTTCCAATCAATCGTTTATTAACCTCATTTAGAAGTAATGGGGAATTTTTTCATTTTATATGATAAGCAAGTTAGACAAATGATAATTTATCATAATGGGCTTATTTACATTTTTGCCTTTAAAACACGTTCTGCATTTTATTTTAGGCTTTACTATTAAGAGGGTCTACATCATCAACACAAAAGTATAATTAAATAATTTGGCTGCCAATTATATACAAGATAACAATAAAACCTTCCCTTCCTCTTTTTTTTCTTTTTTATATAATATCAAACTCCATATTTTTAATAATATTTTTCAAACTTTATTTTTTTTTTGGAAATACTTACAAGAAACTGTAAAATTTAATATTAACAAATATGAGTAATAGGTAAAATACCCCTTATAGTCTTCTGACACCCACATAAGGATAACTCTATTTAATTTGATATTGAAGAATTAAGAATTCATTAGAATCTAAATTATTTCAAGCTCCATTTGATACAAATTTAATAACTACTACATTTATACAAACCAAATCCTTATATAAATTATATTTAATCTCATTCAGTTTTAACACTAACTATAATATTAAAGAAAATATTACCTTTTACCTGTATACTATGATATCTTGGACTAATTTTATTTATATTTTTTTCTGAAAACACTATAGCATGACTAAACTAATAAAGTAGAAAGTATCTCAAATAATCCATTTGATTTACAAGACAGTTTATTTCAATTTTTAGGTTATCCATTTTAAAATAACATAAAATATTAAATTTCACTTGATGTGATCATTAATCCAAGATAAATCTATTTTAAAATCATTGATAAACTGCTAAACCATTATATCCTTTATTTATTTGGGAGGATTCAAAATTTATAAGTAGCATTGAACATAATTCTTTATAATCCATTATCCTTTTGAGTACTATTTACACATTATGTATGGATAAAATATATTAGTAGTTTTTGTGTAAGTAGCAGTTTAATTCCTTAAACAGATTTTATTTTTGTCAAAAATTTTGATATTCAGCTCTTTTAATTCAAAGTATAAGATTAATCTGTTCATCTTTTGATCTTTAATCTATTAAGTTAATAATGATAATTGTGTTGGTGCTAAAGCAAAGTTTATTGTCCAAACAAGACAATTTTTATCATTTTATATATCTACATCCATTTCATTAGTAGCAAGTCTATATAAAGCATATTTGTCATTAAAAATATTATTTAAAATTAAGCTTTCTTTTATAACTAAAGATGAGATCAAAAAAAATTTTTTTTATTTTGAGACTTCAGAAAATATTATGATATGAAGTGAAGTAACTAAACAGATTTATAACATCTTTAAAAAAATATATATCTATCAAATTTATTTAAAATTTAAAAATACAATTCTTCAAAAAAATTATCAAATATTACTAATTAATATTTCATGGAAGAAAGTCCAGTGATTTATTAACAAAGGAGACAACAATTCTAACAGTCAATTTGTCTATTCTATTTTAGCAGTTGACTTAAACAAATTAGATTTCTTAAAATAAATATTTTATAAATTAAATTGGTAGTGATTTCTGGTTACTCTGATGTGGTCATCTCTCCTTTGGAATGATGAGAAAAGAAGTTAGATGCCAAACAAAGGCACCTGTCCAGATTATTCCCTCAGCCTGTTATCAGGTGATTGAAGAACAAAATGGATATTTAAAATTTAGCATTGCTTGAAATCCTGCTAGCAGTGAAAAAGTTTTTAGATTGTCTAATTTTTGTTGAATCCCACTTTTATACTGATAATCACATGATGTCTAAATGTCTTAATATTCTCCATAATACACTGGGAATTCTGAATTTTTCCAGGAAGGTTTCTATAGTTTCTGCCACTCAAAATATTAAAGTTAAGATTTTTAAATAAACTTGGTAAAAACTTTTATTTCCAAATTTGAACACAAAACAATTTCATAAAGATTTACATATATAAATAAATGAATCATAAAATCTCAAATTTCTAGCAGATATTTATTCTAAACATTTTAAATTGACTTTTAATAAATAATTTATTAATCAAATATATTTTAATAAACCAAAATCAATCTTTGTTAAATAAAATTTTAAATTGATTAATTTTTATTACATTTAAACATGCAATCTTCTACACACACATACACAAAACATATAAAAATGTAATAACTATTTGTTTTATATACATAATCAAAATTTAACGTTGTATTTTATAATCTTATTCTATTTCTCTTTGAATTATTATTTTGTATATGTTTAGTACTTTTTTTGATTTATATAATCGACAATTTTATTTCTTAAGTAAACTGTAGCAATGCAAACATATACATATTTTTTATATACAAAATTTAAAAGTTTATCATAAAAATCAACTTATAAAGTTATTCAAAATTATTGTATAATAGTTGTTTCTATAAGATTAATGAGAAACTATTTGAATATAATAAAAAAATATATGTTATACCCTCAACTAAATGGAAATAATAAATATATTTGCTTAACTATAAAAACTACATTAACTAATTTAATCAAAGTCAATAAAATGTTTATAATCTTTGAATCCAAAATAGCCAATTTATAGTATAACTGTAAGTCTGACATATGATTTGTTTGCTATGTATTATATTTTCTATTAAGATAATTATTATTTTCTGGGCTTAATTATTTATGCATGCATATAAATTGCAGACATATTTATTAAAAATGTCATGTCAAGCACTCAAAGTGATACTACTATAGAAAATTAGAAAGCAAATAAGTGATAGTCTCACATTATATAGATTCATCTAAATGCTTAAAAACTTGTTATAGTAAGATACTTAAATATAATTTATCATAATATATTTTTTTTATATTCATATAGAAAATTTGGAATTACCTATTTTGTTTTTGTTTGTTGTGAGGGTGCATTACAAAGTATTTATTGCATTTGTTAGTATATTCGTATATATATATATATATATATAATATACTAACAAATGCAATAAATTTATATATATATATATATATATATATATAAATTAAACTGTCTCCTGGATTATAAAAATCAATAAATATTAATTTGTTTATTATTAACATTTGAAGTTGTTTTTATTTAATAGAATATTTAAGAAGAGATTTGATTATAATTAGATTTAAAAGGATTCTCCATTTTCCCCCTGATCTAATGAGAATATATATATTCTGACCTTCACTCATGCATCCTCACTTCAGAATATTATATAGTATAAATAAAACAGGTTCTAGCTCAGTTAATAATTAATAAATAAAATATTCAGCATTAAAATTAAAATGTTTCACTAGCTCAAATTTAAAATTCGAATAAGGTTCAATTTATAAAAAAAAATTAAATAAATATTTAATATTTTCATGAGACTTGAAGTGAAAATACAGGTGACAAGATAGATTACAGTGAGCCAATATCCCACAGGATACTACCTCAATGGCATAAGAACACTATCCCCCTTTATTACTATTTCAAATAACAAAACTCATAGTATTCTTATGACTTTAATAACTTCTACTCACTAAGATTAAACTAATAATTAAGTCTTAATCTTCTATTTGTAATAATCTAGCTCAATAAAATAATCTCAGGTTCATAAAGTTTATTCTAAGTTAATTTAAAAATACGGTAGTAAAATATGAGAAGGGATTTTATGTCATAATCTACTACACTTAAACTAATAATAATAAATAACAGTAATAATATTCTTCATTGTTTAACTAATTCTGTATATCTTTTCTTTTTACTATAATTTTATTACCATAATAAAATAATGAAATAATATAATATGATCTTATATCTTCATGTAATGATATAATAAATACATGGTAGCATTTTAATAATCTGACAAACAAAATATGTGTGGCAACTGATAGCATATAATTTAATATAATATTGTGATAACTGATTTATGACCAATAAAATAATGTAAGATTATGATTATTTAATTATAATGAATACCAATAAAATATTTAAAATTCTTAAAATAATTCTCTATTTATCTTTTTGTGCAAACTTATATATTTGTTTCGATTATTATGCATATATCATGATTTCATGCAGCGATGTGGAGAAATAAATAACTTGGACACAAAATTTTTGAAATAACAAAATTTAACAAAGTTTATTACTAACAACAAATAAATAAACAATTTATTTACACTATTTACAGTGGATATCCTTAACTTTTTTACTTTACAGTTTGATCTACCGGGTTATAAAAAAAATAATTTATATTTCAATTATATCTTTATTTAGATTTAGGACAAAATTAAAAAAAAATGTTACTATTTGTTTTCTCATTATGGTTAACTTATTACAAATATATTTATCTACTTCATTAGCAACAGCATTTTATCCTTAATATTATTAAACTATCTTATTTTAAAAAAATTCATACTTAGAAAACATTCTATAGAAAACAAAATTTTATAATGAGTATGGATTTCTCAAAATATTAAAAAAAAATTTCATCTTGCAAAGTCAAAGATGTTACACAAAATATTATCCAAAATTCAGTACTAGATTTTAGTATTTATCACACAATGTTTACTAATCATAATATATTCTTCTTTAAGCCTTACTTTAGTATGATATAAGTGTAATCATCAATATATTTTTGTTAATCAATAAACAAAAAATATACTATGCATATTGTTTACATAATTTACTTTGTACTATTGTATTTTAAAAATATGCAATACTTATTTTCTCTTAAAAAAAATAATACTAAAGCATTTAAAATTATTATCACTTTAAAGAAAATATCTTTGTTTAGATACCTTATTTTAAAAAAAATTATATTTCATTTCCGAAATAAAATTCAAAATATATTCTATGATTCTTTTCTTTCCTTAGGATACTTTGGATCTTCAATTTTAAGTTATAACGTCCTATTCCTTCTAAGCAAATAAACCAATCTTATACAAAACGATAGCATAACCTAAGTTCTAAATTATTTATCATTTCTCTTAAACATATCTTACTGAACGATGCAGTTACATGAAATAAAGATAGTGAAAACAGATGCATAGGATTAAGGAAGAAAGCTAGAGTATTACTCTTAACATATCTCAAAATCATGGCACAGTGCGAAAAGGTATGACATTTACCTGCCTAATATCCTCTAGTACAGGGACAATGTTAAAGCTATTTCTTCAGCTTTATTAGAACATCAAATATTTAAAGAAATATAAACACTGTCTAAACAAAATGTGTATCAGTCATAGGGCTTTGTAAACTATGCTGATATTCACATAAAGACTAAATATTATTTCCATTCCTTATAACATCCTATTTCTTAAAACATCATCTTGGTTTCCTGTTCACTAAGTACTTCCAAGCCACTATCTCAACATTATTTCTCAAGATTTTCCACATCTTACATCGATAAATAACTATCTGCATTTACAAAACAATAAATAAAATTCATTAATAGTTAAACAATCTAGCTGTTCCACAAGAAAAGTCTGCTTACTTTATTATTCTATATGTCTAATCATATACAATCTACTTAGACAATATTTGAATATCCCATAACATGAAAATTTTAAAAGAATCACATAATTATTTGTTATGTTGGATTATATCACTAATAAAAAAAAAATCATCGTATGCATATTTTCAAATCAATCCTATCTCATAATGTTTTTTTAAAATGTTGTATGAAATGCGGTACATATAAGTAAAAAAAAACTTTTACACTTCATTCTTCCAATTTATGGATGATCTAAAGAAAACAAAAAAAATATACATTATAAATTATCAATAGTTATTATTATTACCAATAACCTTTATCTAGTCATTGTGTTCAGTAGGCTTCCTTTATCCACTTGAGCATTGCAGATATAAAAAAAATTCACAACCTTACACTTTATATTAAAATATTTTTAGCTAAATTATTAGATTGTTATATTATAAAATTTTAATATTAATAAATTAATGTTTTTATGTTTTTCCTAATCTTATATAAAAATTTAGATTTAAACTAGGTTAACAAAATAAAAGGAATCAAAACTATAATTACATATTTTTTTGACAATAGTTCCTGATAAGTCCAAACTGTTTATTATTTTCTCTAGAGTTTTTTAAAATGTTCTCCTCCAAGCGTGTTAAAGTTTAAAATAAAAATAATTATTAATCCATTTAGTAAAATTTATAGAAAATAATCCTTGGTTTTAGTATTTAGGATGATAATTATTAAATCATAATATTAATTAATCCCGTGAAGCTTCTTAATCTTCTCTACCAATATTCTCTGCATATCCGATGCATCAATCCATCTAATTTAATTTTTAAAATATTCGATAAACTTTTAAGTACTATTTGTATTTCCATGGATCCATCTTTTATTCAACTATGTGTTCACTTTTTTATATATATGTTTCCTTCTTGATACATTTAAACTTTCGTTTGGTATTTTTATAAATCTCTTTTAAAAATAAAAAAAATGTTACCTTCAGAAAGGATATAACATTTTACTCCTTTGAATATCATATTATATAAAATGATTCATGAAATATAATTGTCTTATTATTATTTAAAAAATAAATCTTGGATAGGCTTATAAATAATAATGCATTTCAATACATTTTTTAGACTCCATATAATGTCCGAGCTGTGGTTTTTTGTTTTTTTTATGTACCAAAACAGTTCTCCGGTGAAGTATTAATAGAGCTGTATCAATAAATATTCCAAACATTTTTATAGTATTACAATTTCTATCCATTTTATTCCACAGTATATCCATTTTTTTTATTGCAAAGTTTAGGTTAAATTTTTAGATAAAATACTACTGATAAAGGAACTTTAAAAAATTTAACAAAGCATGTTAAACGAAATTATTAAAATATTTTTTAGTTTACACTCTCTTTTTTTTGCAAGTTACTTTTAAAATATTACTTAGTTTTTGCAAATAAATTATGAGAGAGTGCTAAAATTGACTAAAATAATAATTTTAAAATACTATCTCTTTGATAGCTATAATTTACCTTTCTCTGGTTTCAATACATTATTAATCTCCCCCGATAACTTAGTTACAACGATATTTATAGTCTGTAAGAATACCTATTCCTATTGGTTAATTCTTACTTTAGCTTGAGAACAAATTTACATATTTTTAGTTTATAGTAGAATTGAATTTCAAAATTAGAAATTGTGATGTAATGAACTTAAAATATTATTTAAAATACCACTTTTACTTCAATTATAACTTTATTTAAATTATTTAATCTTTTAAAATAACTTTTAAAATAACATTTAATAACTTATTCCATTTCTTAATATTCAATTTATCTATTTTTATTTAAATAAAATATTTAATTTTTATATTATGAATGTATTCATCTTTATTACATCATTTAAGCATGTTATACGATAGTTAACTTAATGTTTAATACCATTTACTTTTATGATAGGCAACAATTCCATCCAATTCTATACTGCAATTTAAAAATATTTTAAACTTTATTATTAACTCAAACAAGCGTGTGTGAGAATGTATTTAATATACAAGTCACATGATTAATAACTTTGACAGACGATTTTTAATCTATTTCTCTGCCCAGATTTATAAAATTGATACACTTATTATAAATAATTATAAAAAATTTGGAAGAATAATTTTAAAATATAGAACTAGATATAATTTTCACCATCATAAAGTTTATTTTTAAAATATATTATATTAATTTTGATTATTAAACATAGTTTATAAATCTAAATACTGTATAACATTTATTTATCTATACATTTAAGACTATTAAAATTGAGCTTATTAAATATACTTTTAATTATTTATAGCTGTGTTATTTAATATGGCCAGCTTTTACAACCATATGCAACAATATTTAAAGCTTTACATAACTATTTTTAAATGATTTTATATACTAAGTATTCTCTTTAGCTTCAAATTGTACTTTAAAAATATAATTGACTTAATATCATTAATGTATTAAAAGAACATATTCTAAAATTTAAAATTTTTAGTAATTGACTGTTATAAACTATTACTGACCTAAAGAAAGGGGCACAATATATATATATATAGTGATCGAAAAAGCTGTAAAGAACTAGGACTATGACACTTCTCAAGTAAATTTTATAATATTGAATCAATAAAATATATAATAGCCTTGAATATAATATTTAATGATATTACATCAGATTCAAGGCATTATTATAAAAGTATTGCGTGGAAATAATTTATTTACCAACAGTCACTTTATAGATAACTATTACAATGTAGATATATTTTTAGTAAAAGTTAAATGCACACTTCTTTAAAAGAAAGAAATATTTATATCTGGGGTAATGTCTACCCTTTAAATGTGGGAACTAATCCAAAAACATGCATACATATTATACATGTTCCATCCACATTAGATAACACAAATTTTTAATTGAATTAAACAATTGGCATGGTTGAAAAAGATAAGCAATATATTTTTCCAGGTACATACTAATTTTAATGTTAGTTTAAAATAAAATCAGATTTATTAAATACCTAAATTAACTGGAGTTTATTCAAGAAGTTTATGGCAATTCTCTAGAAATTTTTATAACTTGTTTGATACAGTGTTTCATTTAACATGATATTTTCTATATGTTCTTACATTAAAGATGATAGTGAACAACTTATATATATATGCTCAAATTTTTCTAAGCACTTCTAAAAAGATAGTTTTCTCCATGTTTGAAGATTGAATGACAATCCTCAAAAGACTTTTACACTAATATTTAAATTAATATAATGTTTTTATTTATGTTCATTTTTTGGTCATTTAGCAGAAACTTTTAGTGAATGATTAAATAAGATATCTAGCCAATTCTTATTACAGAAATGCAAATAACAGACATAATATCCATGCTACTCCTCTGCTTGAGTTGTAGAATACTGATAATTTCTAATATTATTTTATAATATATAGAAATTATTGATAAACATTATAAAAACTAATAGAATTTTTTCTTTTTTAAATTTGCATGTGCTTTTATATAAACTAACTTTACAAACAAATCAACAACAAAAACATATTGATATTAATGCAGGTATTTAGAAAATTTGGTAATACAATTAATTAATTTATAAGATTAAAGAATTTAAATGTGACAATATTAATAAGTGATATTATAGGTTCTAGATCAGAATGTCACCTTATATGTAGTAACTATTAACAATAATTTACTAGTATTTATTTTTAATACATTGCACAGGTTTGTACCTGCATTTATATATGCAATATAGGCAGGATTCGAACTCAGACTTTCACACGACCCAATATTCTCAGTGCCATCTCATATTGCTGACCCAGGTGATCATACACATGTTGAAAAGATAAATAATCACCAATATATGTATTTTATGCTAAAACAGCAATCATCATTTGGTCTAGATTACTATCCTCGCACATATATATAATCAGTGCTTAGCTTTATATTAAGATAGCCAATCTTCATACTTTAATGGACAGGCTATTACTTATTTTTGCATATCTTAGTTTTAAAATATGTGTTGATAGTATTATTATTATAATAATAAGTACTACTAATAACAATAGCAATTTTGATATTATTATAACTAATAATATCATAACTAATAATATCAATAATAGTAAAAATTGTCATAATAATAAATTATAACTTTATCAGGTAATTAAACAAAAACTTATTGATAAGTTTTCTAAAAAAATTAAGGGTACAACTAATGAATAGATATAGTAAATCTGAAATGTTATCTTTTTTTTCCATTGATTATACCACATGTGTTTTAAAATTTTCCCTGCCTAAGACTCTTTCTAAAAGGCATCTCTTTTTTTCCATAGATTTATAATTATTTTTCTATTTCTTTATTATTATTACTTTTTTAAATGTTATTATAACCAATATTTCTACTGAAAGTGACAGTAAAGTATGGTATTGTAATAATTGGTCATAGTTGTGATCTAACTAGAATTTTAACTGTACAAAAAAAAAACATTAATAAACTACTCATGTATATTATAGTAAAAATTTAAGAATAGTTAGAATGGTATTTATAACATCATCAAAAATCAGCAATGACTTAACAGCAACTAATAATAATTATAGTTATAGATTGCTATTTCATTCCATATCGTCATCATCATTGTCAACCATTATCAATCCACTGCAAAATAAAAGTCTCTCCAAGTACAATCCATCTTCTCTGATCTCTAGCCTTTGTTCTTCACATCAACCCTGCACATTTTCTTATTTCATTCATCCATCTCACATATAGTCTTTTCTGGGTCTTTTAAAATCTCTTGGATTATTATTATTCTTATTATGTATATGATATGTCATCCATATATTAAAATATAATTTATTTTAGAATCTCATTGAAAATTGCTACATATATTGTAAATAAAGTTCTGCTTAGAATCATATAATAAAAAAGTGTTATGAAATACTTGGTAGTTATAATAGTAGTAGAAACTGCTATAAAAAGTTTTAGGGGTATAAAATAACCTATATAGTGGTATTAATTTTAATCTTCTTAATGTCTTCATGAAATCTAATCATTATAGTTACATTTTGATAAATATTTTTTTTACTATAGAAGAAACAAATACATTGCTGAATTGAATCTCATATGAAGTATTTTTTTATCAAATTCAAAAAGACAATGTTTTATGCCATCAACTATCAAGTTTAATTGTGAACAGGACTAGTCAAAGTTAAATTTAAATACAATGATCTGAAAAGTAGGTTGAATTTGAAAACAGAAAATATTAATTGGTAAGTATTTGTTTTTATTTTTCACTATTCTAAAGCTGTAATCAGTACAGAAATGCTTACACAGTCAAATGTTTTTTGTTTAAATTATATATTATATCAATTCAAGGCATAATAACTAATGCTTATTAATACTTTCCTTGACTTTTTGTACATAGTGCAGATCTATTGTACTAAAACTACTTTTAATCAAATTTGGAGTTTTTGGATTGTTTGAATATCAAAAGTTCTTTGTAGACAAGTTGTATGTAATAATTTTAGCAACAATCTTATAGAAATGATAATAATATGTATACTAGAAGTTACAGAACTATCAGTCTTTTAAATGACAGATGACTGAACCTACCCTGGCACCTGTCTGAGGAGTGCCAAAGCATGAAACCATGGTCAGAGGATTGGGGGATTCCTGACAGAGATATTTTAAATGCTGGCTCTGACTAAGCATTTATCACAAAGCTTGTTGAGGAATTGGCAATCCTCATTGTTTATAATTTACAAGCTTAAGAGAATAGGGTCATGTGATCTATGACTCATTTTGACTATTTATAGATCTATTACTTTTAGCATATGTATTTTTCCTTTAATTTCATTATCATTACTATATTCTTCTAATTAGCTTATATATCTTCATTATTTAGACATTTGATACATAACTTTGCCAACCATTTTTATATTTTTCTAATCTTTTATTTTTAATTATTAACAATAATTTTGGCATTACCTGGATCTTTCCTATTCTTCATGAATTTAATTGTGTATCTCATTTTTTCATTCAAATTAAATTATTTTATGAACTATTTGATCTATTTATTACTATATAGTTCTTTGTAGAATTATTCCATATATTTTATGATATCATATATCTTTTTTAATAATAGTCCCTACTTATCTTCCCAATACTAAAAACAATTTTTTACCTCAACAACAAGAAGTTGTGTTAAACTTTTGAAAAAAAATTTTCTAAAATTTTATGTACTACTTCATAGATATATTTTCTTATATTATTATTAAATAAAATCTAGATCAACTTCTCTCTTATATTATTATTAATTCATTTTCATATTATTTTACAAGATTTAAAACTATTTTAATTTTTTTTTTCAAATATTGTATTGACTCCATTGAAAATTTATTGGACAAATGTTGCTTTTTCCTACTATACTCCGTTACACCCCTTAGTAATGGCTATTGGTTCTGCAAAATTCATTCTTTAGCAAGAATATCATATACAGAATACGTATTTATAATGGGGGTTTATAGGAAACAAATTGGTTGTTTCATAAAGCTAAAATTTACACTAATTAGGAATAAAGTACATATTTAAAAAAATATTCATTAACACTTATTTTAAACACAATCTGTTTTTCTTTTTAAACTTTTTTTCTAATTCAACATTGGCATTTTAAAATGTTGTTTTTTTTTTATTTGAAACCACTTGAGTATAAACAACATTTTTAACAAAGTTACAAAATCAATAACTATTTTACATAATACTGTGCCGTATTTATATATTGGACTATTTCATCATCTAATATAAGTGTTAAATGTCCTTAAAAAAATTAAACTTTATTTAAATAATCCAAGTACTGTGCATTATATTTAAATAAAGTTTTTTTTTAAAGACATTCAACATTTATATGTACAGTATATAGTATTGTAGATTCATTAATTATATATATTTTAAGTTCATATGTTCTAAATTAAAAAAAAAAATTCCCCGATTGTTATAATGAATAATCGATTGTAAATTGATGTAGTGGGTCACAAATTTATGATGATTGCTATTGTGAAATAGTGCTAAGTAAGGTTTAAGTGTATTTCCTAATTATCTTTTATAGTGATCTTGAGTTTGAACCATTATTACTATTTATTAATACTTTTAAATAAATTGCAAATTCTAATTTAAATTAAATTCATTAATATATTTCTGAAAATTAAAATAGCAATTGTCTTTCATAATATATTTCTTAATAGCTTCTGTCTCTTATTTCTCATTAATTAATCATCACTTCTGAGATGAAATTATTAATTATATCATATTTTTAATTACATACTTTTTGTTAGCTATTTACATTTTTAGATCACTTTATTCATTTAAAAATTCTATGCTGGTATAATCCAATATTCCTGTATGTTCATTTGGATACATCCATGTTCATTTCCACTTTGGATTTCTTCCCAAAAAGAATTCATAATATACACATTTTCTTTTTCCATTTTCTCTCTCATTTCTATATCTAAATCTATCCACAGGACTTTAATATTTTAATAGTTATTTAATTTAAGCATTAAAATTTATCATTTTAAAATACTGTTTGGTCAGATCTAAAATGTTCTACATATCTGTATAATCATCGTTTATTTTTTATCTGATAGTTCATAACTAAAACATCAAATGGATTTTTTTTTAAAGATAGGATAAAAGCAAACGTGTGTGTGTGTGTGTAAATGATTATTCTCTTTTATATTTACAATAATAACAAACAAAATTAAATTATGATCCTCATTTCGCAGAAACTATAATGTCATTAGATCTAGGATACCATTCAATAATGACCTTTTATTTAAACACCTACAAGTCTACAGACTACTTTTGGGAAATAAAATTTCATGAATTGGATTTGAAAATTGAAAGTGTATTTTACTATGAAAGCACAAATATTGAAAGCATAAGTAAGTGAAATTCATCTGATTATTTAATTTTTATTGCAAAAAAAGTCACCATATCTTATTTAATAGATAAAATTTTCATTGCCAATTAGAAACATTTGTGCATTTATGCTTGAAAGTACTTGAAATAAAAAGTCATTGTATTTTTTCATTTCAATAAAATTTTTATTAACAATAAATAGTGATTACATACTAATAAAGGATAAATAAATGAATAAATTGTACAATAATATGATTATATAATGTTCTATTTGTCATCTGGCTGGATTATGTTATGAGAGCACAATGTTATATTCTTATGTGGTAAGGTATAGTGAAGAGATTCTAAGAACTTGTTTAATGGTATTAGCATTTTTAATATAAACATGAATCTTTTCTTTTATAATTGACTATTCTATAATGCTGGGTAGGTGGGAATTGGTAATCAGGAAAAGGAAAGAGCAATTAAAGACCAGGTATCAGCAAAGACTTTACTGGAGGCAAGCTGGTCACGTTTCTTGATTGTATTTTTTTAATACTAAAAATAAAACTGATTTTATGTTTTGAGGATGTGCTAAATGTAGTGATTTTTCCGTATTAAGGATTAAATAAATGGAGTTATTAATAACTACATTTTAGCACATGTTAACTAATTATGTATCTCATTACTTGTCTATTCATCTATCTGTTCCAAATTATCTCTATTGTCTTTTTATTTACCAAACTACCTATTTATTTATTCTTCAGTTTATTTGTCTGAGCTTATATTATCTAGTTAAGAATTTTTCAGTTTATATATTTATTTATCTCTCTATCTGTGTCTCAATCTGTCTTAGTGCTATCTGTCTATCTATATATGTGTGTGTGTGTGTGTGAAAGAGAAAGGTCATTATTTATATTGTTTACAATTCGCTCTCTATCTTTCTCTGCAAAGTAATTTACTGATCAAAATCTTTTTTTTCATTCAATTATAATTTGAAACAAATTATCACCATTTTTTTTTATTATAAGCATTTTTTTTTTTTTAACATTATCTGTCAATCATATTTTTCAGTTAGATTTTCAAATATTATTTTTTTCTAATAGTTTTTTTTAAAGGAAATTCAAGATACTAAAAATAAAACAAATCTATTTTTAGATAAGCACAATCAGGGCATCTTCGTTACAACATTGCATTTTTTTTTTATTGGTTAAATTTTGCTACTCATATAATATTTTTTCCTATGAGTCATCATTATGAGAAAATTATTTTTCTCATATTTTGGATCACAAAAAGTGCAAAAATATAAAAATACAATTTTTTTTAAATATATATCAGTTACCATTTTCTGAAATATATCCACAGTATTTGTAAATTATGTCACTGCCCTATGTTAAATCTCCCACATCAAAAATTTAAATAACTAATATTTTGTTTTGCATTAAAATGCCTTTTTAAAAACCTAATTATGAATCTATTTACGAGTTTTAATCAATGAGATTCAAATGTTTTGTCTGAAAGTATATATTTTTAAAAACGTTAAATATTTTAAAAATTGCTCTTTTTTGTTGAAACTGTATAGTGACGGCATATGGGTTTTGTTCTACACGTTGCAAGCAAAAAATGCAAGCTAGAAAAAAATAACTCAAATTATAAAGTACTTTAAATAAATATTTCTAATGTAAATAATAAATTAATATTTGCTCATTTTGGGTACTTTAGCTGTTTTGAGAAAGTTATATGAATTTAAAAATTAGGTAATGGAAAACCAGCTTAAATATTTCACAGCAGACATTTCCACAACCCTACAATAAAACACCAAATTTTCTTTACTGTTTTACACAACAAAAGATAAATATCCATTTACAAAGCAGTAATTATATAATTATCTGGATAAGCCACAAGCTGGTCCACTTAAAAAAAAAATGTTATTTTGCTTTAGAAATCATTGTGTGTGGGGGGAGGGAGGATATGTTACACTAGTATTCAAACCTAGATTGTGGGTTTCTTTTTAAAAAAAAAATAATTTCATCTTTCAAATTAAAATTAAATTAGCCATATAATAAATAACATTTTAACCAAATGTATAAAATAAATTGTTTAAAAGTAATAATTAAAAATCTATTTTTTTTGCAAGCATATAAAATTATAATGAACATATAGAAATGAAATTTTATTTATATAGGTTTTAATTTAATAATGTGTTGAGAATAAAATAATAAATGACTTCTGCTGTTTTATAATATTTTTCAAGAATATTTTCATAGAAATTGAATAACAACTAAAGGCAAGGTTTGATGCCAATGTATACATTTCAACTTCCAGGTCATCAGTTGCACAACAAACTAATCTCTAACTAAATAGAATGTGAATGATTAAATAAATCACACACACACATATATATATATATATAGAAAGAGAGAAAGAAAAGAAAACATATGGAATTGAGAAACTGGCATTTCGATTCTATTTTAAATATTTTTTCTCATAAATTAAATGAATTATTATTATTCTATATAATTAAATAATATATAGATAATATATAATGAAATAGAAAATAATTGGGTACTTTTTACAATGTACATCAAAGATAACCTACCCAGCAATATAAAAAACTAAAGAACCAGATTTATTTGCAATAGATTTGTTCTAGCCTTCAACTTCATCATTTGTATAACAAACTAATCTCAATAGTAAAAAAATGCAGTCTTCATGCCATTCTTTATATATGTAAATAATCGTTGTTCTTTGTTTTAATAATGTGAAAGATTATATAAAAAATACAAACTCATTTAAGTTAATATATTGCAAAAACATCATGTATGCAGTACAGTAAAGTGCAATATTCAGAAGTAAAATTGAAATGTTCTGTTTTTCTCTGCTATATTCTGAGATGGATCACTCCATGGGATCATATAATTAGTGAATAAACTTGATAATGTGTGTATACAAATGTATTTAAAGTTTAAAACCAAAAAAAAAAAAAGAAGAAATGAACCCAGATAAATATTACATAAATATTCAGAAAAATGTCTTGTTGGAATCAATAGAATTTTTTGATATTTTTGTAATACTGTAAATTATTTAAAATTATATAGAAAGGTCTGTGATACAAATATATTATTTAATGTCTGATTTTGACAAAAATATAAAATTTAATGTACAAAGAGAGAAACTAGTTTTGTATAATTAAAAGTATTTCTAAAGAGATATGCACAGTAATTATAAAAATTATTTTCAATATGCTTATTTAAAAATATAAAGGAAAATTTTTAATTAAGAAGCTTTTATTAAATCTACATTATATATATATAATAAAACAATATTTTATTATAGTTATAATTTTTATTTTATATTAATTAAAAAAAGTAAAATACTTTTATACTTTCTGATTATCAGTTTGTGGAATTGGTTAGTATCTGATTTAAATACTGGAGCAGTTTAACTACAAGTATTCATATTTAAAAAAAAAAACAGTAATTGCTAAGCATTTAGGACTACTAGAGAAATATATGGGTTTTCTATGGGGACATAGCCTATATGTGTATAGCAGACAAAGCTTACAATACCTGAAATTTAGAGATTACAAAATTGGAGTTAAATTGAGAACCACCAATATTATCTTATCTATCTGTTATTCAGAACTAGTCATACAGAAATCTAGATAAGAGCTTTATCCTTGTATATTCAAGCCAATGAAACAAACTTAATCTTAAAAAGTCCAGTATCAACATTAACACATGGAAGAAATTATTGATGGGAATTTATTATTTATGCATATTATTTATATATGGAAGCAGGAACAAAGGAAATATTTTTAGGATAAAAAAAATATCCTCACACAAATATTATTTGAGCACTAACTCGAATATTTACAAAATGAAAAAAAAAATCGGCCTCTTTATTGAAGATAAATAGTATTTTTCTTTACTTTAAAAAACTAAAAGACCTATAAAAAATAGGTTCTGGTTAGTGGAAATAAATATGAAAAAACTTTATCAAGTTTTCTATTAAGAAAACCAAAAACCAAAGATTATCAGCGCTCAAGAAAAATTAAGTATATCATTTTTTTCAGAATGAAGAAAAGTTAAGTAATATACCTCTTTTTAGAGTTTACCTTAAAATGTTTTGTTCAGCATTAACAGTGATGAGATTTTATTTTTTATCTTCAATGAGAGATTTTAAAAAAATCACTTTATTTATAGATTAAAAAAAAATTAAAAATAATAATTGAAACACTTTTATACTCGCACACATATAATGTTTACATTCACATATCATTTATATATAGAGGGTAATATAACTTAATGTATTTTAAAAGCAAATTAATTATAAGAATTGAAATATTATGACTTTAATATTGTTCTTTTAAAATGCAGATCATATGTTTATTATTTATTTTTTATTAAATGATTAGACCAGCAAAATTTAGGGCAAATCATTAAAAAGTGAAAATATTTTTATACTTCCAGTCATACATGTGTTTGCATACTTGTATTATATTTGAGATTGTTTATCATTTATATACATATATCTATAAGCACAATTATTTAAACATGTACTGTTTCATTTAGAATTATTAAAATAATAGAAATATTTAATATCTATGTGTAAATCAATATCAAAAATTATAGATTTGTATTATTATAGATTTGTAGTCAGACTTTTAATTTTTTTATTACTATTAATTAATTAACACATTTATTAATTATTATTTAAAATCATTTCAGTGAACTCATTTAGAACTTATTATATATTTGTTTCCATATTTTTGTTTAAAGTTCTGCAGAGTTCAGATATTTATCTTTATTCTTGGAAGAACTCTTGTGAATTAAGAAGTTACGTCAGAATATAATGGACTTTAGATTATGTATGCAGAAATCTGTATAAATAATTTTATTTTAAAACTATTTATATGACCCCTAATATAATAAAAGTTGCCCATTTAAACTTCATTTACTTTGCTATGTTTCTTGATGATGATTAGTAGATTATGTATGACCAATATACTCATAGTATTATATAGCCCTGATCATTGATGATGATCAATATTTATTGACTAGAGTATTTAATGATTCCAGAATATTTTTATAGCATTTAAAGTAAGCTTTCTTATAGTATAATTTTATTTAGCATTAAAATATGTACATGCAGCAAGAAATATTAATACTTGCTTTTTTTATAGTATTATGTCTTATGTATGATTAAAATTGACTTGATGATAATTAACTTAAGATTGTAATATATATTTCTTTTAATTCCAGTTCCAGGAAGTCATTGTTGTTAATATTTATGTTTATTACTTAAATTTACTTCTACTTATATGCTGATTGGCTTGAAACTTTTATTTAGTTACAAATGGTGGTCAACAAGTAATCAAAACTATTATAAAGTGTTAGTAAGATATTGTAAATATTATACCTCTACATCCTTTTGTACCTCCTGGACCATTTCAAAACATTTGGCTTTTTCAATATAAAACACCAATAAGTATATATATGTTTATAGTTTATGCTATTTTTTATATTTTTAAAGTGTATCCATATATATGTAGCAGTGGATAAATAGTTCCATACATAACTTTACTAGAAGACACTACTAGATAATAAATCTAGACTTCTTTTTAATAATCAATTGTAATTTAATATTGACAATTAATATAAAAAAATACTAAAGAAAGAAATTATGTTTACTAGTAAAGTTACAACTACAAACAAATATTGGAAAGTTATGAATTATACACTATTCCAACCAATAATAAAATCTTAGAATAAAACACAAGTTTACCCAGCATGAGTTACATTTGGACATCTATTAATTTGGCATATCAATATTTTATAATTCAATTAATAATCAATAATAAAAGAAGCAAAATAATTTATTATTAAACAAAATAATTTATTTAAAAAATAAAATAATAATAATGTCATTGTATAGTTACCAATATTTAAATTAACACATAACATTAACATACACATGTATGATAAACAATCTAAGACATTGCTAAAACAAATCAAGCTATCCTTATCTCAATATCTTGTATGACAGTAACCTATTCATCGAGGGCTATAAAATTAAGCAATGGGTGAAATGCTTATTATATATAATCTTAATTTTCTACTATAATATTCTAGATAATGACATAAAAATAACAACTATTCTGAAAGCTTTATATACAGAATATTTAAATATTAATTCTTCATTATTGCTATTTATTTATAAAGATCTAAACATTACCCATCCTTAAGAAAGTATTTACTACAAAAACAAAATCATTACAAAATAAAACCATTGAAATTTATAACTGGAACTAACAAATAATATCAAGCTGAACATATTAATAATATCTCACTATTGGATACATACACTATCAGTCAAATCTCACATAAAATAAATATTCATTACCATTTAAACAATCATTATTTAAAATTATTAATATAATTAAATAACAGATTATAAATTTTATAATCTGTATTAAAATGTGATTTTTATAAAATAAAATAAATCATCAATTATTACATATGTATTATTTTTGAACATTATATTTAAAACATTTTGAAAATATTATTTGTATATAGCTTTGATAATTACACATATAATGATCTAGCCAATATTTAAGAAATAACAATTTAAAATAATTAATATCAGCATGATATTTATATGAAAAACAATTTATTATAAATACAAAAATATTTAATGAAGATGTATATATTTTATAGTTTAATTTATTTGCCATTAATGTTATCCAATGTTATGATATATAGCAGATGATCTTTTTCACACTTCATTTTATAGAAGATAGACCTAAATGAAAATGTAAAAAAAAATCATGATTTTTTGCAGCAATTGATGGTTATGAGGTAATCCTATTTATGATACTGAAAACATGAATATGTAGATTATTCATTTGAATCTTGATTTCCAAATTCTTGGGATAAAAACAATTTATTTACTAGTTTATTTTGGGGAGTTTAAAATTCAATGTTTTCCTTTTTAAAATTCAGCATCCAATATGATTCACATAATCAAAACAGTTTTTTTGATAAGAAACCATTCTTGGATGGTTACCAATAAAACAATAAATAATGCTTGTCTATTTAAAAGTACATTTTAAAACAAATAATTGACAATTCTTGAAATTATTATTTTAAATTAAACACTTAAATTTTTTTTTATATTATCATTTAATAAAATCATTTTATTTATAAAAAGAGTATATAATGCCTTATCAATAATAATGCCAACTTAATATTTTAAAATATCAGTGCTAACACACTTGTAAATTAATAAAATTTCTTTCATACATTTAATTTCTTTATACAGCAATGAAATATATTCCAAAGGAATATATTATTTTATTACACACATATATGTATAAATCATGGCATAATACAATTGTCTACTTATTATTTCCATAACATGTAATTCAAACCAAACTTGGATTTTTTCTTGACTTCCAACTCAGCTTAGAATTTTTTATTCAGGAACATAATTAATTTAGTTAACTATCCAAAGTTATTCAGTAACTATTTATATTTATCTAGAAGATAAAATAATGATGAAAAACTATTAGAATTTATACTATTCAGTATTTACAGAACTTGGTAGATTATTACTTTTCATTCACAATTCTTCTTTGAAGTACTGTTAGAAAGATTCTTAATCTGGATCTCTGAAGACTGTTTTAACTTAGAGAAGTTTTTGCCCTGGACTTTTGAAGACTGTTTTCAGTAAACACATCATCAAGGTGGCTATAGTTTAACATGCAACTACTAAAATAAATACACAATAATATAAGTATATCTTAATTTTTATTTGCCATTGAACATATATTGCAAAAAAAATTCTAATTTATTTTATATTAAATTATATTCTTTTCATTATTACAATATAATTTACAAATAAATGTTGAACATGAATTTAAATATCAACTAATTAAAAAAACAAAAAAGGTTTGGTATTTTTATCTCTAAAAAAATAAAGTTTGTTTTTCAGTTAGTGTATAAATATATATATATGTAAAAATATACTCTTTGTAAAAAGAAAATCAATTAGCCAAGGCTTAATGCAACAATTTTTGAAATAATGTGATTAAATGGAAAAGTTGTATCAGGGTTTTTAAAAAACAATAATGTTGTGGCAATGGAATTTAGTAGGAGTTCAGTAATAATAAAATTTACACAGTCAAAAGCTCAGCTTAAAAACCTGATGTTGCATAGATCTCATTCTTAGTAAAAAAAGAGAAAGAAATAATGTTTACCACATTATAATAGTATGGAATTTAAAAACTCATGTGCTAAATTCTTGCTAAAAGCCGATCATTACTGACTCAACAATGTGATAAATTTTACTAAAAGAAATTTAAATAAAGGAATCTAACTCTGATAGAAACTTTCAACTATTATTATGTATTGATCTATTCTAAATCATGGCTGTCTCTTTATAGTAACTTGAATGAATATAATTATTAAATTAGAAACCTGGAACTACAAAAAGAAAAATAAAGTGAAATAAAAAAAATAAAATAAAAAAATTTACTTAACTGTAAACCTAAAGCTACAAAAAAAAAAAAAAAACTAAATTAAAAAAATAATGAAGTGAAAATAATCATTAAACTGAAGATACAAAAAAAAAAAAGAAAAAAAATCTAAATGGATAATTTATTATTGAAAAAGCTATAACAAAAATATTAAAAAAAAATATAACCAGAGGTTGACCAAACTATTAAGTATAAGATCTACTAGAAGATGCATTCAACTAGGCAACTGAAGAAGTGAAATAATTAAAAAGAATCATGGTAAAATGAGGTAATGTAAAGTGTACAATTAGTACACTTATAAATGTCATTTTATAAAGTCAGAAATAATAAAAAATAATGAATTAATTTTTTTTAATTGTTTTTGTTGAAAAGATTTACAATTTTATTAGGTTAAATTTATATAAGGACATATTTATTTTCAAGCAAGAAGGGAGAAAGTTCTAAGTTCAATTTAGTTTATTTTTATGTTTATTGTGAAATGTTTTTGGGAGATTTAATTATTGTAAGGCAAATTCATGTAGATTATGTATTAACTAATGAGAAAAAAAAAAAAACAGAAGGAAATAATTCACATAGTGTGACAGTCAGATGATGTATGTTGGTTTAACCCAGTTCGAATACTAGGCGAAAGTACCTCAAGGCCACCCATATGCGAGATATTAAATCAAGAATACTATGACCTCTGCCCATTCGCCTATTCTCGAGGCCTGATCACAAACAAACAACACTATCTGAGCCATGCATAAATTATTTTTCAACCGGCGACAGCTTAGCATCAGCGGAAAGAAACATGGACAGGAAACTTACAGAACTAAATAGTTAAATGTGCAAAAGTACTAAGAAATATGTGTTTTGCGTGCCTGGATCATTAGAAAAGTAAAATAAAGCATTATAATAAAATTAGGAAACTCAAGCTTTTGATAGTTAAATAATATGTTTAATTAATGGCTTTAAAATATGAATAATGATTTAATGGCCTCCGCTATTCCTCTAAATTAATGAAACAAACTAATTAGACAATAAAAACGGATTAATAGGTTTGCGGTCTAAATCTCTTCCCAATTTTAATAAAATTGTCAACTCGATCTTCTCGATAAAGTACAATAAAAAAAGGATCTTTCGCAAAGCATTTCTAATTGCTTTGCGCTAAAAACAGTTTAAAATTATTTAAGACGTATATAGCTAAATCAGATATATGTAATAAGCTAGTGGTGGACAAAAGAGGCGTTATCGAGGAGATCAAGTTGGCAAACAAAAGAAACTGACTCGTATTTAATTAACAAACACAAATAAAACTGGAAAGAGATTTTACTTGAACAAAAATTAACTTTTAAACTTAACCGCAATGGAATACTAAATATTTACACATGTTAGTAATGAAGAATAGCGAAGGAAAAAAAAAGGTTAAAATATATAGATGATCACACAATATATATATATTTAAGACTAGTCTAATAAAAATGGTTACATAACATATATAATTAAATACTACATTTCATACATATAATTCAATGAAGCAATTAAAAAAAAAGGTATGAACAAAAGGTAGCATAAGAAATAGTTCAATGGAGGAGATACGATTACCGTCCTTTTTTCCTTGGTCATGTTCCCTATGGCGTTCGTGGCTTGATCTGACCGTCGATAGGTATTTGTCCGGACAATGAAAATGGAAATATGTAGTATGGTTTCACGAAAAGTTCTCCAGACACGGCACAGAGTTCAGATGACTATTGAGTGGATACTATGGCATTTTGGATGGTATTCAGGAACCTCGGCGATAGGCAAAGCTATTTATTTGCCTAGCCGAGCATATTCATTTCCTTCAAAATACTATGGCTTTTAACTGGAGCATGTTCAAACTTCTCCATTATTTGAAAACGACAGCTGTATAACTTTTTGGAGCACAAGCTAAATGTGAAGCAAATCGGAGAGAGTTCTCCAAAAAGAAATATGAATGCACTCTCAAGGAAACTTGGAATAACCAGCAAGAAAACTCTGAATGAATCCTTCAAAAGCAAAATCTGAATCAACGGAATCCTTCGAAAGGAAAATCTGAATAAATGAATCCTTCAAAGGGAAAATCTGAATACTGAATCCTTCCAAAGGAAAAATCTGAATAATCTGACTCCTTCAAAAAGAAAAATCTGAATCCTTCAAAAGGAAAAATATGAATAATCTAGTCTTTTGTTCTCACTTCTATTTATACCCTCTCTGTCAGCTACCTTCTATTGTTTGTATGATCTGAGATCTTGATAAGCCTCCCCATGCTCCTTTGTTTCAAAATAACATTTTCTAAAAATAACTTTTACTTTTTTACTCTAGATTTCTTTCTTTAAAGTTTGAATTCTATTAATTAAAAAGAAAGAAAGAGAAGGCCATCTTTAATTAGACTTGAATGGCTCACTAATCAAAACTATACATTCTTTTAGAAAATGTTGGCGGGCTTATCTCAAAATCAAATCATACTAAATATTTTAACAAAATTTTAACAACAATATATTATTATTTTTTTATAGTAGAATAAGCATTTTATTTCAGCAGAATTTTGCATTAACTCATATATATACGCTAGATGTATATATATGTTTGACTAATAGGTTAAGCAATTTTTATTAATAGAATGAAATTTATTTAAAACAAAATATTTAAATGTAATACACATTCAATAAGCATAATTATTTTTAACTCTAATGCAAAACCCTGCTGATATTGAACTATAAACTTAATTCAGGTCTACAATACTAATTAAGTTTATAGGAAGATGTGAAGCATGGATCGGGCTTCAGATCCATTGCTTCAATAGAAGTTGAACTTTTTACATTCTGCAATATCAAATTTAAGGCAAAAGCTCTAACTAACTGAGCTATTCTGTCAATATTTATATATTGTAATAAGCAAAACTCTCTCTATATATATATCACTCAGGCAAGCCAGAGTAATCAATGGATGTCAGAGGCTTGTCCATAAAATCCCCATCTAGTACCTACTCATCCAGTATCTTCAGACTAGTTTATGGTGTTTTTAATTTAAGACTCATAGTTTTGTATTTAAGTAGAGATAAAAGATGGCTGCTGGAGGGTTGCATTAGATTCTACTAAAATATAGGTGCAGTGCTCTCAGATCCAAGGCTCCTCACTGATGAAGGTCACAATCCAGAAACTAGTCTGGGGATAGGAAGATGGGGATTTTATGCACAAGCCTTCTGGAATCCATTGATTACTCTGTTTTGCTCTGAGTGGCAATATGTATATAGAGTCTTGCTTGTTTTAATAACAGTTTTGAGCAAGCATGGGAAATGGTGATCATGTGATGTTTATTGGCTTAATATTTATATATGTTATATGAAATTTTTTGTACATTGCATGGATAGGTTTGATTATAAGTTAACTTTGGGATTTGTCACATTATCATTTTTAAAATTATTTGTTTATTTGTTAATTAAGTTTTTTAAATTAAAAAAAAGAAACTTCCAAAGTTATTTTGTTTACATCTCCATTTTTCTAGTTATCTGTTTTATGAACTATTATGTGGATGATTGATTTGCTTATAGAGATGTGTAGATTATCCGAATAAAATTCTTTAACAAAAGAGTGAATTAAACATGCATATTTATTTTATTATAGACTTTAAGATTTTTGCCATCCCAAGACAAGTTTATGCACAACAGTATGAGTGTAAGTATGCAAACTAAGATCGTAAAAGATATATTTAACGTCCACATACTTCACTCTAGCTGATAGATTTGATAATTAGTTTATTTGTGGTCAGTACACTCTTAGTACTTGATAATTTTGAGTATTGATGATAATCAGTATTGATATCATCATTCTAGCATTTTTATAGTTACTATTGTAGTTTTTTAAACATTTTAAATATGGGGACTGTTTTTATATTAGACTAAGTCTAACATTGGTTATGATTAGTCTCAGATTTTATAGTGTACATTTTTAATGATTATTGTCTCTTAAAGATAATTACTTTCCTCCTCATTTTCTATTATCAGTAAAACAATATTTTTGTAATCAATACTACTTCCATCACCTCCATATATATATACTCCACGTGTACGTCATGGGTCTACATCATTACAGGATGTGTATATGATATATGCCACTTGATACATGTACTGTAAATCAATCTACCTTTTTAGTTTTTATATTACTAAATTGTTTGTCATTATTTCATATTATAAAACTGCACGAGACACTTTTTGTTATATTTATACGTGACTTATTGTACAATAGTAGTATATCTGTCTGTGATGCCTCAGAGGTAAAACTTCAAACTTTTTCAGATTATCATAGGCTAAATATTTTTTTTTCGTGAAGCAATCTTATAGACAACTCAGCTAACTATTAAATACTGGTTGGTGAGTAGATATAAAGTTATTTTTAGTTAAAGGGTAAGATGAGAATAAAAAACTGCTCATACCCTCCTTGCAAAATAGTTGGCAAGTCTGGTAAATAATCATTTCCCCTTCACTGTTTCACTGTTGGATAGAAAAATTAAAAGGGTCTTTAAAATAATGGAAGACTGCTTTACCATTAGATAAATATGATGATCCGCCTACCTGCTACCATTATCAGTAATTTCATATTTTAAAATTATAAATACTTAAAAAAAAATTGCAATTCTAACCAAAAAATTTACACTTTGAAAACTATTTGTCAGAAGGAGGAAAAAGATTCGCCGTTCGTTTTTGTGTGTCACCATTCAAAATATTGCGTTCCAGCTGACTGCATGTGTCATAAGGTTATTGATGCGCACAAGAGAAAGCACATAAACCAGTAATTCAACTTTGAATGAGCAGGGAAACTAATGCTCGGCTATTTCTTTGATTAAACGAATTTCAAAGAAAAATAAAAAGTTTAAAAAAAATAGGGCATAAAACAAAAACAGTTATTTGCAAGTATAATTTTTTAAATTCTTGTTTAAGAGCTTTCATTATTGTTATTAGTAAATTTTAAAAATGTAAATAAAGTTTTACATTTATTGCTATTTTAATTAAATAATGCTTTAGGCTATTTTGGATTGATGCGATTCGGAAAAAAGGAGCGGGAATGATGTATTTTCTAGTTATCTTATTAAGGGTAGAGTTTCTTGTATAAAAATTACAATACGCAAGTCCTCGACCTTAGAAACATTGATTATTATCAAATGAATTTTTATTGCTAAAATGTGTATTAGCGACATTAATTCATACTCGAAACCATAAAATTGTCAAGCAGAGTAATAATAAGAATATATGATGATAGTAAAATATATTTGTGTTATATGTAAAAACGTATTTTGAAGAATTCAGTTATTTAGAAAAAAGACATATCATTTGTTGCCAGTCTGAAAAAAGATTCAAAGCATCATTCTGATTTCCAGTTTTAATCTATTGGGTAAAATAATAAGATTTGCATGAACGAGACATTAATTAATGAATTTTAGGTTAGATAATAGGAGATTGTATGTTCAATCTAACTAAGTAGAATTTTTTTTTTTTTAATAAAAACTACACTTATAAGAAAGGGTTTTTTGCAGCATTAGATTGCCTGCTATATTATAATCTGGGATTCAAATCCCAAAAAAACTTTTTAAAATTTCCAAACAAGTACATGATTTTTTTTTTTAAAATAGTCAGTCTATAATCATTTACTTATTAGTCGGTAAATAGATGATAAATAGCCACCATTAGTTAATAACAAAAAAGCGGCTTTAATCTTCACCAATTACATAGATGACTAATAGCTTCTCTTTCATTGTTTCTGTGAAAGAAGACCGAAGATCATTTTTGAAATGTTCTAAGATTTTTATATTCTTTACCTATTCATAAAATATCTGGTCTAGGCAAAAATATCCAAATATTTTGCTTTTTTATGATTGTCTCTCATTTTTCCTGCACCCTCTCCTCGGGCACTTACTATATTTTTAGGAAGGTATTAATTCACATTTTCTTACAATGTTTCCTATAATTATTCATTTTCATACAACTTTCTTAATATTCAACATTTCATAGTAAATTAAGTATTTCATTTTCAAAAAAAAAAAAAAAAATCAAGCAACCGCCCCCCTCTTTTTTTTTTTTACCTTTTCAATGCTTATTTTATTAACTTAAAATTAATCCATCTGACAGTTTTTACTGCCCAGCAATCTTCCTCAGAGCTTCTCATTATTCAGCCTTTTTAACTTATTATATTTCATTTTCATTAATTTCATTGCTTTTCATCAAATATCTAAAATGAATAATTATATTAGTCAAATTAAATATAGTATACATTAAACTTACCAAATATTTAAAAAAAATTTTTTTTTTTACATGACCATGTTTTCAAAAAAAAAAAAAAACAGTAATTTTTCCTAAATATATGAACTTACTATCCACAATTTAGTATTTATTGTTTAAAGAAGGATATTAAAAAAGATTGGAATGAATTTCGTAAATTTCACAAATGAACTCACTTCTAGATCACCACAAATCATTTTCCAATGAGTCATCTCAATACCTTGCACACAGTCGTAATTTTTCTAGATTTATTAATGTATTGTCTTTTTCATAACTGTATTACTCTTTTACTTTCATAATCGTTTTGTTGATACCTAAATGTGTACATTTAAAATAATAAATTAAACTGTGCGTGTACAGATGTATTATTATAGAGAGCTTGCTATTACAGTCTCAGATCAACAGAAAGAATTGGAATTAAATGCTAGATAATATGAAGGTCTAATGCATACAAACTACAGTATTTAGTTTATGTTTTTAATTGTTTAGTAGATAAAATTTATGGTCTTACAAAATATAGAAATTCTTAGGTAATGATTATTTAATTTGACTCCATCTTATTCACAAATTATTAATACTAAGGCAAATAAATATCTTTCAAAATTTTGTTCCTTATCTATCTCTCATCATAATATAAACAATCTTTCTATACTTTATATTTCATTTTCTCTCCATTATTTTTATTTTCTTTAATTTACTATCTTTGGTTACATGATGTGCACAAATTCTGATTACAAACTTAATGAGCTAATCATATGGGGAACTCTTAAATGCAATCTTACATAAAGCAGTATAATCAATAGTAAATCACTTTGAAATTAAATTAAAGAATGGCAACAAATATGAAAAGACTTAGAA
Source organism: Epiperipatus broadwayi (assembly GCA_028023455.1). NCBI lineage: Eukaryota > Metazoa > Onychophora > Udeonychophora > Euonychophora > Peripatidae > Epiperipatus > Epiperipatus broadwayi. Next base: position 106,796 of record JAQFVV010000128.1, on the reverse strand, counting down.
AAAATATTCAAAAGGAATTTGATTGCTCATTTGCATACTAGAAATATTTGTCATACCACTAACGATAAAGAAGATAAATATTTTAATCGTTAAAAAAAAAAAAACCAAGATTGGGTTGATTTTGCTTTATGAAGTCTTTTCAAGAACTGACATAAATCAGTAATGGTTTAAGATTAATCTGATTGCTTTATTTAAACTCATCCTCCAAAGAAAAAAACTTTAAATAAACAAATATTGTTTTGAATGCTGTTCACTGAATGAATATATTCTACTCTTGTTTGTAAACATAATAATTTTTTTATCAATTCAGAGAAGGAAAATATTACTCCTCATTGGATAATAAAATTGCATCAATACTATTAAGAGACTGACATTTTTTACTAAAATCTTTAAAGCACAAAGTAAAAACAGTAAACCATGAAATGAAGTTCTTATAAATAATGATATTAGCTTTAATTATTATGAATAATCTACGTTGTTGTATTTTTTTCATTACACATGGATTATAATACTTTGTTTTGGCAGCAAAATCATTATCAGAAACATGGATGTATTCTTGTTCAAAACAATGGCATATTATGGTCTATCTTAAAGCTAAAATATAAAAAAAGTCAATATTGCATGAGCACATATAAGGGCAGATTGGTAAACTAACTACAGATTAATATCTTCAAGAAGTAAAAAAAATAGTTGAATTAAAGATCAATCAACATATTAGTTGAAAATTTAGTGTTTAGTCATCAGAAGTAACTGGATTTAGTGTTCAATCTTCAGAAGTGACTGATACTTGATGCTATATTTCAACTGCAAAAAAATCTTTTCATATCCAAAACACCTTTTGTACCCCTTTTCAGAAGTTTAGATTTTAAACTGATATTATATGGAATCGGTATGTCTTACACTTACGGTTCTCTGACCATTTAATCTGCCATCTTGTTACTTTTTTTTTTGTACAATGAAATTTATACATATATTTTTTCTGAAATGCAGTTTTTAAATTTTTTTCTCTCTTTTTTTTTAGATTTAGCATTTGTAAAACTTTTTCCCATTGAAATGGATTTTCTCATGGCTTGGTGTGAACCTTTTTTCTGTTCAAAAGGATGTATTTTTTTTTCTATGATTAAATTTACATTTCTTTATGATTTTTTTTTTAAAATGCAATTTTTTCTTTTTTTAGATTTAGCATTAGTAAAATGTATGGACTCTCTCATGGTTTGCTCTAATTGCCAATGTACGTATTTATGTAAATCTTCTCTTTGTAGAAGATAATTTTAATGGTAATTCAGATCTAGAAACTGCATTGACCAAAAAAAAAGTTGATGAAGTTATTTTATTTGCAAGAACAAGTATGAGAATTGCATATAAGGCTTCTTCACAACTGGATTTCAAACTTGGAATCATAACATTTATGAGTCATGCCGGCCAGGAATAAATTTTCCCATCAGTGAATATTCAATTAGTGTTTTTTATTACTTAAATTTTTATATGATGAAATATGTGTAGAAAAGCAATAAATATGCTGCAGAATTTTAGTCAATTTACATTTCAATGACAATAAAACATGCATATCCACATTCAGAGAATAATATACCTACATGGTTAGTGCAATAGGCAAGATATATCATGATTTTATTTATATGATCATTCATTAATTGTATAATTCAATAGCATTGTACTCATTTGTTACAATTTTGTAACAATCTTTTGAACACAGACTTTCAAACACCCTCAGCCATCTCCCACACATGTGTATAATCAGTGCTCATAATAAATGTGTTTATTTTGATGTTTATTGATTTACTTAGTTAAATTTTTATTTGACTTTTTTTTAGTACACTTTTTACTTTAAAAGAATACATATTTTAGGGCACATATTATTTTTCAATAATATAATAATACATTAAAATTTACTAAAATTCTCTTTGCATAATATCTCCTAAACTGTTTTTACTGCTTGATATTTATTTTTTGATTGCACTTTTTACTTGAAATGATTACATATTTTATGTCATCCTCCATTTTTCAATAATATAATAATTAACATATAATAATACATTACGATTTACTAAAGTTCTCTCTGCATAATATCTCATAAACTGCTTTACTGTTCTTTTTTCCTCCACTAAAAAAACCAATATATTTCTAACTGGTACCTTGCATGGAAGAACAATCAAACATTTCTAGCAGATACTGTGATATGGAAGGACAGAATCTGGGTCAGCTAATAAAAATAGAAGTCACCAATCACATTGTTTTTTTTTAAATTTTTACAATGAAAAATTACCTCAAGACATATATCATTTTTTTCAGCAATTTAGAACATATGTGATGAATATGTCTATGAAATTGTCATTTTAATATATAACTTTCAAAATTTAGAATATGTGAACCAATGTAAAAATAAACATTTAAAAATGTAAAAAATCTCTTTTATTTATTTTTTTTTTTTTTTAGGGAATGACTATTTTATCAGCTTTATTACATTCTTTCATATTTGTATTTTTAACAATATACATGTTTTTATATTTTATTAAATAATCACAGACTTCTTACACCTTTAAGCAAATATTTTTTTTATTAATATAATAACAGTTTTGACTGTTCCTCACAGTCTTCTCCAGATCTCAATCTATTGCTCTATTTTTCCTTCATTTATTGCATTCAAACAGAAGATATGTTATAAATTATATTTGTTATAATTTTTTTTAAATTCAAGATTGCAACTTGAGTACCTAAGAGTTAAAACTCTTCAACTGTTAATTTTGATTTTCAAACATATATTGTTAGGAGGTGTGAAATGTAGTTTTTTTTCAATGTTTGACTAATTGTCTGGCAATGATTGCATTATTAATAACTTATATATTAAAAAGAAATTGTGATATTTATCTTTTAAGTAAAATAATTGAATAAATTTGAAGCATTATAAGCAGTTTAGGATTGTAAATAATTATCAAGAAGATTTTAAGAATGACTGATAGATTAAAATTCCAAAGGAGATACAGTCATTAACTGATTGACATCATTTTACATTATTTTTATACATTGAAAGCAATGTAGAGAACTCAAAAGCATTATAATAAACCTATCAAATAAAAGAATAGAACTTTGTGTGATCATAATAATATTTTGAAGTGGTAGAAAAAGTATTCTATGTTTTAAATAATGATATAAAAATTAAAAGACTGTATTCAATGGTGTTTCCATTCTATTAATTCATTTAGATTTAAACAGAAATATTTTATATGATAAAGTTAAAATAGTTTCTTTTTACATCTTCAAACTAAAAAGGTTGCAATTATCATTGAATACCATAAAAGTTTTGAAATAGATCAGTGACAGTATTGAAATTAAAAGATAGAATATTTCATCATAGTAATGTTGCATATAGGACTGTCTGCTATTGTTTTAATTTTAGGGTATAAGAGTGAGACATTACAAACATTTTTCTTTAAAATATACCTCTTAATACTCAGAAAGTTCAATTCAAAATTGCAAAATCAGTCTAATGATCTTCAACCTTTTGATTTGCAATGATATAGAACACAATTGTTGCAAAACCACACCATCATTAAAGATTAGACAAATAAAGTTAATAAATAGTAATAGACTTTCCAAAAAGATATTTATGAACTTGGGCAAAGTTTGTGGGAGAAGCAAATTATACCAATTTGAAATGTGCTCTCTACCATTTTGGTTTCGAAGGGAAGCCCCAAAATTATCACTGACACAAACAAGCAATAAAAGATGTCAAATAATACTCCATTAGTTCTATGATATTTGCATGTTTGTTTGTTTTTTAAGTTTTGATGAAAAATATTATTTTGTAAATTGTGTTAAACAAAATAATTGGAACACTTTGTAACACCAGTGGTGAAATATTATCTGACATCTTTGGCTGCTTGGTTGTGTCAGCAGTCATTTCAGGGCTCTCTTAGAAACTAAAATGGTGGGAATGCATTCTAAATCAGTACCAAAAAAAACTATTTTTACTTTATAACAATTCTTTCAAAGAAAGTCTAAAGTGATGCAAAGTTGATTTTTTATTTATTTGAACAATATAGTTAAAGATAGCATACAATGGAGAATGTTTTAGGGGGAAAAGTGTTTTTTATAAAAGACAGTAATGAAAACTATTAAATAAGTGAACTAAATGTCCTGCAATATTTTGTGCAACAAAAGACTGTCATAATCCGAATTGTAAGGTTCTTGGATCAATTTCAGTTCTGACATTTCTGATGCATAAAATTCTTCTAAATTTTCAACCAATAAACCATGCAATTATATACTTAAAACACTAAATTCAGTTTATGATGCATGTGGGTGTATGTGAAATTTACAAAAAAAATTGAATTATTTAATGCAAAACTATTATTTAATTTTTATGTTCTTTGTCTCTTATTTTTTAAATTCTAAAATTAGAATTGCTATGCTTATCTATAAATGGTTTAACAATGATGTGATGCACCATGGCTTCTCCTTTAAGCCAAAAATCTCTTGGCCACTATGTCCAGAGAAACCTGTTAGCCACCTTACTTTTCCTTTCCATTTTCCATCCTAAATTTTACCATATTCTTCTCCATCCTGCTTCATCCCATTTACACATTATCATATTTTGTTATTCTATGACCTTTATATCTACACCCCCCTTATCTTTTTCCAAATCCAGCATAAAAACCAAGAACTCACTTTTTATATAATCACTTTGTTTGTATTTATTCTCCCACAGCTTCATTTTTTGTATTCATTCTGCTTATAAGCATTTACATTCAATTAGCTATTGCCTAATATTTTCCATGTCTTCCTTACATAATTTGCAGACATTTCTCCATTTATATGTATATTTTCTGATGCTAATGATCCTGTTTGAGCCTTAAACAATAAACTAATTTTCTTGCTATTATCGTAAATTGACTCATTCTCAATAGTCTGTTTATATATATATATATGTCATATTATTATTACTATTTGAGGGATATTCCGTGTAGTGAAACAGCTAAATGCTGACGTTTCAGTACAATATCAAGTACCTTCCTCAGAGCGTCCTCTTTCTCAAATCATAAGATTTGAGAAAGAGGACACTCTGAGAAAGGATTTGAGAAAGAGGACGCTCTGAGGAAGGTACTTGATATTGTACTGAAACGTCAGCATTTAGCTTTTTCACTACACAGAATATCCCACAAATAGTAATAATAATATGACATCTTTTATCCATGAAAACATTAGAATTGATATATATATATATAAACTCTTTTTACTCTCCATACTAGTTTTCAATTTCTCCAATTCCTTTTTTCCTATTAATACATTTTTTGTTCTATCCCATTCTTTGCCACTATAACACTCAACAATCTGCCTAACACAATCCTAACATGTAAATATGATTTGTCTTTACAATTATCAACATATTTTAGGTTTTTCCAAGCAACCTTATAGCTTTATAGGTATTCCAAAATAAGGTAAGGTTTACTGATATATTTAATGTAAAGAAAAACATATTTGCTTAGTCAAGCATTGTTAGCTGAGAGGTCAGTACAGCCTCCTTGCAAGCAAGCAGTTGGTTGCAGATGGTTGTTGTGGGTTCACTTTCAGGCCGATGCTATGACATATGGAAAAAATATGTTTGCTTATATTGCAGCAACATTAATCTCAAAACATTATTTTTAAGTGCAAGCATAGCACTCTGAAGTTATAAAAAAAAAATGTGTATCCAAGAATCTATTTTTATTTGATATACAAATATGACTTAAGATGCTACAACTGCTTCTATTAAAAAATTTTATTTATGGCATAAAAAAGTAGCCTTTTACCAACAGTTCATCAACAAAAGAAGCACATTTAACTGCAGCATCAATGTTTGAAGGAATTTGACACAAATGATAAATTATTTTAGTTAAAAAATTTTGTTTTTATTAAAGAAATCAATTAAAAAAAGATCTGGAAATATATGAGTGGTTTTCATGGCAATTAGAAAAGTCAAATATCATATCTGATGCAGAACATATATAATAAATGCAAAAAAGATGTTCTGTGTTTTCAGAACAAAATAACTATTAAGATATTGCTAACATAAAAGATACAAGGGATGAAGCTATTTGGCATAAATTAAAATTATTCAACAGTAATGTGTTAACATTAAATTTTAAACTATCAAAAACTGCTACTAAAACATTTGAAGTGGTTCAAACTCTATATGGCAAAGATATAAGTTTCAAGAATATCTCAAGTGGTTTGCAAGATTTTATGATGATAGGGAGAATATTGGATGCAATCCATGAATGTACAAAACACTCCCACACATTTCATGTTGTAATTCATAATCCAAACATGCTGACATTTTAACCTTTTTGTAATGAACTGCTAAATTATTCCATTATGTAACACATGCATAGATGGTATTTCAGGAAGCTTGGGGAAAAAATAATCATCTTTTCATTAAGTCATACTTTGTATGCACAAGATATATGTAATAGTTATTGATGATAAATTCTTTTATGAACTTTAAATCTTATCATTGTATTATCCATATGCAATAAAATATTATCATTTGAACACATCATGTATGTTATAAAAATAATATTAGTATCATAACAAATTCCTCATTACACTTATTGTTTATAACCTTCTTAAAAATTACCAAAATCTGATCTTATTTGCACAGAGATATAAAATGGTTCACTAGAGGCAAAACTCTTGAATGAATTTTTAATCTATTGGAGAAAATTAAGAATTTTCTTAACTCAAAAGATCAAATGTTTCGATAGTTGGATGGCATTCATTGATTGATACACTTAGCTTTTCAGACAGATATTTTTCAAAAATTAAGCAATTTGAAAATGATTCTCCAATGATAAAATAAGCATTTAAAATGATTAGCTTTGTAAAAGCATTTAAGTCCAAGATATTATTTTAAATATCTAAAATGGAAAATAATTCTTTAGTGCAATTTTCAAAAATAAAATAAAAAAGACCAGCAATAATATGTTTAACCTAGAAAATGGCAAATGAAATTTCAAGGCTATGGAAAATATATTACTTTGTATTTTTAAAGTTTTCAGATAAATTTAATAATAAAATATTTTTGTGAAAAATTGTTTTATCTTTTTTTGTCTTTCTATGTGCATGTTTTAATAATTTATTATAATTTCACAGTTTAATACTCAGTACATTTAACATATGTAATAAATAAATATTTACTTTCATTTTCTGCATGGTTTCAATAATTTTTTCCAGACTCAAATGCATTGATGATTTTCCTTAGTTGGCATTTATCTTCAATTCCTAATTTTTTTAATTCATCTTAATCAAAATGACTTAAATAATCTTCCTTAATTTTTATCCCCTAATTTTTCATTTTAATCCACAAAGTACTTTCCATAAAATGACTGTAAATTCTTTTAGAAATATACAATCACTCCACCATACATCTTCATTAATGTTATTTTTTTTTGTAACACTATGTAACCTCATCACAATCCTTTTTTTTCTTCAACATTGTCTCATTTAAGTTACAAAACTAAAAATATATGCAATAATGTAAATAAAAAAGTTTAATCAAATTTTGACTTAAAAAAAACGATACATTTTAATCTCATCCAGTTTTAGATTAACAAATACATCATTATTTATTTTTGTTGCACAAAATCTATTCATTATCTTTTAGACTAAATAATTTGCATTAAATAAAGAATTAATATATAGCCATGTGCATATATATATATCTTTATCTTTAGAAACAAATACATTTCTTTGTTTTTGTGAAGTTACACAAATCAAAATTATTTTTCAAATAACATTTAATTCTTAATAGATAAACAAAGTTTAGCTGGAATGACAAAACTACAAATAAAAACTGATAAAATCACTACTATAAGCAGTTAACTTATCTCTAAGTTCTGTATGATGTTTCCCTTTTTTAAGATATGTTCTGAAAACTGCAATCAGATATTTTAAGGTACGCATGCTTTACATATGCTACATATAATTTATTTTTAGATTTATTGTTTTACCTTTTGAGAGCAGTTTATATTGTGATTATCGAAGCTTGCTGGTAAGCAAAGTTTTTGGTTCGATCATTTTATTAAAACAAGAAAGCTACAATCTAGTCTCTCATAAGAACAGATTCTAGTTCATCTAAGAATTTTTTTTATATGTGTGTAGTAGATTGTAGTATAAAGTTATTAATATTATTGCTATAAAAGAATAAGCATTATCAACATGTCTTTAGTTCTCATTAATTCTGTCCTGCAAATCTTGTAATAATTAAATAACCACATTACACTTCCTTAGACTTAATTATTACTGGATCACCAATATTAACAAATCAATTATCCCAAAATGGAAATACTAAACTTATATATATATATAAGATTATAATATAACAAAATTATAGTAATTTAATTTAATAATTTATTCATTTCCAGCATTAATTTTTCAAATAAGCCTTCACATGCTTTTGGTAGAAATAACTTAATACTAATAGGAAATATGCCTATGTGTTTGAAAAGGAATGTCTTTAATAAATGTGTGGATCTAAGATTTGGGACACTTAACAAAAGAGTAATACAGAGATTTTAAACCACTCAATAAAATATGGAAAGATGCATATTAGAAGCAATAAAAGGATATCAAAAACTAAATACATAGGTGAGAGAATAAACAGGAGTTACTGACATCATTGAGTTGGGTTGGACATAATTCTAAAAGAGATGATAATAGATGGACAGTTGAAATCTTAAATTGGATTCCAAGAAATTTTAAAACAACCTAGAAAAAACCCATATGTGAGATGGATTGATGAAATAAAAAAATGTTCTGGGGTGATTTAGAAAAGAGAGGCTAAAAAGTAAAGAAGATGGACTGAACTTGGAGATACCTTTATCCTGCCATGAATTGATAATGGCCGAAAATGATGATGATGATGGTTCACTGGTTTTATTTTTTATTTATACATATATTCAATTTTTTAGTTTTATTTTAGTAAATGTTTGATTTTATGAATAATATCTATTATTTTACTTACAAATTTGACTTTTTGGGGGAATTTATCTATTGCTATTTTCGGATTCCATTGTTACTATTTTTTTTCTTTTCTGAGTCAATATAATATCTGGTAAAATTCATTTTTGTATAATCGTTTTCTAATTAAGATAAGTTTTTTATCTTTATTTTCATTTAGCACAAATGAAAATGTGTTAGATCTATTAAGCATATATCATTATTTAGAATTTTTTATTTACCAATCCTCAATTATTTTACAGTAAATGTTGAATTTTTATTTATGTAGTGACTATGTATGTCTTTATCTTCAATTTTGGTGTATGTAAGTGTGTGTTTTTAATCTCATTTATTTTCAAAATTTCTCTGATAGTTCACTTTTCAGCTAAGTAATTTTTAAATAAACAAAAATACTCATATTTGGATGTTAAATAATTGTATTAACTTAAAAAAAAACATAATTTTATACAATAATGCTTAGCCTCAATTAATGACTTTAATTATTTTTGCTCACCTTGTTTTAAATTTTAATCCACCAATAAATGAAAATTCAATAACATTGTCTTTGGCTAAGCATGTATTTTGTGAACAATCTTCACTACTAGGTGAGCTAGAGGTATTAAACACCTGGATCTCCACACCTGTGTTGGTAGTCTGTTATATATATATCATAAATATGACAGATCTTATTTACTTAACTAATAATGTCAGCTCTGGGTTTAAGTTGAGAATAAAGTTTTTATTAATTGGTTCAGTAACTTTTGAATTAAATTTCTTATTTATTTTTTTAAAGATTTTATTCTGACATATTTGTTCAATTTTTTTAGAACGAATGTTTTTCTCCAGGCTAAATATTCTTAATTCATAAAGATTGCAAGGGAGTTATTATTATTAATTTAATTTTCAAAATTTCTTTACTTTTAACAATTCAAAAAGAAAATTGAGAATTATTATTAAATATTGTATAATAAGCAAACAAATTTCATACTATTTTAAACAACAACAAAAAATCACTTCCAAATTTCTTTTTTATTATTATTATTATTATAAATTTTTAAAATATATAAAAGCAATAATTTTATTTTTGACAAGATAAAAGATAGTATTGGTGAGATTTAGTTCTAAACCAGACCGACTATTTCTGAGACTACTTTGTTGTTATTCTTAATCATAAATATTTTACACATATACATCAATTCTATTTGTAATTTCCAATAAAATACTGATTAGGAACCTAGAACTTTAATGCCAAAATCCAAATATTTTAGGTTATTGATATTTTTAAAATCTCCTGAGGTCTTGTCAATATTTATGCAGTGATAAACATCTTAAATAAAATTTTCTTATATATTAATAACAATGTAACAAATTTGCTCTGTGAAATTTATCACAGAGAGAAAAATACTGATCTACATCCAAGATAACCAATTGTTTATCCTTAACATTCCTGAGACCTTTTCCAAAATACATTTTTTTTTTGATAAATTTCAAAATAAAATCAAGATTTTTTTCTTCTTGATATTTTTATTATTAATATAATTTTTGGAGATCTTTTAACAATCAAATTACAAAATTATATACCTGGCAAACAATCCTTCATGTATTATCATTAAATACTTTTTATTAGTTAATGAAGCTTGAACTAGCTATATTTTAAAATTTACTTATATTGCAATAAAGTTAGGATTTTCATAGTAATACTAAACTATTCACATATCAAACCAACATTTAACATTGAATCTATCATCATGATTCTGCAACATACAGAGTTGTTATATAATATATTGATACTTATGCATGTAAATATCCTTAAGGATGAAAAAAAAACTTATATATAAGCAATACACATCTTATTCCACCACAAAAGATAACATTAGTAACATATCCTTATAAATAATCATATGAAAATTTATGACAGTTTTATAATAAAACAACTTATCAATAGTTATTTAAATTCTTTAACTAAAACTGAAATAATCCATAATAGAAAAAAAACTGGCTTGTAGCAATTTAAGTGAAGTTTTAAAGCCATAAAATTTTTCCTTTCACTTTTATGTTGGATTACTTTTCAAACTTGACTGTAAAAGTTTCACATTATGTTAACCTTCATTTCTATTAATATTTTTGTACTTCAAAAATACAATTCGTAGGTCACAACTAACATTTCTGAAAAATTAGAATCTTGGGTAGTACTCACATTATGTATTATACTGGAATGTCTTGGCTAGATGTTTTTGAACTGTGCCATGGTATAAGATCATCTTCTACATAAGTTAGATATTATATTTTTAATCAATATGATATATCATCAAAAAAAAAAAAACTAGACTACTTTAAAACAGAATTGTGAATGCTTCCATTAATTATAAAAATACTAAATTCCTTTTAGGTGTGTGCGACCATATATTTAAAATCCTAATCTACTCTTTACATTTTATTCTAAAAATTAAATATTCATTTTATTAACCAATTCTGTTTTAATGCTAATAGTAACCATCAACATTGTAATAAAAGTCTTATTTTACTCATACATATAAATTAGCCTAAAAATGATTATGGCAATCAACAATTAAAATCAAACACTTATTAGCCAAAACTATATTACAATTTTAGAATGCAGTGGTGTTTGTTTTTACACATAAGTTGCTGTAAACAATTTTCTGAGCAAACATGTATTATAATTTTAAAATGAAATGTTCTCAAAAAATGAGGAGAATGAGTTCAGTATATCTGCAATATCAAATCAATAAATTAAAAAATACCACCATTTTCAAATTATATAATAATTTAAGTAGCCTGACTTAATAGAATGGTGGTGGCATTCATTTGATGATACAACAGTATGCAAAAAAATCAATACATGATATATATGATTCTATATTGACTATTATATGACTTTTGAGCACAGATGAATTTTAATCAAACAATTACAACTTTAAAAAGAGAGTAATTGTCATATCTGACCCTGCCTTCAGAAATGAATTATTCCAGTTTCCTTGCCTGATTGGCTAGCACCCAGTTGCTATCCAATGGGATTAAAACATTCACTGGGGTTCACACCTCAAATCCATGTGTTTCCAGTAAGGTAGGGGATCTGCCTTTAAATAGCCAGCCTTTTGAAGGCAAGGCAGAGATCAATTACTTCTGTTAATCTGAATGACAGAACGTGCTCTCCATTAAACCTTCTGCCATCAGCAAAAGTATTTATCTAGTCATGAGGCAAGTCCACCTATGGACTGGAAACTGCTATGACTGAACTAGAGCCGACTCGAGGCAAGCTAACTACATAGCTGGAAGAGTCTTACCAGAACTCATAATGTAGGCTAATCATTAGCTGGAAGCAAGTTCCTTACTCCGCACAACTATCTCAGCAGTGAAGTCTATCAACTGTATTTGTTCATTTATTTAACTAACATGTGTATATATTTTGTACTTATAAATTTTACATATTAATTGCTGAATAGTTGTTCTTTTTGTATCTGTTGGTTTGGAAATGAACCTGGAAGCCTAACAAAACACAACAGATTTGGTGCAGTTGACACACCTGTTATAACAGATTTGGCACAGCCCCACAGAAATTTTTCCCTCATGGCTAGAAAAATTAGAATAAACTATGCCAGTTTAAACAAATCTGGCACAGTAACAGAGAAAAAAATTTCCCTCATGGCTGGAAAAATTGTATTATAAAATACACCAGTTTCAACAGATCTAAACATGAAATAAATTGCGAAAGTATATTTGTGATATTATTTTTTGTTTTGGAAAAAGAATTATGTTACCGCAATTTTATTACGGTAGTATTTTTCTTTTAAAAAAATAACAACATAAAACTGTTGAATAAAATTGACCCCAAACATAAAGGCATGTCAATTTGAAGCTTCAACCAATCACAAAAGCTTTACTCACAAGACAGTGTAAAATCTTGCTCTATTGGCTTAAAAGCTTCATTGAGTTAGTTACAATAACATAACTATAAAAACAAGTATGAGTGGTTACTCTGCATAAATAAAAAATATGGCTAAATCAATCGGCTCTATGGAATCTTTTGATCTGGCTTAACATGAGAACTGGCCAAATTATAAAGAGCATTGTATTTTTTACCTACAGGCAAATGAGATAAAAAATCCTGAGTTAAAGTTAGCTACACTAATGACCATAATAGGTCTGCAAACATATGAAATACTCAATCTATGGCTGTAACCCCAGATGAACTGGATTTTGATAGAGTGTTGACAATTCTCACAGAGTATTTTTCTCACAAACCCTTGACCATAATGCAGAGATACTATTTTAATCTCAGTATACAAGAACAGGGAAAAAACAGCTAGAGAATTTGCAACATGAATCCGTACATTAGCCTTGAAGTGCGATTTCAAAGACTTCATGAATGAAGCACTTCATGATCGTTTCATTTGTGGCATAAATGATCACAATTTGAGGCTGAAAATGTTAATGATTCCAGACCTAGATTTTGAGACAGTGGTAGCTCAAGAAGGACTAGCAGAAACAATAGCTAGACAAGCTAACCCATTAAAAATACTTATAATTATGAAGTGCAAAAATTAAGCATAACACTGAGTCACGCAAGCACTCAGTCAGCTCAAATAAATCAGCATCAAATAGCTCATGGTGTTGTTATAGATGCAATGATCACATGCACATGCATACAGAATGTCCATACTGCAAAGCAACATGCACATTTTGGAAGCGTATAGGACATATAAAGGCAGCATGTCTGAAATTAAAAAGACAAACAGCCAAGTCTATTTCTAAAGACAGTAAAGGCCCTTATAAGAAACATAAGCAAGTTGCCTGTATAAACCACATCAGAGATAACAAGTCTGGGTTTATACACACTGTCATAATAATTGATACACTGGTTAATATGGAACTTGACACAGGGTCAGCAGTGTCTATAGTTTTAAGAAAGACTTGGACAACCATTAATAACAAGAATAAATATAAGCTGCACCCTTGCAGTAAGTCAATATCAGACTACCAAGGGAATAAAATCAAACTGTTGGGTCAAACAATAGGAAAAATTACTATGCCTAACAAAACTATATACCTACCACTGGGAATGGCATTAGGTAACCATATTGATTTAATAGGTCATGACTGGTTCAGTCACTTAGGCTTCGAAGTGAACCAGCTCACAATATTATCAAAGTTGAAGACTAATGAATCAGAAGTCTTTAACAAAAAGCTGAAACCTGATGCCAAACTTCAACTAGAAGATAAAAACAAAATAAAATTCCAAATAGGAACAAAAGTATGATGTCATATGTACTAATGGATCCACAAGATGGAGACCAGCAGTAGTGACATAAATAAAGGGCCTCTACATTGTTGTGCAAACTGAAGATGGTAATCATTATCATCGCCATTACAAACAGCTAAGATTCAGCCACACATCTGAAGCTATCAAGACAGCAGCAGACAACCAGAAACAAACTCATTAAGCAAAGAAGACGAAGACAGGAACAACAATCAACCGGAGAAACCAATCAAGCAGACAAAACATCGTTCAGTGCATTTCAATGACTATGTCCTCCAGAGCTAATTTCAGCCAGGGGGATGGATGTCATATCTGACCCTTCCTTCACAAATGGACTATTCCAGATTCCTTGCCTGATTGGATAGCACCCAGTTGCATCCAATGGGATTAAAACCTTCACTGGAGTTCGCACACTGAATCCGTGTTTCCAGTAAGGTAGGGATCTGCCTTTAAATAGTTAGCCTTTTGGAGGCAAGGCAGAAAGCAATTACTTCTGTTAACCTGAACAACAGAATGCGCACTCCATTAAAACCTTCTGCCATCAGCAAAGGTATTTATCTAGTCATTACTGAGACATCCATGCAGTGAGACAAGTCCACCTATGGACTGGAAACTGCTATGTCTGAACTAGAGCTGACTTGAGGCAAGCTAACTACGTAGCTGGCAGAGTCTTACTAGAACTCATGATGCAGGCTAATCATTAGCTGGAAGCAAGTTCCTTACCCCGCATGATTATCTCAGCAGTGAATTCTATCAACTGTATTTGTTCATTTGTTTAACTAACATGTGTATATATTTTGTACTAATAAATTGTACATATTAATTGCTGAATATATGTTTTTTTTTATCTGTTGGTTTGGAAATGAACCTGCAAGCCTAACCAAACTCAACAGTAATAAACAAAAATGACTTTAATAATAAGCCCTGAGAAATAATAGATCCTTGTTTTGATTTTGATTGGAGAAAATAATTTTACATTTTTTTTTAAAATTTTAATGTTTTTTTTTTTTTCATTTAGAGAAATATTTTTTTTTTTTATCAACTAAATATTTTATGACTAATTTTTAGTAAAAACAACATGTAAATGTTATCAAGTCAGAGAATGTTTCTACATAATGCCCTATAAAAAAAATTTCCAATATAAATAATAGACCCGTATTTGCAAACATATATAGAGTTATTTACATTAAAAATAAATGAAATCTTTTAATATTTAGGTTCTATTTATGCTTTTTAAAACTTTATTTCTCTCTGTTTTTCTATTCAACTATTTTTATAAATCTGTTACTTAATTTAGCACATTCCATTTTTGCAATTAAACTTTGTTTATCTTAAGTCTTTCTACTTTTTGTGAAAATTTTTTGCTTTGTTTTACATTTACGGATTAAAAACTAAATTTGAAGTTCTTAAAAAGGGATGACTCAACTCCCTATTTTATTTTACATTTCTTTTAAATGCTGTAAATCTATTTTTGAGTTTTATATAAAATACTAGTATTTATTTGTTTAAATTATTTAAATCTACGCTTGGTATTGAATTAAAACTATATTTAAATATTTTTTTCATTAGTCCATTTTATTAAAGTAAAAAAAAATATTTTAATTGTTTATTCAAATAGAATTTAAAAAAAAAAAACTCTTTTATGCAAAAGCATTACTATTTTTTTCCATTTTTTGTTATACTGTATATATATAAAAACGGTTACAAATTATCACATTGTGGCAGTTGTGAAACTTGGAAATATCTTTTATTCTTATTTGTGGGAGAAGTGAAATAAGCTTGGAGAAACTACTGCTCTGCAGCGGTCTAATTAAAGACATTCATTTACCTATACAACATTATTTATCAATTCTCATCTTAAAAATAACTGTCTCTGCATCACAATTACATATTACTTTAACAAGCTTTTGTAAAACATATTATATTAAATTCTACTAGTATAATTTAAAGTAAGTTTAATAGTAACAGGAGTGATTGATTAGTCTAGGATTACAAATATCTTAATTGTTATTAATAATTATAATAAATCACTTGGTAAAACTTTAACATTTATCCACCTAATGCTATAACTTATCATAAGGATCATATTTAGACTGATTAATTTAGTATTTCAGTTTTTTAAAGAAATTATTTAAATATTAAGTAAAGAATACATTTAAATTATTCCAACTTCTTGTAAACTCTCAAGCAATAAAGTCATTCATATATATATATATATTTGAGTTTTTGACTAAAAAATGTGTAGATGAAAAAATTTTCATCAGGGATACCAAATACGTTTAAGGTAAAGATAAACTATAGACTCCGAAAGAAGATTACGCATACACACTAATGTCGAAGGCAACATCTTATTGTAAATGTATTCTTTGTCTTAAAATCAGTGCATCACACTTATTTGACCAACTTAAATTAACTGTGATCATTAGCCAATAATATTTAAATCCCATTCATCAGCCAATATTGAGTAGATATTTAGATCAATTATGAAAAACCAGTTGAAAAAAAAGAAAAATTCTAAATCTGAAAAATATTCCAAGGATCACCTTGCTTAGAGTAAAACCTTCCAATATATAGACCCATATATGATGACTTTTTATTTAGGTACTTACAAATGCAGATCACTTTTAAGTGAAGAAAAATTTGCAAGGATTAGAAGAACAATTTTATGTTAAATGGGACATTATTGGACTTTGTGAAGTTAGAAGAAAAGGTGAAGAGTCAATTGATTTAAAAAGTGGACATGTACTCTACTATAAAAACCCAAATATTGGTAATACAAGTGAAGTAAAATTTATTATAAATAAAAAGTGGAAAAACAACATTGTGAAGATTGATAGTGTATCAGACAGAGTGGCAAGATTAGTTATACAAGTTAATAGCAGATACCAAATGCAAATAATTCAGGTTTATGCCCAACAAGTTCTCAAAGTGATGAAGTAGTAGAAGATTTTTATGTAGATGTACAAAAGGGTTTTGATCAGAGTAAACAACATTTTAAAATTATTATGGGAAACATTAATGCTAGAATTGGTAAACAAATGAAAGATGAAAGTGCTGTAGGTAATTTTGGTTATGGTAATAGAAATGAGAGAGGACATAGACTTGTGAAATTTGCAGAAAAAGAAAAACTTTACATTATGAATTCTTTTCTTGAAAAAAATGTTAAAAGAACATGGATGTGGAAGCATCCAAATGAAAATACAGCAGAATTGGATTATATTTTTACTAACAAAAAATATATATTTCAAGATGGTAATGTTTTTAATAAATTTAACATAGAAAGTGATCACCGATTAGGTAAGATACGTACGTGTTAATGCAAAACTAGAGAGACAAAAATTATTAAGAAAAACAATATTTTCTGTTGATATACTTAATGTTCAGACACATTCTAATGAATTTAAAATTAGAACTTACAAATCGGTTTCAAGAATTAGTAAATTTTGAACATGATTCAGATTTGAATGAAATTAATAAGAAAATAACTGATACACTTTTAAAAACTGCAACAAAGATAGCTGGTAGAAAGAAGCAGCAATTGATCAATAAAATTTCTACTGAGACTAGACAATTTATGAAGAAAAGAAGGAATATGAAAATAATATACAAAAAATGATGCATTAAAAAGGATTGAATACCTCAAATTTTGTAAAATGGTGTGGAAAAGAGTTGAAAATATTATAAGAAAGTATAACTCTGAAGTAGCATGAAAATCTGTAGAAGAGAATAAAAGTCTCAAGAGTGTAAAACAATATTTTGGTATTGGGAGGAAATTTATATCTGCAATAAGAAAAAAAGATGGAATTATTACTAAAATGAGAGATGACATCATGAAATGGATAGAAGACTTCTATCAATAATTATACATTAATAAAGAGCAAGTACCTCCTATATCTGTTATATCTTCTGAATTGCTCAGAATTTTAAATGAAGGAGTGAAGCTTGCAATTAAATTTATGAAGAAAAGAAAGGTTCCAGATAATGATGGAATTATAATTGATATATTAAAAGAAGCAGGTGAAAAAATAGAATTAAATGTCTAAATGATAAAGATGTACCATATGATTGGAAGAATGCAGTATTAATATTTAAAAATGTGATAAAGAAGATATTGGAAATTACAGACGTATCAGCCTTTTATCAGTTTTTATTCAAAATTTTTGCCATGATAATTACAACTCATCTACAGAGAACATTGAATTTCCACCAACCAAGAGAACAAGCTGGATTTAAAAATGGTTTTAGTACAGTAGAACATATCTAGGTATTGAGAGAAGTTATAGAAAGAATAAATGAATTTGAGTTGACATTATGCTTTGGATTTGTAGATTATGAAAAGGCATTTGATTCTATAAACAATTCTTTAATGATTAAAGCATTGGATCATCAAGGTATAGATGCAGGATATTGTCATATTTTGAAGAATAATTATAAAAATGCAACAGCAACAATTAGATTACAGAATGATAATAGAAAAATCAACATTGAGAAGGGTGTAAGACAGGGTGACTCCACATCTCCAAAACTTTTTACAGCAATGCTGCAAGAAGTATTTTGTGGATTAAAATGAGAAGCTAAAGGAGTGAAAGTAAATGGAGATTATTTAAATCATTTAGATTTTGCATATAATCTAATTGTTTTTATAAATAATGTTTTAGAGCTGTGGGAAATGTTGCAGGAGTTCTCATAGAAAAGTAGGATTAAAGATAAATGTTAAAAAGACTAAAGTGACGTTCAATGGATTTTCTCAAAATATAAAAATAAAGATTGATTATGATGAGTTGGAAGAAGTTAACAGCTACAAATATGATGGAAACATAATGAATGAAATTAATCATAGAATTAAACTTGGTTGGAATGCTTTTGGTAGAAATAGCTTGATACTAAAAGGAAATATGCCTATGTGTTTGAAAAGGAAGGTTTTTAATAAATGTGTTTTATCAGTTTTTACTTATGGATCTGAGACTTGTGCACTTAATAGAAGAGCAATACATAGAGACTTTAGACCACTCAAAGAATTATGAAGAGATGCATCTTAGGAGTAACAAGAAGAGATCAAAAACACAATATATGAATAGGAGTACAAACAGGTATTACTGATCTTATTGAAAAAATTAAAAGACTGAAGTGGAGTTGGGTTGGACATATTGCTAGAAGAGATGATAATAGATGGACAATTGAAATCTTAAACTGGATTCCAAGAGATTATAAAAGACCCAGAAAGAGACTACATAATGAGGTGGATGAATGAAATAAGAAGCTAATGATAGGAGAAGATTAGTTGAACTTGGAGAGACTTTCATCCTGCCGGATTGATAATGTTTGATGATGATGATGATTTTACTTTTTTTACTTTCCTCAAATTCAAAAATTTAATAGTAAACTAAAAGCAATAAAAATTTCAAACATAGAGAATTAAAATATCACTCTTAATATTAAAAGTTATCTTTTACATGCAAAGAGGTAAAAACCCATTCATTTGCGAATCTTGGAAGATGCTAAACTAGTTTTTATTTTCAATTACATATAAACAAAATTCCGGCTTTATTTTTGTGATAATGTCAAAAATAGCTTTATTGATATTAAACATGTACTTAAATGGCAGATCATCTCAGCTTTCAAAAGTACTACATGATTATAAATGATAGCAGACAATTAAGTATATATTTTTTTAACTTTTTGTATTCAGGGAAGAATTTTATATATCTAAATATACATACACATATATCTGTGTTTTCATATATATATTTATGCATCTATGAATATATCTGTACATAAAGCAATATAGATTATTTAATTTGTTATAAGAGATTTGTTGTTTTATATAAATTTTCCAGTTTAATCCTAAAAATATTTCAACGAAAATCAAATGTTGATAAAAATATGCCAAAAGATTGAAAAATCAACCCTGAAACAAAACATAAAAAAATATGTTGCCAACTTAAAAAAATTTAAATAAATTTTTAAAATTAAAAATGTAGAGGGGGAAAGTGGATTTGACCTGTGTTACCATATCAACAATCTTTGAACTATACAACTTGTACGAACTTGCATTTAAAAAAAAAAAAAACACTTTCTGGTGAAGTTAAATTATCTCTTCCCCATCCCCCCTTACAGACATCGAAATAATCAATCCGCCTTCATTTATCTTGCTGGAAATTTTGCTCTCTTTTAAAGTTGATCTGATGAAATGTTATTTTAAAAAGACAAGAGGAAAAAAAAACATTTTCGAAGCCAATCTTCAAGGCAAAAAATATATTTACACTAAACGTTATTTATGCTTTACTAGATATCCTTATAATTTCTAAGATTTTTAGATTTTTATTCATTGTCAGGCCCAGTTATTTAGTATCGAATTAATGTAACGCATCCTAGAAGCTTATTATTTAGAATTATATAATAAAATAATTAAGTTGTCATAAACTATATCATAAATAATGAGCTTTAGATATGCATTAAAGCTTTTGGATGACAAATGCTAAAAAAAGTTCTTTTAAACCATAGTTGTGTATTCAGTTCTAAATAAATAAATAGGAGGGGAGAGGTATTATTTATGATTTGACATATTCTATTTCAAATTCATAAACATTAGCAATTGTCTAGCTAGTACTAAAACTTCTTCAATTAGACAAATCTTAAAACTAAATGAATCTTCCAAAAGATAAGCTTTAATACTATAATAATAGGCAGTAGCAATATTATTAATAAATAACTATTTTTAGGTTAGATATTGGCAAATTTTAACATTACCATAAAAAATAAGTAAAAGCAAACATTCTGCTACATATGTGTGCTAAGAAGTACACTTTAGCAGAAGTAATAAATTAGTTGTACTGCTAAAAAAAAAAAAAAACAATATATAAGATAAACTTTTTAAAAAAATCAGCCCTTTTAAAAGTATATTTATATAATAATCAACTCTTTACACACCACATTTCAATAGATTACTAAAACTGAAAAATTTGAATTTCAGAACTTAAGCATGTTTAATTGTAATAATCACTGGTTTATCACACAGGAAGTCATATAATGTTGGACCAACAAAAGTGATCAAGTTGCAATATTCTCAAATTTATTACTCCACCACAGAACTAAATCATATAGAATATTTGAACAATCAATTAATTTTAAAAGCTTTACAATTTCTATGCTTTTATTTTTGCTGTGAATAATGCTTAGATCAATCTTAAACATTATATTTGGAAAAAAGTTTATCAATATTGAATTAAACTAAAGCCAAGATAAACATATGCTTCCAAAAATTTTAGCTACATTTTTATTTTAGATTATTAATTTCATGTCTTTCTAGTCCTCATATATGTATTAAATGGATTTTGTCCTGTACATGAGGGGTCAGATTGAGTTTGGGTCAATATGGTTGTAACAAGAATCTTGACCTCAGGGTGGCCTTTGAGCATTCCATCATCAGCTTTTCAATTGGATGGATGGTTGAAAAGTTGGAGTGTGGAGGGTATTGAAGCCTGTCCATTAAAATATGAAGATTGGCTATCTTAATATATATCTGAGAACTTATTGCATATATGTGTAGAGATGATAATCTGGACCAACAGATGATTGCTGGTTTAACATGAAATACATATATTGGTGATTATTTATATTTTGACATATATGTGTTCAAATATCTCAGTGTTATGAGATAGAGTGGTGAGTTGTGTGAAAGTCTGTGCTCATATACCCTATATATTATTAGTTTGTGTTTTGGGTACATTGTTATATAATCTCTGTTAAAACAATATAATAGCAACTGTGTTGTCTTTAAAATTATGCCATCTCTAAATATCATAATTTTATTGATATATAATACCAGGTCATAAAATAAGTGTTTTAATATATTCATCTATATGCAAATCATTCAATATATTTATATAAATACATAGTTTATAATACTAGTATATTTAAAATATATTCATAAAAAATTATTTTATAAATATATTGACATAAATCAAATTATATACCTTAGTACTACATTGTAATAAATAATTTGAATTTATAAAATAGTTTTAAATATTAAAATGCTAGACTAGATTGTGACAAGAGAATAAAACAATAATTAACTTCATATGTTTCCTGTCAAAATATGTAACATACACATGTCATACAGTTTAAGTAACAACTCAAACAGATATATATATATATATAACTGTAAGAAACCAGTATATCTATATATATATATATAACTGTTAGAAACCAGTATATCTGTACATACATACAAAATGCAAGCTGACAGTAGTTCATCAAAAATTAAGTACTAGTTTTAATATTAATGCTCTCCCTCTTATTGTTTCCTTTTTCTTTTCTGCCTTAGTGTCTTTAGTATTTTAGGATATTGTGAGCTTCTCAGAGTATAGATCATGTCTCTATGCTAATAGAAATGATGAAATTGCATGATTGTGGAAATATACTCTCCTCTTTTAATTATAGCAGAGCAATTTTAATTCAGTCTTCTCTTTCTTTTTGTTTACAAATATATATCATGGATTAAAGCATGCTAATCTCTTAACATTAAAAAAGAGAGACAAGTTAACAGATAAGGAATCCTTGGTAATGAACTGGATTTAGAACTGAAATTTAACTTGAAAATAACTGTGTGTTTAGAAACTATTACTTTGTTTATTATTTTTCTCCTCTTTCCTGTACAAATGTGTAATGTTCTGGAAAAACAATCTAACAAAATCTAATGAAGTCTTTGCAGTAGTAGTAATAAGAAAAGTAAGGATTTTCTTTTTTCTAAATATAATGACTTGGTAAGGATCTAAATTTACTTGATATGAAATGTTCAAGATTAGAATTCTTGTGTTTAAAAAGTTGTCAAAATATAATAATGATGTAGATGCTATGAATAAAACTTAGTGTGCAAAGATTGTGAATTTAATTAAATAAGGAGGTAGCTGTAAATATTTTTTAGTTTTGCTTTGTTTAGGCAATGGTAGAATATTTGATTTTGCAACATAAGGTTCTCATTATTAAGTGTAAAAAACTGAAAGATATTCTATTCATTGTAAGATTTAAGTAGATATCTTTTACTCTTAAAATTCCTGGATGTATCAATGAAAGGTAATAACATTAAAAATTATTTTGTACAATGGTATTTCTACTCATTTCATTAATGCATATATTCCACTTTTAGACAAATAAAATTTAAGAAAACAAGACCACATTGAATACTATTAATACCTTTATTTTGGTAAATTAACACCCATGCAATAAACTATAATCTCAAGTTATTGGAAATAAGACTACTGGATTGCTGAACTCAAATAACTTATTGTTAGTGGAATTTTTGCATAACATTAATAATATCCACTTATTTAAAGAAATATCATTATAAAAGATATTGATTTCATTCATGTTGAAGATAATGGAATTTTATAAACTATGTTATAATTAGTAGTCAAATGTAAAAAAAAAACCCCATAATTTTATAAAAGTCTTACAGATATATATTGTTAAATAGATTACAGATTAGCATGTTCCAAAGGTAAAGTTACATTGGTATTAAAAATAGATCATTTCCTAAACACATTAGTAGGAATTTTGATATATTTTAAAAACGAATGTTATTTGTGATAAGTCTAAATGCTTGTTAAATGTTGAAACTTCAAATGTGAATTTCAAATTAATCATTGGAATTGTCTTTAGTAATATGATATGGATATCAGAAAATCTCTTGATAGTTCACTAAAAAAAAATCTTAACTGATATTCGGACAAAATGAATCATTTGACAATTTATTTTTGATTGGAAAATAAAACAATCATTACATTTTATGAGAAATATGGAAATTTAAGGACAGACGTTCAATAATTCACAAGAAGAGATAAGAATAATTGGAGAATTAAGATTACAATGAAAACTTAATCATATACTGATGTCATGATTTGTTTAATTCAGTATATTACATTCTTTTATAAGATATTGATAGTTTGAAAATGTAGAGTTCTTTGATTGACTTTGAATAATGATATAAAAACTAAGAAAGATTGCATTTAATAATATGTACAACTTATTAGATAAGAATAGAGAGATATACAGCTTAAATGAAGTTAGAATCATATTTTTGTAATCTTGAAAATGAAAAGACTGTAGGTTTTGATTTGCTTGATTTGATTCAGTGATAAAATGGCAAACTTTGGAACTCAACAAAGATCTGTGGACTTCCAGTCCAGTGTTCTATTTTCTAGTGCTCAGACTTTTTATAAACTTCTGAGCTATGAATCATTTGATTATCTTTTATAGGATTTCTGTAAAAAATCTAAAGCATGGTAATAATATTTTAGATTCAAAATTATTGGAAATTTTTAAAAGCAGATTCAACTATTGAAGATGTGTCTTGCAATATTAAGGAAGCTTCTATGATAATAATTTATTAAAATATACAAGATTAAAAACAGTAATCATAGAAAAACATTATTATTCTCTTTATCTAATGAATTGTTATTAGAAAACCAAAGTGATTTTAAATATCTTGCATGGATTAATGCAGTGATAGAGAATAAGATTCTGGATCCAAGATCATCAGATTAGTTCCACTTCTGTTATCCAATGCACCAATATCTCATAAACTCCAAAGAATAAAAGTTTTATTATTTATCTTAGACAATATTTCAAAATTTATGTTTTTTTACTGCCAAGCAATGCAAGAAAAGTGTATAAGAACAAATATAACTAGTATACTTTTTAATTGATATGCTTAAAATATTTGGCTGAGGTAATTATTCTGGTAATATTTTTAAATAAGTCATTGTCTCTATAAGTTTATAGTCTGAGAAAAAACATTCTTACTTATGATGGAAAAGTTACTGTATTGGGGAAAAAAATCTGATGTTCACCAATGTAGCATAAATGATATTGATTATAGGTAGAACTTTCAGGAGAAAAAAAAATTGTATAGAAATTTTTTTTAAAAAGGCATTAAAAGATGTTGAAATAAACAAGCTAAAGAAATTATGTGTGGAAATTGTGCTTCATGGTATTTGTTTGGAAGTTCACAGTTGTTTGTTTTTCTTTGATATCTTCACTTTATTATAGTTTAAATGATTATTCTAATAATAATGACATCAGATAAGAAGTTTTTCTTTCATCTTTCTTCATTCATGCTTTGAATTCTATAGTCTAGCTGACAAGAGGCAAGTTTTTATCATTTTATATATCATATTCAATAACAACAATCAAATTAATTACTAGTTCATAATTTAAGTGAATAAACACATATAAATATAAGGGAAAAAATTGTGTTTTATAAAATCTAAAATTAAGTTACAAAATAAAACCATTTGAATAATGATGTTTGAGCACCAAAAATGAAAATCTGAGTTTTGATCCAGAGTTCATCTTTCTTTTGCCATGATAAACTTCCATAGTATGAAAATATAATCAACAGATTTTACATAAATCATTATAAATAAAAGTAGCAAAAAGAATAAAAGGAAAGCCACTTTATTTATTTAGTTCATGAATTTTTAAAGATAATTAAATATTCATAAACAATATAAATAAATTTGGAGAGAATTCAATCAGCAGAAATTCTTTAATAAAAGTGGATGGACAGTCATTAAGTGGCATATGGATAATTCTTGTTCACAACCACATTAATCAAAGACTGTTAAATTTCACTAAAGTCACTTTTGAGAATAATAAAAAAGTATTAAACAAAAATTTATTAAATAGTTGAAATTATATAAAACAATATAGAAATAAAATTCTGCTATAATGAAAAATACTTTAGAGCTATAAAGATTGAATGATCAAAATAATTAACTAAATTCTTAATAAAAATGCAATAGAATCTTAAAATGACAAGAAGTTGAAGTTCAAAAATAATTTAAATTGTAATAGAAAAAAATGATAAGCAAAATAAAAAATGTGATTACAAAACAAATGAAAAAGAGTGAGAAAAAACTCCAAAAATGTTTTTCAAGCTCATAAAACAAACATATTTAAATATCTGAATATATATACACACAAAAAAAAAAATTGTAAAAGAAATAATATTTTACATTTAGTACATTTTAATACTTTAATTACTAAAGCAAGATACAAAAGTTTAGAGAAATAAACCAGGCCATTCCTGCTGTGTTTTTAATTAAAAATTTATTTTCTTTTTATTTAAATATCTGAATATATATATATATACACACAAAAAAAAAAATTGTAAAAGAAATAATATTTTACATTTAGTACATTTTAATACTTTAATTACTAAAGCAAGATACAAAAGTTTAGAGAAATAAACCAGGCCATTCCTGCTGTGTTTTTAATTAAAAATTTATTTTCTTTTTAAAAAAAAAAACACACTTAAAATGGTAAGCCTTTAAAAGATTTTGATATCCAATAAATGATCAAAATAAATGTTATTTCTTTGTTTAAAAGGTTGCAAGTATTTTATTTATTGTTATCCCATCTAGTTGACATGTTAATGTGAATTGTATTTATATATTTTCAAATACATTCAATTGTTAGAAATAACACATAAGTTAGTATAGAACTTATATGTTATTATGCACACATTTATAATCATTTAATAATTCAACTAGATGAAAATAGTCCAATACATAAATATTTTTCTAGCTCTTCAAATTTTTCTTTAAAGTACTATTTCATTTAACTTTTATTAATGCAGTATTTACCAATACACAGGCATAAGAGTAATTTAAATTTATGACTCAAATATTCTAAGAACCTTTATTATTAATTTTTCAAATCATGAAGAAAATAAAGCCAAATTTAGCCAGTGATAAATCTCTTTTAAAAATAATTGACCAATCTTATACAGTTTCTTCCCAGTATTAATAAAAGTAAAGTTATTGCTACACATTGTTGCAGTTATCACATCACAAATACATTATCAAGCATCATTACTTCCTTAGCATATGAACTATCATTATTTCAAATTACATTTAATGTATGCTTGTTATAAGTGAAAAACATTTTAGTTTTTTGATGTTGCATGGTATAGTTTTGCATTTTTTTTTATTGTTTTAAATTAAAGGGCAACGACAATAGAACATGGATAGGCAACCTCTAATAAAAATCCAATACATTTGGCATGCAAAAAATTTTGAATTATTGTATCAACTTCTTAATTAAAAAAAATATAATTTTTACATATTTATTTTTGTAGTTGGAATCTTTTTTTCTATAAGAATGCAACTATTAAATAATGTGAATTAATGCCCACTAATAAAGGAAATATTTTTGAATGGGCCATTCTTATTAATACAGTATGTAATAACAGCATTTTTTGCAGAGAAATTAAAAAAAGTTTATAAAAATATAATCAATATATCAAGCATTATATAATAATTTGCACCTTCTAAAAGGATGTTGTAAATATTACGATGCTACAATCAATTGCATTAAAAGTTTATTAATTAAGACAAAATACTACTAATGCTGAATTTACTTTGTAATTAACATGTTAGGAGGAGAAAACAACATATATCAGATTGTAATGAATAGAGATTTTAAAAATTTAATATCCTTTTATTGGAAAATTAAAAATATTCTCAAAAATAAAGATGTCTAGTAGTTTTTGCCTGGACTATTTCAATCATCTATCATTAGATATTGAATGTCTAAATTTTTTAAACTTTATTTAAGCTTTTCAAATACAAACAACTAAACTGTGTTGTCTATTTGTTTGTTATTGCTACCAAGTTGCTTATATTTGAAAAGTTTAAATAAAGTTTAAATTTTTTTTAGACATTCAACATTTAATGATAGATGATGGAAATAGTCCAAAATATCATCGTAACATATCTAATTTTGTCTTGTAAAATAAAACTATACTTACCATGTTTTACTTTCATGAAATAATTTTTTTTGTACCATTGAATAAAATTTGGTTGCATTCTGACAAAGATCTTTATATATATACATTAAAAATTCTACCATTTTCATTCTCAGAATATTTTATTTAAATTTTTAATCTTTATTATCAAAAATCAATATATATATATAAGTATTTTTACATCACCAAGCCAGAAAATAGGGCAAAATTAAATTTACTTTTTTAAAAAATACAGTAGTTTTCACAATATGTAGATATCATTTAACTTTTAAATGACAAATTTCAATAGAAATCATCATAATACACAGCTACATGCATATGTTATATGATATTCAAAAATGTATAAATGTAGTAATTTTACAGAATCCACACATGATTATAGTTTAAATATAAAGAAAGTGTAATATAATATGAAGCCAATAATGAACTTTAGTATGTAATAATTTGTGATTTTTTGTTTAATTATATAAATATTTTAAAATATGATGCATATATTAGTACACTGACTACCTGTATTTTGTGTTATATATAAGCAATTTATTTTGTCACCCACAGTATAAATTATCATTATTTTCACTTGTACTTTATACCATTTAAATCACTACTTTATAGTTTTAATAACTATTGAGAACCTTATACATATATTTTTTATCAAAAACTGTGAGAGAAGATTCTAATTACTAGATATTGTATTAGCTAATAAACTTGTCCTAGATAGTTTGTTTTTATTAATATCTAGCTGAAATTTAAGAATTTATATCTGTAGACAGGGTTACCATATGTTAACACTAAATATTGATAATAATATTTTTTTACATTTAAAAGAGACAGAGTCCTTGGATAATTTTTCTTTAAAGAAATGACACGTATAAATATCAGATTATTTAAGTTCCAGATCAGGATCAAAGTTTTTAACATATATATATATATATGACACAAAGTTTTCGTAACTGGAATGTTATGTAAATAAGACACAACTTTAAAATATCCCACTCCTTTTTGAAAAATATTTTACATTATGAATATACATAGTTTATTAAATAAACACAAACTTAATTATTATGAAGCCAAACCATTTGTATTATAAATCCAATAAATGTTAGAAACTAGGTTATAAAATCATTGCAAATTGAAATGATTAAATAGAAAGTATAACATTGATAAACATAAAATGTTTCATAATTAATGCACTATTAAAACAAATTAAATACAAATAAAGTTAATCATGGAAAATTGCAATATAGTACAAATATTAAATTGAAATTATTTTTAAAAATGCATATATATTTTAGAATAAATAAATATTATATAGCAAGCAAAATTCAAAAAAAGAAAATTATAACACAAAGTAGTAAAAATAAAACTTCCAATAAAAATAAAATGTTTATGTTTTTATTTAAGCAAATAAATATGATAACTATATATAAAATTAGAACTGCCATTAGGAAAAATGGGTAGTTGTTTTCAATAACAAACATAATTTTTCATGAGAATCCTCCAGATCAGGCTTCTGAAAAACTTTACAAGGAATATGAACTACAGATATATATTTTTTTTACTAAAGTGGGGAGCTGATATTTTAACAAAATTTAACTCATTCTCCTTAAGGTTAATGTGTTCTTCAGAGTTATTGTGATAATTTCTGGGGAGTTGGTGGGCTTTATAGTTTTTTCATCCAGTGTTATTTTTTGTGTTATTAAAATTTGACCAATCACAGATAAAGAAGGTTAAAAACAATCTTGTAATTATTCTAGCTAATTAAATTAATATAATTATTGCTAGTAAATGATGACTAAATAAAGGATCTTCAGAATACATATTTTTTCATCTACTAGCAATAATTTTATTTATTAAGTTATTTAAAAACAGAAGCCAAGACTCATTTTAAATATCTTCTTTTCTAATTAGTCCAATTTGCTGAAAACAACATCATTTTTTGATATTATTATTATTATTATTTTGGTAAAACATGTATATTCTCACTATTATTATAAAAATCATCATTACAACTTGAAAAGAAATATTAATTTCGAGGAAGCTGAATAAGGCTGTACTGAAATGTTATTTTCCTATTTCTATGAAGATTTTATGTAATGTCTGACAATTAATTTTTTTAAATAATCATGAGAAAATTACACCTTAAACTTACACTCAACTTGGACCAGACTCTAGAGTTTTCTAGATTGTATTAGGAATGCATAGGGCTATCTAATGAAGTGGCAGTAATCATACAATCAATGGCAAAAGCAGTCTAATAAAATAACTAGGACAGTAAATCTGAAGTGTGTAGTAAAGTTAGGAGAGTTGCAATAAATCTGAAATTAATTTAAAAAAGATACAAATGTCAATTGTTAGTGTTACTAAATCATATTCAGATATTCACTGGCATAGAAAAACCTTGACAAAATATGTTTCCCCCTATTTATAGAACTCAGTCAGGCATGTTCAAGTATAGAGCAAAATCTTTGGGACAAACAGTATCCAAACATTTAAAAAACATGAACTATTATGGTTGAAAATGTTAGGATTTTAGAACAAATGATGGAAATCCTCCAAAACACTGCCAATCACTGTTTGCCACTTGAAGCAACTATTCATTTGTAATCTCATAAATTGCAAGATGTAAAAAATTCTTACTGTTGTTGAAAGTGTATATAAATAGTAACAATAAATTATTTGGAGTGATTTTATAATTCAATTGATTATTAATCAGAAAATATTTTCTGGCAACATAACATACATGTATCACAATTGATATAATATCAATAAAATCTATTCATATGGATTAATTAAGTAGTTATAATCATTAAATCAAAGCAATTAAGATTTCTTTCTTATAAAAGTCTGGTCCAGGAATTTTGAAAATGTAGTTAATACAACTAGATAAAATTAATTTTGTTTCAAGGCAAAGCAAGCTAAAAAATCAGATTTGTGGCATTTCATTAGTGGGTTATTTCTGTCCTAAACCCCCAACTGTGCTATAAAGGTAACCCTTTCAATCCCCTGATTGCGGAAGAAGAAATCTAGAATTGTTGTGACAAAGCTCAGAAAGAAAATGAATTGCAATTTCAAACTTCATAAATGAGGCATTGAGAAATTATTTTATCTATGGGATGAATAATCATAGCCTAAGAGTCAAACTGTTATTAAACCCAGACACCACATTTTATTCTATTGTTGCCAGGTAAATCTAGCCAAAATTAAAGCTAGTTTTAGTATTAAATTGATCATTCCAAAATGAGTCATACAAAATACCCAACTAATCAATACAGAATTATAAATCTCCAGTAAAATATGGCTTGCTATATATGTTGTATGTCCTATACAATAATAAATAGTCTGCAAGATGTACAAATATGCAGATATTTGGTATGATCAAAACAAAAGTAGATTGCTTGCTGCAGAGGCATTCGGCAGAAATGTGCATGTACCATATAACATCATAGACATGGGTTGTAGTTTTTGTTATTGTGGGTATAATGGGAAAATCTATTATAGAAAATTCAAAGGCCAAAAGAAAATCTTAAAAAAAAAAAGAACAATGTGAAAGCACTGGTTCAGCCTTCAGAGACTAAATTACAATTAATGACATGCTAATGGAACTGGAATCCAGATCTTCAGTGTCCATTCTGTTAACATTATCTGAGTTATTTTAATAATAAAAAAATGAGCATCAAGAGCAAAAGTTATAATGCCCAAAAATGATATATTTACCTTTTTCTATGTTTGCAGGAGAGTACAGCAATTTAGGGGTTTATAACTGATTCAATTATTTTAAGTACATAGTAGAAGCGAGTCAGGTCATAAAGACAATTATCTTAAAAAAGATTACTTAGATATGTTTGTTCATAAACTGAGTCATAAACTAATTAACAAAATTATAAAACAGAAGTCATTTAATAATGTAATAATAAAATAAAATTTAACATAGACTTAAATAAGCAATAAATATATTGTCTGATGGATAATGATCCTGGATTGTAAATCCTGTTTTAAAAAATCCATCTGTGTGGGTCCAATAAAAAAAAAAACAACTGGCATTCTCAATTGAAAACAGTTCTACTATCATGGGGACCATAAATGGTGATAATTTTTGAGATTTATGGAAAATGATTACCCAAGGAGCCAGTGAATACAAGAGCACATTATAATCTGTATCATAAAGTCTAAGGCCCATCAATACTAGCTCTATAAAAAAAAGCTAAAAATTGCCAACAAAGAATAAAACCAATGTTAGGTCTGACCAATATGCTAAGGAAACTAAAATGAAAATGCTAAAATGTGTATAGATATCTAAATACTCTTATGAGAACACAAAATGACTTGCACACAGTGATTATCAAAATTATAGATAGAACAATATGATTACAGCAGAGAGATTGACGAGCAAAGAAAACAATAATTGAAAGATCCACAAGAAACATACCATACAATGATAAAACAATTTAGATGAATAAAGAAAGT
Organism: Epiperipatus broadwayi; assembly: GCA_028023455.1. Lineage (NCBI taxonomy): Eukaryota > Metazoa > Onychophora > Udeonychophora > Euonychophora > Peripatidae > Epiperipatus > Epiperipatus broadwayi. The sequence continues at coordinate 74,250 of JAQFVV010000128.1, read as the reverse complement.
GATTTACACCCCCCCCCCCCAAGTTTACATAAACATTATGTATTCTAAAGCTACTTTCAGGCAGAAGAATGAATGATGTGGAACTATTTTAATCTTATGATCAATAATGGATTTTTCCAAACTATAGACTTTTCTAGATAGATTCAGAATATATTAGCTGACCAACAAAACAACAATAATGTGAACAAACAGACAATAACACAAATAGATCAATCAAATAACTAAATTAACAAACAGTATTGTAAGTGAAAGAGAGATAGAATCACATTCAGAATATTAATTTACTGATCTGAAATTACTCTGATAGTAAAGAACATTGTTCTCTATTTTCAAAATATATTTAGAGAGAGAAATTTCTGGCTACACATAGTACTGGACCTTTCAAAAAGCAAGCTGATATAGTAGAAGCATTAAGTTTATTAGAATAAATCATAGCAACCTGCAACTCACTGTGGTTTGTTGGTGATAACTACTCATTTGTAATCTCTTATCCATAATAGATGGCAAACTCATACAAATGTTTTAAATATATTATTACTGTAAATAGATATAATAAAGGTTTTGATATTACTTTAGCTATATCTCAACAATCATTAACTAGAATATATTATTTTCTGGCAGAAAACCTGTACACAATATTTATATTTTGTAGAAGATTCCTTAATGTCACAATAATCTGAAATGAAAGCAGAACTAGATTAATTTATGCTGAAGTTCTATTATATATAAATTACTGCTATTATTAATTCTCTCCAAAAAGAAAAGAGTATAGTAAAAATATTTGACATTCATTTTCAATCTTATTCTCTTAGAGAATAACATCTATGATAAGATGTTTTAAATTTTTATTTATATCATAAGATAATAATTCAAGTAATTACATGTAGTTTCATTGAGTCAATGACCCTAGTTTATTTGTAGATTAAGTATTTTCTATTGTAGATTTTGAATAAACTCAAAACATTTTCACTTATAAATTATTTGATGATTTCTGAATTGTTTATATTGGGTAGAATTCTTACAATTATTAAACTAAGTCTCTTTTGTAAAACTACACACATTTGTAAACATCTTTATTTTATATAGTATATATTTATGCAATTGGAATTTATTAAATTAGTTCAATATTAGATACTTTTAAGAATTTTAGCTTTTTATAATAACATATTTCACTAAAATATCTGTACTCATGCATTTTATCAGGAATAGAATTATAATTTTAATTTTATTAAAATGTGCTTTAAATATTGAAATGCTAAAATAAAAGGTATTAGTGAAAATAGCAATCAGTGATTAATTTCCACAAGCAAGTATTATTATCTGATAGCGGTACCCTATTGCCTAGTTCAAGTTTTTTTTTTTTAGATAATGTACTATAAATTACATTGATGCAAATTTTTCTTTTAACGTCATTACATAGAAGGCATTAAAATTGGAAATCATTTATTATTTTTTATTCTTACTAAAATAATTATGTAAGGATATAAAATTTACAATGTGGAGATTCGACTTCTGAGATTATTAGTCTCACCATAGATGAAGTATGCTAATATATGATGAAAAACAATACACTAAAAAATATTTCATAAAATCTCATAAAAGGTTAATGAAAGAAAGAGACTAAGATATATACATTTTAAGAAATTGTACTACAAAGATATCCAAATGCTATATTTTATAATCAATGCATTTTCACCGACAAATCCTATTGGATTTAATTAATATACTACACACACATTTAATTGCAATACATGCCAGTGTGGAGATGATGATGTAACTTATAAAACATGTTAATTAAAATTGTTTATTTAAGTATAAAATTACATATGTATTTATATTGAAGTTAATATTTGCGCATTTTTATATGAATATTAGTTTACATCTTCAAAACAAAAAATAAAGCCGAGCAAATTATATAATTAAAATTTAGCCCATTTCATTTACAAGCTTTCCTCCTCTAATTCAAAATGAGTAAACTCCCAGAATTCCCATAACTATCTAGTAACAAATAAAACATTTCAGTCAAAACCCTCCCCTCACCAGCCATGTGTGAGAGTTGTAGTTTTACTAAGATTTCAGATCTTTTTTTTTTTTTAAAATAAAAAAAAATAAAACATAAGGCATTAAATTTTTACAGAAAATTTCTAAAGCCTACTGAGAATTATATATAAAATCATCTTATATATTTTAAAAAGATTGATTTTTCGGAAGAATGAAAACAACGCGTAATAAATTTAACCCTTGCAAGATTACTGCTTATATTTCTCTATGATGTATATACTATACACGTGCTTCTTAATGATGTAGATAATTTCTCAAAGTTTATAACATACCTTTACTTTATGAAAAACTAAAATGTATTAGGAAGATTGGAAAACAATGGAAAACTTCCATCAATCCCAGAGCCTAATACATCTTCCAAATTAATTTCACCAGTTTTTGAACAAAGAATTTAAAAAATACATTCATAATTATATATTCAATGGTGTAAGAACTTCCATTGCATAAAGGTATATCTGTGAACATTAACTCTATTAATTATAAAACTGAGATATTATAACAAATCAATATTGGTAATTTTTTATTAGACATTCATTAGATTAGGAATTACCCAATAATGAATAATATTTTTGTAGTGTAATATTCACTACACCACTCTCACTCAAAGCAGGGAATGGTTTTTATCAGCTTTTAATGTCTTGTGGAGATGTGTAATCATAAACATATGTCTAAAAACATGAAAAAGATGTATAATTCCCAATATATACATTTCATACTAATTCAGCACTCATCAGTTGGCCCAGACCACAATATTTTACACCCATTTTTATTATTATTCAATATATCTAGATAAATTATTTCAGTTTAATTGATAAATGTCAAACTTACTGTTCTCACAACTTATTGTTGCTTTCCTGTAGAGACTTCATTAAATAATTGAATAAATTTTCAGTTACTATTAGCATAACTTGCCATAGGTTTATTTAAGAATTCAATATTTTTAGATTTATATTGACCTAATCAGAAAGTTATAAACAAATAAATGTTGTTAAATGTTGCATTTGAAAATTTGAACAACTAATAGTAAAAGTCATAATAAAAAAAAGAATACTGAGTAGAGCAATGGATGAACAGGAGAATTTGTTGAAGCAGAGACACAAATAATTACAAAATGAAAAATAAATAAATAATGGAGACATCAGAAATGACAATTTAAAGAATTAAAAAAAAAGTGCATTATAAAAATAACAATAATAGTGTAGAAATTTTGGAGGTTTTTTATGAAGGAAATTATGAGGATAAAGGAATAGGATTAGACATGTACTTTAATGCAAAAAAATTATGAAAATTATATTGGAAAAAACAAAAAAAGTGAAAGAAAGAAATATAGAAGAAAGAAAGTAATTTTTAAGAAAAAAATAGCTATGAGTAGCTAAAACAAAAACAAAGGACAGAACAATTTGAAAAATATTGAATGGTTTAGTATGCAAGATTTTCTTTGTGCAGATTTTAATGGTGATGGCATGAAGATATTCATTTACTAAAAATCAGTACATAGTTTTAGAATATATATATATTATTCATAATTGCTAAATTTATTACAACAGAAAAATAGCCCAGTCTTTAAAATAAAAACTAAATTACAAACCTGCTTTTCTCCTAATCAGATCTGTTAATTAAATATACTATTATTAGAAATTTGTAAATTCATTTTAAATATTTAAATAAATCAATGATATAATATAAAATATCTTTATATAACAACAATAATATATATAATAATAATCATATACAAAAAGCTCTTTTCAGCAAATATTAAGTTTTGCCCTTTTCAATGTGCTTCAACTAATTTACAATTATGATCTATATTATATATAAAGAAAGATATTTTATATTATATTAATGATTTATTTAAATATATGTAAAAGCAGCATAATGGATTAAACTTCTTTTCATTTTTGATGATCTTAAATATTATAATATCATTATTATCATTATCATTTTCTGATCCTGTCATCATAATGGTTTTTTTTTTAATATTTAGCTGTAATCCAAACTTTTTACTTTATTGGGCAACTTTCTTATAACAATCATAAGGTCATCTTAACTTTCAATAAAAACTATAATGTCTTCATCATATTTAAAATTGGTTATATATTTTTTTATCAATTCTAAATCATATTTGACTTGTATCCAATCTGGTTTTATTTATTTCATAATCAATATTCAACTGAAAAACTATGGTGAGAATATATATGCTTATCTAATTTTTTTATCAATGTGAAAATGTTCTGGTCACATTAGTTTTTAATGCTGTATAACAAAATATGAAAATAAAGATTGATTATGAAGAATTAGAAGAAGTTAACAGTTACAAATACCTTGGTCAGATTATTAATACAGATGGAAACATAATGGAGGAAATTAATCATAGAATTAAACTTGGTTGGAGTGCTTTTGGTAGAAATAACTTGATACTAAAAGGAAATATGCCTATGTGTTTGAAAAGGATGGTTTTTAACAAATGTGTTTTACCAGTTCTTACTTATGGATCTGAGACTTAGACACTTAATGGAAGAGCAATACAGAGACTTCATACCACTCAAAGGAGTATGGAGAGATGTATGTCGGGAGTAACAAGAAGAGATTGAAAACGCAATGTATGGGTAAGACAACAAACAGGTGTTACTGACCTTATTGAAAAAATTAAAAGATTGAAATGGAGTTGGGCTGGACATATTGCCAGGAGAGATGATAATAGATGGACAATTAAAATTTTAAACTGGATTCCAAGAGATTGTAAAAGACCCAGAAAGAGACCACATGTGAGATGGATGGATGAAATAAGAAAATGTGCAGGGGTGTTGTGGAGAAGGGAAGCTAAAGATCGGAGAAGATGAATTAAACTTGGAGAGACCTTCATCCTGCAGTGGATTGATAATGGTTGATGATGATGATGATGATGATAACAAAAAAAATATATATTTTGAGTTTTTGTCTCATGTCATCAAATTAAAAATTTGTTTCAGAATGTAATTGTCATCTGCAATCAATTCTGCAGAGCTGATGGTCAAAATTCCAACTTCAACTGACTTTTTTTAAAATATTGTTCTAAATCTATAGAGTGTTTGTATATATTATATACAATATAAAAAATTAAATCTATATTAGTAATAAAAGTAAAGAAATCAAATAAACTATAAAAGTAGCAATAAAAAAAATCTTTCAATTTAATTAATAAATAAAACAAAAAATCATTTGAATAAAAGGGTTTTTAATAAAATTATTATGAGAAAAAAAAATACCTCCAGCTAAATCTTCCTTTATAGATACCCTTAAATCCTTTTTTTTTTCAAAATGACTTGTATCAGAGAATTGTTATCCTAGATCTAATTTTATCACAAATGGTTATAAATTTCAATTATTTTTTATTTAATTTAAAAACACTTTGAAATTTGCATTTTTGCATTTCTACTGCTCCTTTTCTGGACTTGTTTAAAGTTTTATTTTACTTTAATTTATTCAAATATGGTTTGAAGTATAACCCTTTATGTGAGTAAAGATGACTCCTAGTTTTTTTTCTTGTGATTCATAAAGTTACTTGTAATATTTTCAACAAATTGCTATTTCATAAACTGTTTCCTTCTCTAAAGCAATTTGATCATTATTTAATAAAATTTAATTTATTGGATCAATGTAAATAATAGTTAAAATTTTTTATTTTCAATCACATGAATAATAATCCTTCAGTTTTGTTTAGTTGGTATATCAAGCTTGTCTATTTTAACAAAAATACTTCAGGTTATCAAATCTCCAGAGAATAGTGTTGAGTAATTGCATTTGTGTATGACAAAATGTTTTGTAATTTTCCTACTCACTACCATTGTCTTTGAGATAATAAAACACTTTGACTAGTGAAACCTTCAAGAAAAGTTTTAACTCCAGCAAAAAAGTTAACCATTAAATAAATGCTTCCTTATTGTGAAGCTTCATCTAAAATAATTTCCAACATCTTTCTTAAAAATAGGATCTATTTTAAGGGTTTTGGCTGTAACAGACACATTTCACATTTCCATAGTGATCTTTTAGTCCATCTCGTCTTATTTATTTAATGTAAGCACTGAACATTGTGTATGTTGGATTTGAAATATTTTGAATGCTTCTTCAATAATATCCTCCATTTACTTTTATTGTATGTTCTGTTTATGGATTATTTCTGAAAATATATTATTAGTGTTTTTCAATATTTGCATATTTTCACCACTAGCTTAATTTATTTTCTTTGTTGTATATAACAAACATGCTTGGAGGATTACAGAAAATCTACTCTTTTTTAATTTAAAAATCCTTTAATACTTCTAGATATTCACTCAAATGATGCTAAGAATTTTGTACTTTAATGTTCAAATTAGAATATTATTTTTATCAATGAATGACTAGTTAATTCAGTCTGTTATGCATTTATGTATTCATTTTAATAAAATTTAAATATTAATTTAGACTTTTTCAAAGTTTTTTTTTTATTATTCTAGACCCTTCATTTATTATTATTCTGATGTCTATTTTTCAAAAAACTCAGTTTTTTTTTATACATATCAATGTTTAAGACTAAAAATGCCAATTGTGGAAAAGATTATAGGCACACAATTTTGAAATATCATTTCACTTATGAGATTTTAAACTTTTCTTGAGTCTTTATTACTGTTATTTTATCAGTAGCAAAGTACTCCAGTAGATTTTTGATCTTTTTAAATTCTAAAATAGATATAATGTTTGTACTAGTGTTTTACATATTTATTTCCTCTAACATCTTAGAACATTAGTATAATTTCTCATTTTTGCTTCATATGATTTTTTTATTAATACTTCTACAATGCACTGATAATAATAATATCCCCATTCAATGTTGACTTTGGTAATACTTTCTTTTGACATTATAAATTTATAAATAGGATATATAAATATCTAAATATTTAATATTTTGGAATTAACTACAATTTTTTAAGCAAAAATGACAGGTAAATAAATATAAATTATACTCATAAGAAATAAAACAATTTTAGATACTAACTTCCTAGTACATAGTAATTTATGCACTATAAAGCATGAAATTTATTATTGTACTTGCTATTGCTACAAATAATCAAAAAGTATATCCTGAAATAGATATAGCAGTTTTGAGTTTAAGAACTGATGTGAACAACACAATAAATGTATATGGATACTCCAACATTCTTCAGAGTTTGTGATTTTTCCTATCTAACATAAACAAACAATGAATTTGAATATTTATAGTCAATTCACAATCACAGTGGAAAAACATATATTTTCTTTATTTATATCTGAGTGAGTTAAAATTATGTGCAAAGAAAGAAACTATTGCAAACATAAAATAACAGGAGGCATAGTTCATTACACAAAATGAATACATAATGAATCAAAATTCAAATAGCATTCAAATCATCAAAAAATTAATGTTCTCAGCAGATTAACCATTAATATGATGAGGACACATTGAAAGTATACTTGGAGCAATAAATTTTATTAAAATTTTAATATTTAACTCTGGATTAGTTTATATACTTAATGTATCCCCACTGTTCACCCAAAGAAAATATAGAGGAATACATGTCACTCATTTTCCTTATTGTGTTCTATTATTTTCACTTCTTCAAAACTGCTCAAAATTGTAGTATCCCTGGGTGTGAATATATGTGATTGAACATGCTTGTTCATGAATGGATTTAAAATATGAATGAATTAACATTTATTCTGCTTTTTTAAAGATTATGCTGGAATTATTTTAATCATTTAATAATATTTTTGAGTATGGATAGTATTTATTCTTCTTAGCTGTTAAAGGAAAAGCTGTATTTAAAGTGTTTATTTTTTGAAAATCATGTTGAAAATTTTAGTTATGCATTAGTAAAAAAAAATAAAAGAAAAATCTAAAATTTTGTTTACATTTTGTGATGATTCTTGTGAAATTATATAGCATAGTTTCATACAATGTGATATTTCAGGGTTTGTAACTGCCATGTCTTCAATGAAAAGTTTATTTCCTCTACAATAAACTTTAAATTTTTATTTGTAGTTTTTTTTTTGGTCTTTACAAATTTAAATATAACCCTTATCTTCAATTAATTCATCAATGATTCATACTCAGGTCCTAGTCATTAAATCTTAGATAGTATACAATGCTTTCAAATGACCAACATTATTTACATTTTCTCCATTTGGATAGCATTAATTTTATACTAAAGCTATAAATATAGTATTTTTTAACTTTGAAAAGTGTTATAAAAAATGTAAATATAGAAAATTTACAATAATAGCTGTATCTATATACCTTATATGGTAATAATAAAAATGATTATATATTTAAAACATGCCTTTTTTAAAGTTGCATATTGTAAAAGGATTTTATTTTCTGATCTGATTCATAATGCTTTTATTTCATGATGTAGTTAAAGCTTTGATTGCATTTTCTAATAATTACCTAAATGCCACCATGCAAAACCAAGTTGGCTGAAGACTTAAATTCAATGAGGATTCTCCATTGTATAATGTTATTTTTTATATAAAAAAAATTATTATAGATAATTAAATATATAACAAAATGTAATTTAATATTAATGTAGTATTAGTGATATTGATTTAATTCATTAATTAGTAATATTATTTAAAATCAGTTTAATATATATATATATATATTTAAAAGCACAATACTTTATGACAGACAAATGATATTTTGCATTAACACAAAAATATGCACACCAATAAATGCAAAAATATTTTAATACAAATTAAAACATTTATTTCTATATATATGTATGCATTTGTATGATAAATATTTTTTTATGCAATTAACGATTTTAAAATTTTTCTTTTAGGGAATAAACCCATAGCCAATTCATTAATTATCTAAGTATTAGCCGTTAAATGAGCATCTCTTAGATATCAGATAGAGGGTAAAAGAAAAAAAGAAAATGACCAATCTTCACCAGGCTTCATTTCACTAGTATGAACTTTTATTTTATAGTATATCAATGGAGAGTTCTGGGTAATTCTCTTTATCTTGTAATGTATTATATAAACATGCTTTAATGTATGTATATATATAATTAGGATTAATATATGTCATTCAAAATTACTATAGCCAAAATTAAAATATACTATTATTTTTTGATATTTATATTTTTTATACATAAATTAAAAGTACAAATTTATTGATTATACTAACAATATATTGATTGAGACAGTTTTATTTATATATTTCAATTGTACATGATATTTTTACACATGACTGTTTATGTTCACTTTATATTAACATGCTAAGTACATTAAATGTGCATGTAAACTTAAAATTAATCCATACAGCTATAATTCAAAATCTTCAATTATCTGGATAAAATTAAAAAATATTATTTTAATTGCTGTTATATAAACATTTTGTGCTGATATAAATATAAGAATCTTCTGTATTTTAAAATATTACATTGTCATTAATAAAATAAATATGTACAGCATACAAAAAGTCTTTATATATATAAACCTATAGATAAAACAGGCAAAACTCTCCATACAGTAGTATCACACAATGCAAGCTAGAGTAATCAATGGATGCAAGAAGGTTTGTACATAAAATGTCTATCTAGTGCCTACTCATCCAATATCCCCAGGCTAATTTCTAGCATGTGGCTTTCATCAGTAAGGAGCATTGGATCTGATAGCATTGCACCTAGATCTTATGATCTAATGCAACCCTCCAGGAGCAACCTTTTATCTCAACTTAACTACAAAACTATGAATCTGAAATTGAAAACACAATAAGGACTAGCTTATATAGTCATATAGGAGTTCAGACCTATATGACTATATAAGCTAGTTAGCTTGGATTGATAATGTTATTGTGTTTTCAATTTCAGTTTTGTAGTTGAGATAAAAGGTTGCTGCTGGAGGATTCAAGGAGTCATATGCTATAAAAAATTCTTCTGACACTATTAATGCAAAGTTAACCAGTTTTCTGATTAATTTTTCCTGGATGATATAATGAAATGTTCGAATTTATCACTTAATAGAGCATAATAATTTTTGTATAGCCTTGATAAGGATTCAAACAGGTTGAAAGTGTTTGGCAATATTGTTTCATATTATTTTAATGTTTCTCAGTTTTATACAATAGTTGCATTGTTAGATCGTGATTTGTATTTTATAATACCAGAAATATTGGATTTATTATTTAGTAGTATAATATAATCTGAAATTTAATCAATTGATAATAATATATTTAAATACAATTAAAAGAAAGCTGCAGTAAGACAAGAAAAAATATTAGAAAAAATGAGAGAGCTGAGAATTGATAGTATAGTAGTTGGCAGAATAAAATATAGAAAACAAAACAATGTTTTACAAAGAAAAACTGAAAAAGAAATATGAAAAAAATTAGTTTAAAAAACAATGGATGAACATTACAAAATTGCATATCTCTAATTTAGTGAATTAAAAATATTTTATAAGGTAGCATTATAATTTTTTAAAAAAAATATATTTATTACTGTTTGAAAATCCACCAACTTCATCTTTTTACAATTAATGTAAAAGAAAACCTATCAAATTACTTTTGGTTTTTAAATATTTTATATTCTGTCTGTTGTTACTAATTACTAAGAAATTACAAAATCCAAGTCGTATTTCATTAGTCTGTTTAAATTTAAAAGAAAATATCAAAAAGCAAAGGCTATTTATTTAATAACACTGTAATCATACCAAGCAGAAACTATCTATTAATAACATGATGAAAAAAAAATGTAGATAAACTTAAACATGTTCTCACAGTCACATCAATCTCTTTTGTACATTAGTATTTAGTAGGGAACTTCCTATTCTTGATTGCAAAATTATTTGAAAATATATTGTAATCAGATTTTTTTAGGTAATAACATTTATTTAAATTTCAAGTTATTCCACATCTAGCTTGTGGTTTGCAGTGTCACTTCAAATATTTTTTTTATTACAGTTTCATTAAAAAATAATTATTTATGTATAATAGAGATGAAAAAACCAACATGTTTGTGGTTTCAAAATAAACCAAAACCATTTCTCTGTTGAGTCAAGAAATTTAAAAATTAACACACTAAAAATAGATGTTTCTAAGATAATTAATTTATAAATTAAAAAAATTATAAAAAAAAAGAAAATAAAAACAAATTGCATTCAATTATTTTAATTTATTATATATCAAGTATTATGTGTTGTTGATTGTTGGGGATTAAGATATACATAAAATTATTTTATTCCCTTCTGCCTCTTTCACACAAATTATTTTTGATATAGACAAAACTTTCTATATGAAAAATGGAGGTAAGTGAATTTGAAAGATCAATCAAGTAAAAGTAGGAAAAAATAAATAAAAAATTGAAAGTTATCACAGGATGACAAAATTATGATTTATGCAAAATTAATAAAAACAGATGTGTGGAAGTTTTTAAAACTTTAGATTGTATCAGAATCAATCATCAGCAGCAGAATAAAAAAATGTTAAAGGTCTCTCTCTCTGTTGTATCAAAATGTACACAAATCGTTATGAATAAGGTAACTAACTATATTTTATAAACTGCTTTTATGAAGAATATTGCATCTAAGGAAAATATTTGGCTTAAGTGATTTTTGTTAATATCAAATAAATAAATATCTAAAAATATAAACTTAGTTTATAATATCATAACAATCATTAACAAGCACTCATAACAAGTATAATCATTCAGACAACTAAAAAAAAAAGACAAAGAAGAAAAAATTAATAAATAAACATTCACACAGCATTTAACATAGAGAAATTGAAGTATTGTTGATTAATCTCTCTTTAGCTTTGAAATAACTAAATTCACTACTCTTATTTCAACAAACTAAATAAAAAATAGAGTAGCTGTGTAAACTTTGTTTTCAGATGACAATAAGTTTACTTTGCTAATGATATGCAGCCAAGTCTAAATATGGCAGTATTACTAAAAATAATAAAAATAATAAATGTTCTTATTGCTCAAGATCTTATGTTCCACACTCTGGAACTCTACTACCACACTAAATCATGCAAAGGACCATAATATTCTTTATAAAACAACAATTAACTGAGTACAGGGATAAAGACATTTTATCTCATCTTAAACAACCTTTACATTATCAATCAAATTGTAAGTCAAATAAATAATTAAATAAACAAATATTTGCTCCATTGAACTTTTGAAATTGATAATAGAGCATACCAATCCTTCTCTAGTTGTAAAATAAAAAATCAAATTCATACCTTTTCATTAGAAAATTTAATAAAGAAATTTTAAGAAAATAGATAGAGAGATTAGAAAGATTGTTGATATAAGAAACAGTAACAGGCCAATATCTTACTTTACAAGAAGATATTTTTATTCTGATATGCTTGTAATAAAATGACTGTATGTTTTCAACTTATTATTTTATACTCTATATATCCAAACCATCTTTTAAATTGTTAAAATAGGAGAAAGACTTTAAAATGTCAAACTCTGAAAAACAAATTGTTTTTTCTCGGGGGGGGGGGGAGTCTGAAATAAATAAATAAAAACAATAACTGATTTAATATTATCAATGCTGCATTTACATTTAATGGTTTCACTCATCTCTTGATAAAATGATAGAAAGATATTATGATAATGACATTTTATAATAAATAAAACTAGAAGTAATCAAAATAATATTTTATTCTATTGTATTTGATGATGGCCATAAATTTATTTTTCTTTACAATGAGGGTTTCTTGTAATATGAGATCTTATGTTATAGCTCGCCTAAATTATGTGAAATTGATCATTGACGCAAATCTATTTATAGCATCTACTGTTTTAAAATTTCTGAAATTATTTCAAAATTAATAGTTTATCTTGCAATTAGATGTCAATAAGGGTATAAAAATGTAGTTATTATTAGAAAATAATTGCAGAATTTTTTTTTCCTTTCAAATATTCTTTTTTACTAGAAAATAAATGGAATGAAACAATAACCTAAAAGGATTAAAGAAAACATAATACTAAAAAAAAATTGAAAACATAAGATGAATGCAGGTATTAATAATTTAAATTAACAATCAAAAACTTTTCAAATTGATCAATGGAACAATTACGTGATATATACCCAGTATATATAAGTTTAATAACTTACTTAGGAGCCTGAATCAAAGATTGACTTTTTAAAATAATTAAATACATCTTTTATTTTTCTATGCAAATTTCAAATGTAGTTCAAGATTATTAGTTAAAATTAATTAGTTACTATTGTATATATTAAAAAAATTAGAAACAATTCTTAAACTTTTATAGCAAAATACAAAAGTAAAAACACTAACAAAAATAGAATCGTTTACACATATATAAAGTAATACAGTATGACAAATGAATAATTAAATAGTTATAGCTTGAAATGAATTAAGATGTTCAAACATTGAAGCGAAAGATAAATTTTCAATCCAAAAACTTTTAATCTCAAATATTTTAACAGAAAATTACAAATTAAACATATATAATATATTCTCATATAAATACACACATACATTTACATAACTGGCTGTATTGGTGATAGTGTAAATAGTTGCTGGTTCAAACTAGTTATATCATATTGCACTTTTTTCATATTTTAATTGTGATAAAGTTTTATGTTATTATACTAAACCTTGCCTACTTTAAAACTCAAGAGACTAAAGATCTTATTAAGAAAACAAAAAATCATTTATTTAAAATACTATTTTCATCAAAAATTTCTGGATAAAATATCTAAAACTGAATAAAGGACTTAATTAATTAACTAATGCTATTCTGTAAATAAGGCTGCAGAAAGGAGTTTGCTATTAACTGAAAGGAGACCCTTTGATTCCTCTTGGAGGCCTTAAAGGAACCGAGCAGGGCAAATTCCTAATGTCCACTCCATACGTTCTTGTCATTGCAGCTGTTATTACTATATGTTTATTCATATAGTATACGAACATGGATGGGCTGCTCACCAACACGCATTAGCCAGTGTGGTGAGTTTATTGGCTTTTTATCTCTGAGTTTAAGATCAAGAAACACCATGGTCTTTCTTCTCAGTGCCTGATAAGGCAGAATGAATGTTTGTGTAAATGATAAAGATTTTTCCCAATTATACAATTATGACAGACAAAAATAAAGCATGGCCCTTAATCCCAGGAGGCTGTAAAGTCACCAACCAAGGCAGCGGTTGGTGGCCAAAGGCGGAGGGTGCTAAGAATATCCTGGAGGCGGACCCAGGCTGTCATTTGATGACGACTTTTTATTTAGGTACTTACAACTGCAGATCACTTTCAAGTGAAGGAAGATTGCAAGAATTAGAAGAAGAACTCTCTTATATTAAATGGGATATTATTGGACTTTGTGAAGTTAGAAGAAAAGATGAAGAGACAATTGATTTAAAAAGTGGACATACGCTCTATTATAAAGGCACAAATATTGGAAATACAAGTGGAGTAGGATTCATTATAAATAAAAAGTGGAAGAACAATATTGTGGAGATTGATGGTGTATCAGACAGAGTGGCAAGATTAGTTATACAACTTAATAGCAGATATCAAATGCAGATAATTCAGGTTTATGCCCCAACAAGTACTCACAGTGATGAAGTAGTAGAAGATTTTTATATGGATGTACAAAAGGCTTTTGATCAGAGTAAACAACATTTTAAAATTGTTATGGGAGATTTTAATGCTAGAATTGGTAAACAAATGAAAGATGAAAGTGTTGTAGGTAATTTTAGTTATGGTAATAGAAATGAGAGAGGACATAGACTTGTGGAGTTTGCAGAGAAGGAAAACTTTATATTATGAATTCTTTTTTTGAGAAAAATGTTAGAAGGAAATGGACATGGAAGCATCCAAATGAAGGTACAGCAGAATTGGATTATATTTTGACTAACAGGAAATACATATTTCAAGATTGTAATGTTCTTAATAAATTTAACACAGGAAGTGATCATCGATTAGTAAGGGGTAAGATACATGTTAATGTAAAACTAGAGAGACAAAAATTATTAAGAAAAACTATATTTACAGTTGATACTCCTAATCTTCAGAAACATTCTAAGAATTTAAATTAGAACTTACAAATCGGTTTCAAGTATTAGTAGATTTTGAACATGATTCAGATTTGAATGAAATTAATATGAAAATAACTGATACACTTTTAAAAACTGCAACAAAGATAGCTGGTAGAAAAAAGCAGCAATTGACTAATAAAATTTTTACTGAGAACTAGAGAACTTATGAAGAAAAGAAGGAATATGAAGATATGCAAGAATGATGCATTAAAAAGAATTGAATATCTCGAATTTTGTAAAATGGTGCGGAAAAGAGTTGAAAATGATGTAAGAAAGTATAACTGTGAACTAGCAAGAAAAGCTGTAGAAGAAAATAAAAGTCTTAAGAATGTAAAACAACATTTTGGTATTGGTAGGAAATTTATATCTGCAATAAGGAAAAAAGATGGAATTATTACTAAAAAGAGGGAGATCGGATGAAATTGTCTAGAAGATTTTTATCAAGAATTATATAGTAATAAAGAACAAGTACCTCCTATATCTATTACATCTTCCGAATTGCCCAGAATTTTAAATGAAGAAGTGAGAAATGCAATTAAATGTATGAAAAAAGGAAAGGCTCCAGGTAATGATGGAATTATAATTGATATATTAAAAGAAGCAGGTGAAGAAACAGAAAAAATATTAGCAAAGTTATATACCAAATGTCTAAATGATAAAGATGTACCGGATGATTGGAAGAATGCAGTAATAATATTAATATTTTAAAAAGGTGATAAAGAAGATATTAGAAATTACAGACCTATCAGCCTTTTATCAGTTTTATATAAAAATTTTACCAAGATAATTACAACTCGTCTACAGAGAACATTGGATTTCCACCAACCAAGAGAACAAACTGGATTTAAAAGTGGTTTTAGTACAGTAGATCATATTCAAGTATTGAGAGAAGTTATAGAAAGGACAAATGAATATGAGTTGTCATTATGTTTTGGATTTGTAGATTATGAAAAGGCATTTGATTCTATAAACATTTCTTCAGTGATTAAAGCATTGGATCATCAAGGTATAGATCCAGGATATTGTCATATTTTAAAGAATAATTATAAAAATGCAACAGCAACAATTAGATTACATAATGATACTGGGAAAGTCAACATTGAGAAAGGTGTAAGACAAGGTGACTCCATATCTCCAAAACTTTTTACAGCAGTGCTGCAAGAAGTATTTTGTGGATTAAAATGGGAAACTAAAGGAGTGAAAGTAAATGGAGATTATTTAAATCATTTAGATTTCACAGATGATGTAGTTGGTTTTGCAAATAATGCTTCCGAGCTGCAGGAAATGTTGCAGGAGTTATCAGATGAAAGTAGGAAAGTAGGACTAAAGATAAATGTTAAAAAGACTAAAGTAATGTTTAATCAATTTGCTCAAAATATGAAAATAAAGATTGATTATGATGAATTAGAAGAAGTTAACAGTTACAAATACCTTGGTCAGATTATTAATACAGATGGAAACATAATAGAGGAAATTAATCATAGAATTAAACTTGGTTGGAGGCTTTTGGTAGAAATAACTGTTAAAGGAATATGCCTATGTGTTTGAAAAAAGGTTTTTAACAAATGTGTTTTACCGTTTTCTTATGGACTGAAACTTGGCACTTAATGAAGATCAAACAGAGACTTCAGACCACTCAAAAAGTATGGAGAGAGAGGGGGGAGAAGAGAGAGAAAGGGGAGCAAACAGGGTTCGCCTGGAAAAATAGGGGGTGGGCGGCGGGGGTAGAGGACAATGAATTTACTGGTTGGGGGGGGGGGAGGTATGGGGGGGTGGTGTGGGTATAAATAAAATAGTAAACATTTTTGAAGAAATTTTATTTGTGGAATGTCTTTAAAACTTTTCTCAGATAATTTATGTTTCAAAAGAATATTGTTAATTTAAAAGACTATTGGTAATGTAAATCAGCACAATCCTCAAATTAGAATTATTAAAAAAAATATTGAAAAATGTCAAAATAATACTTATATAATTAACAAATGAAAGAAATTTCATTCCCAAACAACTAAAATTAAAAAAATAAATGGAAAAAACTGCATTCAATTTCACATTAAGTGATATGATTTATCACCATAAAGCTACTTATCAAAAGCTTTGCATAAAAAAGTCAACTTGTTTCTTATCACAATATTACATCTTCATGAGTGCTTTAAGCATTCAAATAAAAATAGATAATATGTTCAACACTTCCAATAGCAAGTATCATCCATTCAAAGATAACAAATGTAATTTAAAGTGATAGTGTAACACCTTCATGCTCTTATTTCCACACACTTAAGATTTGCCCATAGATAAATATTTGGGTCGAAAGAATGGGTGAATTTATTCCATTTTTTTAAAAATACTATATCCTGTGTCTGGAAAAATTGAGTATTCATTTATAATTTATCTTTAAAAGCGCATGTGCATTGGCTTAATCGCTAATATTACTATTACATAAAAAACATAGCACTATATAAAATAATATCTCATTATATATGTTTAATTTCAACTAAAGAATGATGGTTCATAAATTGTAAAGATTTTGCAAGTGTCATTCGTTCAAAGATAACAAATGTAATTTAGAGTGATCGTGTAACACCTTCATGCTCTTATTTCCACACACTTAAGATTTTCCTATACATAAATATTTGGGTCGAAAGAATGGGTGGATTTATTCCATTTTTTTAAAAATACTATATCCTGTGTCTGGAAAAATTGAGTATTCATTTATAATTTATCTTTAAAAGCGCATGTGCATTGACTTAATCGCTAATATTACTATCGCATTGGCTTAATCGTTAATATTACTATTACTAATATATAGTGCTGAAATGTTTTCAATTATGCCATATTTTAGAAATTATTTATCTCCATGTTCAATTTCATATTGAAAAATTTTTGTGCTTTTATTTTACTTAAAATAATTCAATGGCATGGAAGAAATAAATTAATTTTTTCTGACAATTCTGCCTCTTTATAACTATTAATTATTGGTATATCTGTTGCCTTAAGAGAAAAGAAAAACTATATTAAAAAAAAAACCAATACTAAATAAACAAAAACTATTACATATCTAAAGATTTGGATTTTGTCAGATTATAACATCAAGGACACACTAAGAAAATATAATTTTAAAATGTTTGCAGACACGTTTAAAAATTCTGTGGAAATCTTTAAACCAAAATCCTTAAGAAAACAATGGACAATATCCCATTAATTCTAATTTTCATGAAGATTACACATTAAACAAACCTAAACTATTTTTTGAAATATGTCTGAAACTGAACTCATTATCAACATGCCTATTGACTTATGAGCAATTTGTGGTAATTTTGAAAGTCTTATTACTTATATCTCATGTTATAAATATATCAAGGTTTTATCTGAAAAAAATCTAGATATCACACAAATATATTGATACTTTTTCTCATGAAAATTAAAATTGGGAAGACTTTATAGCTAAAAAACATAGATTTTGATATCAATTAGAAATATGTTAAAAAAAGATTTGAGAGAAAAATTACATGCCTTTTGATTTTTGATTCTCTTCTGCATTAGATAATAAATACCAAATTTTACCAGTAATGCATTCATAGTAATTCAGTTGATAAATAACAGCTAAATTTAAACATAACTTTCTCAAATATCTGTATGATACTCTTTAAACTAAATCAAGATAACCTAAAAGTACAATATTTAGAATGAAATGCAGTATTCTTAGTTAAAATTACTAATAAAATAAATAAATAAAAATAAAGTAAAGGTTTGAACAATAATCATTTATATTTGCAATAATAAACATGCATTTTTGCTTTAAGTATTGCTTGTAGTTCATAGCATTTATGACACAAAAATTAAATTCACACCAAAATGAATATTTTTCCTAAACAATGAAAATGTTCAACCATGAATAAAAAAACATTATTTATGTGAGGTCTACAATATAAGTACTTTCTGCTTTCCATATGTTGGTTTGCTCATCTTTTAAACTTCATGACTAATATACATTAACATTTTTAATATGAAGATATAACAGATGTTACTGCATATTAAAATATGTCAGCAATAGCATTTGTTAAAATTATTAATTTATAATATATATATATATAATATTCTAAGCTCGTATTAGATAGCAATACTTCAGATTCTATACATTAGAGTTCATAAAATCTACTTCATAAATTTAGCCTAAAATGTTTATTTATATTGAAACTTTCAATTTGTATCATTACCACATAATATATTTATCTAAAAACTGAAAGTCCTTAGAAATGGAGTTAGACTAACAAGCTGATCATATACTTATTGGTGCAGATAGTGGATTTTTTAAACTTTTAAATAGCTAAACATCCAGATGACTTAATGAGTTGACTCTGGCTGGCATTTAATTGAAAAAGTCCTGAAAGTATCTGAGAATGTTTAGATTTTTAAAAATATCTATAACTACTCAAAATCTTAATTCAAGGATAATATATATATAATGTCAATATTTAGAAAATAAAAAATATTTAAAAAAGTAATTAGAGGTGTTTCATGTATGGCTTGTATGATAAAGAAAAATTAGTTTGACTCAATATCATTAAAAATACAGAAAGAAAATAATATATGCTAAATGAAAAGTAGGAACATAAAAAAGTGAGTAGATTAAATTACACTCACAAGTAAAATAATTTGAAAAAATGTACTAGTTTCAAATAACAACTTTATTCACACTAAGAAGATACATATGGATATCATTTAACCTCTTTCTTATTATAGGTTACATGCTTACAATGTACAGTGGCTCTACAATGAAAACAATAAATACAAGAATATGAAACAGTATATTTATATATAAAGAATAAATACTTTTAAAAAAATCTAATTATGATATTTTAAGAACATAACAAGTTAGAGAAACTGTTTCAGAATTTGTACTGGACTATTTTTGGGGAGAAAAAGATATGTCAGATGTTCATAGAAATAATCAGAATTACTCTTAAAGTATATAATATAACTAATTCTCTGCATGGTTTAGAGAAATAGTAGACTGACAACCCTTAGAACTCAAGTTCCATAAATCATATCTCAATTTTTGTCAATAAGAATTCAAACTTCATGTGAATTTTTCTATAAACTCTCAAGTAACAAGTTTTTTTTTTTTAACAGAGCTAATGACAATAAAAATGAAAAACATAAAAGAAATTAGATTATATAAGTTTACACAAGTAAAAGAATTCAGAACAATATACTAAAACAGTCTCAATGGTGAAAAAAAAAACAACTAAAAACATTAATGTTGATCATAAATATAATATTTTGACAATTTAAAACAAATGCATTGCCTCCTTCCATATAATAGTTACTTCCAAATTGTAAAAATTAAATGAAAAATACTTTAAATAGCCAATTAGAGTGCAAATACCTCTTTAACAGTCTCCAAAAAAAATAATGAAATTAGAGACACTATCTGGTTTGGTAATTGTGGAACATATAGAGTTTTATTGTTTTTTCAAACTTGTTTTATTTTCATTGTATACAATTTGTTGGCTAACTGCATTGTCTGTGAGTTAACTTCCTTTAAATATATATATTAAATACACATTTTTAAAATCAGAAGTAGATCAGATCTCCAGATCATGGCATATTGCTAAAAATATTAATATTTAATTTTAGTGCTAAAAATATTAATATTTAATTATCATAATACAAGTAATAATGAGAGAATATTGAGTTAATTTATAAGCATTATCACTGGAATTCTATTCTCAGAAAAATTAATGTTAAAAAATATTAATCTTGGAATGAACATTATGACACTAATAAAAAAATATCTTACATTCAATTGCAAATAATTAAATCAATAATCTGAGTTTTCTGATAAACATACTTGAATTTATAATAATAGTCACCATCATTTTCAAACATTTTGATTTATTGCAAGATAAAAGTTCTCTCCAAGTTTAATCTAGTTTCTCGGAACTTTTCTTCACATCTTACTAGCATACTTCCTTATTTCATTCATCTATATCACATATGATATTTTTCTAGGATCTTTGGAACCTCTTGAAATTCAGCCTAATATTTTAATTATGTTCACCTCAACTCCATTATAGCTTCTTAATTCTTTCAATGAGGACAATAATAATTATTTGTTCTATAACCCAAACATTTAATTTATAATTTCTTCGTTTTGTGTTACTTCAACATATATCTCTTCATACTTTATTCAGTGATCTGAAATATTTGCAGTGCTCTTCTGTTAAGTTACTAAATCTCAGATTGTAAGAAATGATAATTACACATTTATAAAAAAAATATTTTTTTTCAAATGCATAGGCATATTTCCATTTAATATTAAGCTATTTATACCAAAAGCACTTAATCTAACCAAGGTAATTGTAATTGGTAACCTCTAATCCATCATTATTAATCTTTATTTTCTTTTTTTGAGAAAATATATTGAACATTATCTTTAATCCTACTTTCTTATTTTCATCTGCTAATTTTTGCAACACTTCCTGAAGCTCTGAAACATTATTTGCAGAAAGCAAATGTAGATGATTTAAATAATTTCCATTACTTTTACTTCCTTAGGTTCTTATTTTAATCTATAAAATACTTGTAAAACTGCTGTAAAAAGTATAGAAAAGTATGGAGCCCTGTTGTTATATATCTTTTTTGATGTTAATCTTTCTAGTATCATTATATAATCTAATCATTTCTGTTATATTTTTATAAATATTTTTCAGAATATGACAATATCTATTTTGATGAATCAATGCTTTTAATCATTGAAAAAATGCCTATAGAATCAAATGCCTTTTTATAATCAACAAATCCAAAGCATAATAGTAACTCATATTCATTGGCAATATTTGGATATGATCTACTATAACAAAACTATTTTTAAATCCATCTTGTTCTTTTGGCTAGTTAAAACCCAAAATTCATTGCAAGCAAGTTATAATTATCTTGATAAAATTTTTGTATAGAACTGATAAAAGATTTAAAGGTCTGTAATTTCTAATAACTTCTTTATCAGCTTTTTTAAATATTAATATTGTACTTGTCCAATCATCTGGTGCATCTTTATCATTTAGACTGTTGATATGTAACATTGTCAGATTTTTTTTCTATTTTTTCACTTGCTTATTTTAAGTTATCATTTTTAATTTCATCATTAGCAAAAGCTTTTCTCTTCTTCATAGATTTAAATACATGTTTCACTTCAATGCTGAGTACTTTTTCTTGTTGTTTATTGCTATATAATTTCTCAAAGAACTCTTCACATATTTCATGATGTCTTTTTTCTTTTCTAATAATAATTCCATCTTTTCTTCTCATTGCAAAAACTTTTCTTCTAGTACCAAAATGTTATTTTATATAGCTTTCTTTAATAATTCACAATTATATTTTCTTATGACATTATTAAATTTTTAACACCATTTTTACAAAATTCTAGATGAGTTATTTTTATAACTTTTCATATTTCTTCATATATTGTTCTATCTCAGTAGAAATTTTATTTGTCAATTGCTGCTCTTTGTACAGCTATTCATAATAATTTTTGTCTTGCTCATATTGCATTAGCATGTGTTTTATACCTCCTAGCTAATGGTCACTTTTTGTATTGAATTTATTAAAAACATTATAAATTTAAAATACATATTTTCTGTTAGTCAACATATAATTTAATTCTGCTGTACCTACATTTGGATACTTCCATGTCCACTCTACAAATATGTGTCCTCATTCACTTCTATCATCATAATCAAATTTACCCACAACACTTTAATCTTTAAATGTTTATTAATTCTAGCATTAAACTCACTTGTGACAATTTAAAATATTGTTTGATCTGATCAAAGATATTTTGTACATTCATATAAAAATCTTCTACGTCTTTATCACAATGAGAACTGTTGAACAAAACCTTGAATGCTCCATTAAATTGAATACTTAATCTTGCTATTCTATTTGATGTGCCATCAATCTTCACATTGTCTTCTAACTTCACAAAGTCCATAAAAATGTAAATAGTTTTTTTTTTCTAATTCATGATATAGTTTGAACTTAAATTTAAAAATGAAATGCCAATAAACTCACTGTTCTGGATGACATATGCTGGTTAGCAACCCAACCATATTTATTTATTATTTAAAAAATCACAGTAATAATAGCTGCAATAATAAAAACATATGGAGTGTGAATTAGGAATTTGCCCTGCTTAGTTTCTTTAAGGTCTAAAAAGGTATCAAAAGATCTCTTTTCAGTTAACAACAAACTCTTTCCTGCACTATATTTTTATATATTGATTTGAAGATTTTCATGAATTACAGATGTAAATGATATATTCTGTGGGTTCACCTGTGTATGATTTGGATTATGAATAATCTGGGTGATGAATACAATATTTTAAAGATGGTTGCAGAGGCACTGTAAAATACTGATTTATAACAATGTTAATGTTCCACTAATAAAAAAAGGTATATAAAATTAAAAAAATAAAAGTCAGAAAATATGTAATTTTTTTAAAAAAAATTCCAAATAAGAGGAAGTTTACATGTGTCATCACATTTATTGATATAATTTTATCTTTTTAGTATCTCAATGTAAAATCAGAGAAGTTATTGATTTACTAAAAAGATCAAATTGTATCAATAAATATGATGATACATGCAAACTTCCTCCTATTTGTTAAAAAACATATTTCCCTTAAGATTTTCTGACTTAATTTTTTTTACCTGTATTTTTCTATTGGTGGAACTTTAACATAGTTATAAAACAGTGTTTTCAGTGTTTCTACAACCATCTTTATAATTTTCCATTTATCACCCAGATGATGGCTTGTGTGATCAAGCCAAAATGTCAGTTTATTCATTATCAAATTCATTCACAGATGAACTTGCAAAATATATCATTTATATATAACTTAATGGTATAAAGGTTTACTACAGTTTAGATATTATTTTAAAATTGAAATGATTAAAAAATGTATTAAAGGGTGTCTAGCAATAGTAAACTATCACTAATTATGACACTATCAATTAGTTTTAATGCTCTATTGCAATAGTATTGGTAAAAGTCAAGACAAAAATGTAAAACTTTTAAATATACTCTATATGATTTGGTGCAATTGGTGGAACTTCAGACTTGGGATTGGGAGGTCCCAAGATCAATTGTGGCACTCTCAGTACTTGTGTTCAAACTTATTATGAACTCCTAAGCAATAAAGCCATTAGCATGTATTTATATATTTTTTAATTTTAAATATATATAAATCTACATATTAGTAAATGTTTAATATAAAACAATTGAATGTTATCAATACATTTTGTTAAATAATTATATACTAAGTAATTCTTGATAAGTGAGTAAATTTATAAAAAATAAACATTTACATAGATTGTTTCATATATAGGGGATATGAGCACAGACTTTCACATAACCACCACTCTCCACACTATCTCATAACACTTGAACACATATATGTTGAAAAGAGAAATAATCACCAATATACGTATTTCATGCTAAACCAGCAATCATCAGTTGATCCAGATTACCATCTCCATACATATACGCTATAAGTGCTCAGATATATATATATAAAGATAGCCAAAACCTCATACTTTAACGGACAGGCTTCAATCTACTCCACACTGATTATTTCAGTAATTTTTATACACTTGCACTAAATGTGCAGAGTTTTTAAATAATTACTATAATTCAATGATAAAGCATTAAAACACTTTGTCAGGTAACAATTGATTATAGTTATTATATGCATTGTGGCGTTTAGTGCAATAGTTGAGTAATAGACTTAAAAGTTAAAGGTTCCTGGATTTAAACTCAATCTGTTTTTTGTTGTTTAAACATCACATGATTTCCAATCAATTAGAAGCAAAAGCTAGATGATCAATACAGTTCGTATTAATAATTCTTAAATATGATTGGTCTTTTTGCCTGTTATTTTTAATTTTTCAATAGTTGACCATATTAAAAACTTCTGTTATCTAAAATTGAAAATATCAATTTATATTTTAATCAAAATTGTTTCATAAATCCGTATTTTTGACAGGTGGTTTTTATATTAAGCAATTATAAATTTGAGCTTATTAAATCATTACTAATTTTTTAAAAAAAGGATATGGTTACTTGCAAATAAATATATAAACCTATATCGAATGTATAACTGCTATATATAATATAAAATATGAGTAAATTTGAATAGAAAATAAAATTAAAAATATTGATTTTTAATTCTATTTCAAATTTTAGAAATATTAAAATATTACAAATAGAGAGAGAGAGATCGATACAAGTATAACCTCACATTTTTATTGATTATGTTTTAGTAATTCTAAATGGAGCAAAAAAACGGGGGGGGGGGTCAGAGGGAAAATGAAATAAATATATATATATTTTTTATGTAAATGTCAGTAGTTGATCTTAGTTTGAGTTGATAACTTTTTTTGTTGTCAATTTTTATACTGTTTCTGCTTTTATATATATATATAAATAGATATAAGAGTGAGTGGTTTGGCAGTATTTTTAATTTTAGTTTAACTACTAATTAGCGCAAAAAACAGACAAATTTGTTTTTAAAGCGAGATTTTTTTCCCCCCCATTTTAAAACAAACTTTTCTTTTAATGAATAATATTTCTGTAGTGTAATTTTCACTATACTTGCACGCAAGATAGGGACTGGTTTCTATCCGCTTTTAACACCTTGTGGGGAGATGCAATCATAAACATATAACCAAAGACACGTAAAAAAGATCTATAATCCCCAAGATCCTCATTTCATGCTAAACTAGCACTCATCAGTTGACCTAGACCACAATCTCTTACACATATCTTTATCAATGTTCAATATATATATATAGGTGTGTGTGCATATAGATAGCAATTTACTACAGTTTAATTGATAAGCGTCAAACATGTTGCTCTCATAACTTTCACTCAAAACATTTAATGAAAGTTTATTAATAATTTTATTAATTATTCATTAGACTAGAGATTATCCAATAATGAATAATATTTATATACTGAAATTTTCATTACCCACTCTCTCACAAGGTAGAGACTGATTTCTATCCATTTTTACACCTTGTGGAGGATGTAATCATAAACATATGTCCAACGACATGTGAAAAAAAAATCTATAATCCCCAAGATCCACATTTCATGCTGGAACCAGCACTTATCAGTTGGCCCAGACCACAATCTCTACATATATATATATAGCAAATTACTACAGTTTAATCAACAAATGTCATACTAGCTGCCCTCATAATTCTGATACAAATATATAAATGTACAAAGTCTTTTTTTAAAAAAAGTCAAATATAAAAAATATTTAAAAATTTTGAATTTATAATTATTGTATTTATTCTATTTATGAATCATACTTCAGTTTACATGCTTATTTAAATAAACATTATGTAATTATAATTATGTTCATGAATGCTAAAAATTAATGTAGTAATCATTATGATAATGATTATTATTTCAAAGTAGTGAATATATTTTTTACAATTATTATAAAGCATGTTCACATAAAAAATGTGTGAATAAGGCTATATAATGCTTTTTGATATTAAGATGCTAAATTAACCATATATAAAAAATTAATAGACATTATTCTAGAGTACCACCTTTGAATCAAAAAACAGGCTCAAAAATTAAAGATTTCTAGATTGAAACTTAACTCTGTTAAATACTGATTACAAATGTCATGTAAGTTCCTGAGATATGATTTATTTAATTGTTCTTTGCTACTAAGTGCAGTAACATAGTAGTAGATTTAAAAGATTATGGTTTCTAAATTAAAGTTTAACTCTATTATTTGTAGTGTTCAAATGTCACATGATCTCCCAAGCAATGAACCACATATAATTACTCTATGTTATTTAGCACAGTAGAAAGATGACAAGTGTAAGAATTTAAAATCCATGCTATCATTTTTAGAGCTAAAATGTCACACAATTTCCCCAACGAGAAACTATCATTTTTATTTATTATTATTAATTTATAAGACATCAAAACTTTCTAAAGTTCAATTGAATTATAATTTTTAAATGTTATATATCTAATTAAAGATTGAAATAGTTTTAAAAAAAAGCAGAATGAATTGAGATAACTCACATATCTTCAATATATAAGTTAATATAGTACTTGCAATAAATTATTTTACATATCTGCCTAAATATGTTAGTCCATCAATTTGATTAATTTTTTGTATTAATGCCTATCACAAAATATTCAAATAAAATGTACTAGTAAAACTACATTTCAAAATAGTATTTTTGCAATTTGATTAAAAAGAAACTATTTTCATGGGCTATTTCATAATGGAGCAATTATATTTGGAGAAATATTTTCTGAAAATGTTTTATTCTAGTTGGTTTTTTTTTTTTGTGTGTGTGTGTGTGTGTGTGTGTATGTGTGTGTAAAAGAATCACTGATTTCATTTAAATTGTTTTTTTTTTTCATTTCATTGTAAAGTTTTATCAGAAACTTAGACAATTAATTATAAAAAAAATCACAAGACCAGTTAATGACCTTAAAGTAAATAAGCTAATTTGTGAAATATTTATTTATTAACATTTTAAATTTATTGTGCTTTACTTATACAATTTGGAAACATTTTCTATGATTCAATTTGAAACTGCTGAAATATGAGACGCTAGTAAACTAAAAATAAAACACCATTTAATTAAATTAATAATAGAAGTACCCTATTGTATTTATAAAAGTATATAACAAAATACATTTTAAAAAATTATAGACGATATAAATAAGAAATATTATAACAATAAAATATAATATTTAAAACAATTGTCATTTATTCAAAAGAAATAAGAATATTAACAATGTTAGGCTATTAATAAAGAAACTATTAATAAATGACATGAATAAAACTTAAAGAATATTCAATGACAAAATACAATGTGTGGCAATCCAACATAACAATTATATTATTATATCTTTAAAATTGATCTTCCAAAATTATGAATCCATTGCAGGATATAGGTCCTTCTTCTGAGCTTTGTTTAAATTTTTTCAATTTATAGTTTTTTTTCCTTTTTACGTCACTTTACCAAAACTTTTTTATCTTATTTATTCACTTCATATATATGTTAAATCCTTTTTGCTTTATTGAAATCGAGTTTTGACTTCAATTTTTAAAGTGATTCATTTCTTTTAGAAAAATGTTCACATAAATTACATTTCACTCTCTTAATTCTTTCTATAATATTAGTAATATATGATTTCTCTTTCACCCATGAATTTATGTTTTAATTGCATTTTATTAATCTTAAGATGTATTTTTCTGCATCTTATTTTATGGTCTGTAGTTCTGTATTGTCTTTTATTAAGTTTCCAACTTCCAAGGGTGCACTGATAAAAACATTTATTAATAAAAATCCCTTTTTGGAATGTAGATATATTTTCTTTTCACATCATTATTTCTTCTGAAAGCATTAATCTAAATTTAATTCTATAATTAATTTTATTCATTATGTTTCCATCAGCATTAATAATTTGACAAAGTATTTATTTTTGGCTCTTTTTAAAAAATTAAACATTATTTTAAATGTTTTACAATTTATCTTTAATCTGACTTTATTTACCTCATTTAATAGTCCTTATAACATTTTAAAAAGCTCTAAAGTATTATTTATAAAAACACTTTTGGATAAAATATGATAATTTCCATTTATTTTTACATCTTTTGTTTGTAATCCAAATTTTTTCAATAAAATAGGTATTAAAAAGTTTTGGATAGATGTAATCATCCAACCGTATTATTTACCAATGCATCTTTTGCATTTTGATGAATATTCATTAGAATTTAACAATAACTCAAACCTATATCATGATGCTTAAAAGATTTACTACAAATAAAAATATTTCTATAGTAGAATGAAGTGTCTTTTCATAATCTAAAAATCTAATGCAAAGTGTCAACTCATATTCATTGACCTTTTCTAGGGTTTTATGAATATTTTTACATTCAGCATAACATCACTACTACTGATTATTACTTTTATCTAATATTTATTATTATTGTTACAGCAGCTTTCCCCCTATAAAATAGATATATTTTATATCAATTTATCTTGTACAATATATCCAATTAATGGTTGCATTAAGGAATTTCAAAATTCATATTAGTTAAATATATTCTACTTTACAACTATAGATTATTTATTATATACATAAACATGAACCTGTAAATACATATAAATGGTTTTTTGTATAAATACTTTCATATTTTTTGCCTATTAATTTAATAACAATAATTTAATAAAAATGGTTGCTTAGAAAAAAATCATATGACATCAAGCACTGAATCTTTGATCTATTCAGGAATCTCTACTCTTGATTTTGTCCATATATAACTACACTAAACAACACAGGGTTATTAATAGAATTATATGTATACACACATATATACTACATGTATTGCTGTACATGTATATGCATCCAGATTTCTATTTTATATCTCTTTACACACTTCTACAGGCATTTGTCTATATGCATAATCATTTTTTAATGTTTGTTTTAAATATAGACATATAGAATGTATTTGATAAAAATAATAGATCTATTTTACTATATCAATTAAACAAATGCATTAATATTCTTATATAAAAATATATATAGATAGTATCGAACCACAAAAGATATATATTTTTGTGTTTTAGCATGTATATCTATATACTTAATATAAATATTTAACTTGTATTTTTATTTTATTATTATTATTCTATTTTTAATTTTTTATTCTAATTTTTCATTTATGATATTTAGTCTAAAAATATTTATTTTCTTAAATTTATTGACTATTTATTAATCTTATATATTTTTTTATTTTAGAAATAAAACTATTTATATATCACAACTCTGATTTATGTTTGAAAAAGCGAGATAAAAATTAATGGTGACTATTTTTTGCCTTGAACTTTCTATACTGAATTTTAAAAATTATAAATTGTTTTGATTTTAAGGGATTTAAAATTATAATATTTATATTTTGTTTATTTAAAATGATAATATTTAATAATTTTTGAGATTTTTGTATTTTATAAGTTTATAATATATACATAATATTAGAATACAAGTATAATTTAATATACTTGGAGTTTAGATGTAATTGTAGAGGATTCGAATACAGAGTTTCAAGCACTCTTCAACTATTGACTCCATATCATACAACCAATACATATAATCACACACATGTGAAAAAGAAAAACGATCTCCAATATACTTATTTCCTGCTGACCCAGCACTTATCAGTTGGTCCAGATCACCATCTTCCATATATATATAATCAGTGTTTGGTTTAAATTAAGATAGCAAATCTTTAAACTTTAATGGACAGAACTTCAATCTACTGTACCATCCAACTCTTCAGCCATCTATACCAATGAAAATCTGATGGAATGCTTAAATCTTTTGTCGATGCCAATATCATTGTGACGCCATGTTGATCGTGAGTTACTCGAACCCTCATGTATAGGACTTTGTCCATTTAAATATATAGAAGAGGGGTAGGTAGGATGCTTTCCAAATCTGTAATATTAGAGTGCAAGTATAATTTAATGTAACTGTAGATTCAAACACAGACTTTCAAGTATTCTTCTGCTATTGGCTCCATCTCATACAGCCAATATATACATTGACTATTACTATTTTAAAATTTCAAAAAAAAATATGTTCAAAAATAATTTTTATGCCCAGTCATTATTCATTTGAGATTTGTCTTTTTATTGAAAGTACTTTTTTTGTTTTATTTTTTTCTTATTTATTTTTACTGTAACATAATTTTAATATATTTTTCAGGAACAGAATAATCTGTTTTTTTTTTTTTTTTGAAAGATAGTATTAGATTTTATCTATCATCTGAAAGATCTTTAATTATTTTTATTTTTATAGATTTAATTCCAGATCACTTTCTTTTGCAACTCAAATAATGATATCATCATAATATGAGCTACTTTGCTTCATTTGTTCTTCATTATTCTATAATATTTTGTAGAATTCTTCAACATTCATCATGAAATCTCCCATTTTATTCAACTTACTGATTTACTTCCATATTGCTAAAATAATTTTCTTTCCATAATTAAATTGTTATTTTATATTTTTAAAAATCTCATTCTTTTCTATAATCCTTCTTGCAATTTCACAGTATTTTCTATACCATAATTTACTATTGTTTGAATCATTTTATAGAATTTGAAATATTTAGGATTTTTAATCAGATTATTTTTATTTATACTTTTTCCCCTTACATACACTCTCTTGATGCAATAAAAAAAATGTTGTTTAATTATTGCTTCATTACTTTTGTTATCATTAGCAAAGTATGTGTTACCTTGCTACAAATATATTACAAACCTAATAAATGTGTTAACATTTTAGAGTTATTTGAAAGGTCTAGTTTAAACTCATTGAAGTAGTTTAAAACATAGGAATACAAACTTTCAATATTTTCCTAATAATTTTTATTTTTCTAACTTTACATTAACATCTTATGTATCAATAAATGATGATAACTTCTTGGATTAAATCTGTTGAGCAGATAACAGTCTTAAAATACAAATTTCAGTTAATAAAAATGTAACCTAATTAGAATACTTCTCTTCATTATTTAATACTTGCTGTTTATGAAATTCAGCTAATGTAGATGTTAAATCTGAAATGAGATAATCTGCATTTATTTTGTTTATCCAATTAATGAACACAAATTTATAACATAACCTATTTTTATATGTGTAGTGTACATAAAATTCATGGATGTACATGATCTTTGTTTATCTATTATTATAAAGCACTGAAAAACCTTGAAATTATTCAATTAAAGTCAATCTCCAATAATGCTCTATTTCTTAAATATTATAAATTTCCACACGCTCGCCAGCTGGTAAGAGTTTATAAAACTTAAGTGAAACACTTAAGTTTAGAGCGTACATTCTGTATAGCCAACTCTTACAAGACCATGCTTAAATAAGGTTATGAGTCTATTGTGTGCTTGATGTTACAATCAAACATTCAATTGTATAGATATATTTAATCCATCACAGAAGACATTGTTTCATTTTTAACCACCTGCAATTAGACAAACATAACTTATAAATGTAAATCTATTATTATAAATCATTGAAAAACTTTGAAAAAATAAAACACTGTCTTTATCCTGTTATTAGTTAAATAGATTTGTACAACTGAATATTTGATTATAACATCAGGCACACAATAAACTTAAGCCCTGATTTAAGCATGGTCTGTAATAGTTGGTGTATATAGAATGTATGCTCTAAACATAAGTGATTCACTTATGTTTTTTAAACTCTTACCAGCTGGTGAGTGCATGAAAATTTATAATATTTAAGAAATAGTACATTATCAGAGATTGACTTCCATTTGAATAATTTTAATGATCTTTGTATATAAATCCTACTTTTGTATAAGTATAAAACCATAGGTAAAAGAAATCAACTGAGTGAAGCATTTAATAGCATGCATATACATGTACATTTTAATAGAAAAATAAATTCTAATGATGAAGAATGTATATATTAACTGCACAAAAAAGTAATTTCACTTGTTGTAAAATAATGTCAATGAAAAACTACAAATAAATCAATAAAGCTGATCAAAGGTATGAGTTGTTAACAAAAATATGTTTTAAAAACTTTAAGTTTGCATGTTTGGATAATTAGAGACAGAAAAGTTTGAAGTAATAAGAGAAAACAAATCTGAGAACTGAATACACTATCTTCACTTAATATTTATTTCACAAAATTTTATTTGTCTATTAATATAATAGTTGTGAGATGTTTTTTTTATTATAATATTATTTTCATATTTAATGACAAAAGGAAATTTTAGAATTTGAAAAAATAATGTATATGATTGATTGCATTGGCAATTATAAAAAAATTAAGGTGTAAAATAATTTGACCTTGTAATTTAAAAGATAAATTAAAATTTATAATTGATTTTTTTTTATATTATAAAATATATTCATGTGCATATATATCTATATCAAAATATAACATTTATAATATAATATAGCTTTATATATTTTAAAACCAAATTAATTATTAAAAATTTGAGATACTTTTTATTATTATGAAATGTATGTGTGAGCATACATATATCTAAATTCTTTTACTATTTATACAATGGCTTATAAATTTAAGGCAAGTAATAATTAATAATTAAAATATTTTATATTATTAGATGTATATTCCTGTGTGCATATGTAAGAGTTCACTTACAATTAATTAAAAAAATTATTAATTATTATTTAAATTATGAGAGGGAATTCATTAAATACTAATTGAGGTATTTTGTATCTTTATTCTTGTATAAATATGTTGGCAGTTTTCTGCTATTCAAAAAACTGGCATTGGTCAATAATAAAATTTAATGGGTGTATGTATATTATATTCTTTTTAGAATTATTATATTCTGGTCCAATAGTAATGTTAAGAGTTTTTTTAAAGTCCACATTCTTTATTGAAATTATATATGTCACTCATTCATGGTGGTACCATATGGTTAAGAGCTCAGTATCAGCATAATAATTCCAGCACATTTTTATAGCATTGAGTTATATTCTTGTAGTATAATTTTTTGTGCTTAATTATTTATAATATTAAACAGGCAAAACTTTGCATACATTATTGCCACTCAGGAGGGTTGCATTAGATCCTAAGATCTAGGCGCAGTGCTCTCGGATCCAAGGCTCCTCTCTGACAAAGACCACAATCCAGATACTAGTCTGGGGATATTGGATGAGTAGGCACTAGCTGGGGATTTTGTGTACAAGCTTTCTGGCATCCAGTGATTATTCTGGCTTGCATTGAGTGACAATAATGTGTGGAGAGTTTTTCCTGTTTAATAACAGTTATAAGCAAGCAGAAGAAATGGTGATCATGTGATGTTTATTTATATTATTGGTGACATTTGCTTGACTGATGTTGCTTAGGATTAGATTTTAGATTATTCAATATTTATGAGCTTACTTTTATTTATACAATGATTACATTTGCCTGATTGATTTTATTTTATCTTATTATTAATTCAATTGCAAATTACTGACCAATATGATGCAATTATTAATTTATATTAACATTTTTCTGTAATCTACCAGTACTTCTGTATATCTTGCTTTGTCAAAATTCCATTGCATTGTTATTGCCATTGCAATATGAGACTTGAAGATTTCACCAATTCTCATTCTAATACAATATATGATATTTAAACAGATACACATAGTTGACAAATAAGTCACTTTTATTAAGGGGCCTTTTAAAAAAATATTTTTTTACTAGTAGTATATTACAATCAGAGTAACTTGAAGTAAAAGTGACTTTGCAGTTCTTTCGTTGATCTCTCTAATTTAGCTGTTTTACTTCGAAAATAAGTTAACTTGCAACTTAATCTGAAGGTTTTTTGGGTTTTAAAATATGGGCATCTGTGATTTAAGGTGAGCACTAGTTAACTCGAAGCTTTATTTGAAGGCTTTTTTTAATAGTTACTACTTTTAATTCTTGTAGGCAAACATTCAAAGAGTAAAACAAATTATCCACAGACTATGTCAATATCAAAATAATCTTTGGCATAGAAGATAAAGGCTATCCTTCAAACACTGAGCAAGTTTTAGGTAAATCATTCTTACTCATGGGCACTATATTCAGTAGCTCTATACAGTCATAAAAAATTAGATGCACAAACTTGGCTTCTCATCATTACTCTAAGAACATATTGATAAGTACTTTTTTCACTATTGGCTAGCTTTTTTGCTTATTCAGAAATCAGGCTTTGCTCAAAAAAACTTCATAAATGTTACTGAAATAAATGAATCATTTAATTTCATCATGAAAATTAGAGTCTATAGTTCAAATGATTAGCTATTGACAAGATTGCAGTAATATATAATTATCATGGAATATCATTATTATCCACTCCAGCAAAATTACTGTTAAAAATTTTGTTAAAATTTTACTTTCCAATTATAGATGAATAGCTACCAGAAACTTAATGTGGTTTTAGGAAATCAAGAAGCATTATAGGCATGATTTTTGAAGTGTCAGGAACAAATGAATGATTTATATTTTATTTTATTGATTTGGTCAAAACATTTGATTCAATTAATAAGGTAGGTCTATGGCATTGTTTGAAATTTATTGGTTGTATATCAAAATTTAATCCTAATATTCAACTTTTATATGATGGAATGAGAGGAAACTATAGATGGAAAATCTGAAGCATTTGAAATAAAAACTGGAGTTAAACAATGATGTGTAATTTCTCTAACTTTGTTATTAATTTTTATGACAGTTGCTTTTGAAATTGTTTATACCCTAATTTGATCAGATTGGAACCAAGATGTGATACCTCGTAAGTTTGATGGTGGTATTTTTAATTACTATCAATTAAAAGCAAAAACAAGAACTTCATCTATTTGGATTCTGAATTTATAGTATTCATATGATTGTGCTATTTTTCCAATTCAAAAGATGATTTAGAGAATGTTCTTAATGTTTTAAATATAACTTAATAAAGATTTCAGTTTATTAATTCATGTTCAAACAATTCAAATTCTATATCTGTTAGTGATGGAAAAAAATGGTGAATAACTTTAATATTGGATAGTTATCAACTTGAGAATGTAAGCCAGTTTAAATTTCTTGATAGTTTTATAAATAGAAAGATTGACTTAGATGTTGAGATCCAAGACAGATTCCAATGTGTTGCTGCTACTTTTAAAAAGTTAAAAGATAAACTATTTCTTCTTAGAAAAATAATTACTGTAATTAAGTTTTTTGTATATCAAGCTGTTACTTTATCTAATACATGAATGTGGAATTTGAATACTCTATCAGTGCAATATAAAGACATTACAAAAGTTTTATTTAAGAGTGCTCTGTAAAAATTTAAAAATACAATGACATGATCATAAAAACAATCAATATATTACAGGATGTGATACTATTGAGTCCACCACTGTAAAATCATATCTTGATTGGACTGGACATGTAAAAGAAATGAATAATGGAAGACTTTCTAAAAGAGCATTTTATGGTGAACTTGAACATGGGATTATCTCAAATGCATTTTATAGAAATATAATGTTAATTATTTCTATAGAGTAAATATGGCAGAGAAGAAGTAGTTCAGAAAGAAAAGTTTTCTGATGAGAAAACTATGAGGCAACTTCATAAGTTAATGAGTAAACAAAAAATTGAACCAGCATGTTATATCTGTGGATGTATTTATGGCTTGCACTGGAAAACTCATTTTTTAGAGTTTTTTCTCTCTCTTTCCTTTCCTTTCTTGTTTTTTTTTTTTTTTTGGAGTTGGAATGAACATAATTATTTTTGAGTGGCTGATTTATTATTATTACCACTCCTCCTCCTTATCCTCTTCTTTCCTACTACTATTATATAATTTCTTAAACTATGGTTCCATTTATCAAAACATGTTTGCCAGAACTCAGAAACTAATTTTTCCACCTGCATGAGTGCCCCCCCCCCAAAAAAAAAAAAATGTCTTCATGTTTAAAAAATTGTTTTCAGGCTAATATCTTATTGCTTTCTGATTAATAAATTGTTTTCTAATAAATATTTTGCAATAGGTTTAATATTAATTTTTTTTATTTTACATTTCAGTTTGATTGTTTATAATAAATTTTGAATATTAATTATTATATGGCCATCAATTATCTGTTTTTAAAAATTTGCATTTAGAAATTATATTTTTTGACCTACTAAACTTCCCTCTACAAACTATGGATATATGTGCTTGTGACGATTATGGATATATGTGCTTTTGACAACCGTCCTTCTTGTCCATAGCAATAAAGGTGGATTTTTAGCAAAATAATGCTCACAAACAAATACTACAAAATTTATTGTCACATTAAGTGTGCAATTGAAAAAACATAAACAAAAACACTACATTTCCACCTTTGATCAATTTCAAAAGTTGCCTTTATATTCTTATTTTTTACAAGGCCAAGATGCTCTGAATGCAATATAAGTGACCAGTAAAAATTAATCAACACTGTCATTTAGTGTATATATATATATATATATTAGAATTACATACTTTTATGTCTTATAATTATCTATCTATTTTATTCTACTTACTTTTAAATTTTCAAGACCATGTCGTGTTTATCTCTAAAACACTACTTATTTTTACATTTATTTACATATAAGTTTTTATAAACATTGTGATCCAATCCATATGTCAACACAATTTATACATATATAGACACATAACTTAAAAACTACTAGCTACTTGAAAGATATATATAAAAATTAAAAATTAAATGAATGACTAGAGAGCTATAAATGCTTATAAAATATAGTGGTATAAAATGAAAGAATAATGCATGAAGTATTATTTAAATTTAAAATGCTAAAAGTAAGAATAAAAAATCACATTTTATATATATTACACAAAAAACAACTATTGAACACACATAATGAGTCATATATGTTTAAGGACCTATTAAACTTGTAATAACAATAAAAGCAGCAATTTGAGGATATTTAAAATATTAAAGAATAAAATTGGAAAAGGAGTTGAATACAAATTTTAAAATATATTTGAAATAAAAAAGAAAGTCTTCTAATATATAGACTAAGCATTCAAAAAGCTGAATATATTTTTTTAAAAAATAATGGATAAATTTAAAAAAAAAAAAAAGATTTCTACAATAACTGAATGATAAATTAAAATTTAAAATATTAAAATACTGGAATAGAAACTGAAATATCTTTGGGAATATAAGCAAATAAACTATATAAAATAGCAGTGGGAAAATAGTATATATATAGTAAAAAAAAAAAAGTGTGGCAAGTTTCCTCTCTTTAAAGAGCATGATACTAAAGTTATTACTGTAATAAGCCTCAAAACATTCGATGGATGAATTCAAACTATTAAAACATGAATATTCATGAAATTGTCCTAAAAAGATAAATATTAAAAAATAATAATAATAAACTAAATAATTTAATATTCATTAAAAGTCTAGAAGGCTAAAAAAATACAAAGTTCAGATATAATAATATTAAAAAAAATAGATTAAAAAACATAATTTCTTACTGTACAAAACTCTAAGTTATTGTTCGAAAAAAGAAACAGTTTTAATTATTGAAAAAAATTAAAACTGCAAGATCTGAAGCAGATGAACAATATATTTGTGTGTTTTATCATACAATTATACTCAGATAAATCTCAATGCATTTAGTGTTAATATGTAGACTTAACATAATTTTTTTTTCTCAAACCAAGACAATTTTGAGTTTTGTTCAAAACAGACAGTAAAGCTTCCTATGCTACATATCTATAATTGAAATGGCCAAATATAGATTAGTTACAAAAAAGTAATAATTTTGTAGTAATAATTTTTAATTACTCTTAACTGAACGTAACATGTTAATAAAAAAAATATTGAAATTTATCACTAGCATAAACTTTCTTTGAAAATTCTTTGTTATTTTTAATTGCAGTGAAATTTCACAGTTGAGTTTGCAGCACAATAAAGCTTTTATTTTTGATTTAACCATTCTATTTCTTTTTCCAGACCATACGTTATTCATTATTGAGAATATTCTTTCAA
This sequence comes from Epiperipatus broadwayi, assembly GCA_028023455.1. Classification (NCBI taxonomy): domain Eukaryota; kingdom Metazoa; phylum Onychophora; class Udeonychophora; order Euonychophora; family Peripatidae; genus Epiperipatus; species Epiperipatus broadwayi. The sequence goes on along the minus strand of JAQFVV010000128.1, from coordinate 35,495 downwards.
TGGCTGCATGACAGAAAATGTATTCTATAATTTGGATAAGATTGGAGAATGAAATATTCTTTTCCTTGAAATAACTGAATAGTTATACCCATTTTACTTCACAATTTTTATTTTTCATATTGTGCTGTCCAAAAAACATTTCATTTTCAGACCAAATTAATTTATTGTTGTTTGTCCAAATAAAAGATTCTACTCCATCAAAGCTGTTTTTCCATAGCTCAATGTAAAAAAAACATCAGTCATAAAATTTTATAAGCTCTTGTAGGATTTTATTATTGTTAGTACTTGTATTATTGTCCAGCATTTTAAAAAGTTTTTTTACTTCTTGAAGTATTAATTGATTATTATGCCTTTCTTCAAGATTTGTTTTTTAATATTTTAAGTTCAATTGTATCAGTTGTACTCACTTTTGTACTTTCCATAATCAAAATAAATTTGTTAAATAATTTGAATTGCCGTTGCACAAACCACCAATATATTTCACTAGAATCATTATTAAAGATCTGTTTTATCATCACTGTTAAGTGTTTTTGGGAAATAAAATATGATTTTAGTCTCTCATACAGTTTAAGAATTCTATCAATAGCTGGAAGTAGTAAAAAAAACAGGTGTTTTCATGTTGAAGTACCTTTTTATATTTAATATTAACAAATTCACAGAACACTTTCAGCTGAGTAGTAGGAATTGTATAAATATGAAAATATTTATAAATTTTTATTACATAAAGCTTGTAAATAAGTCAATTATTTTATATAGTGCAATGTTTTTTTATAAGCAATAATATTTAAACAGCATTAAACTGTTGCACATGCGCTTTGGATTTTAAATATAAAATGAATGAATACTAACACTTCAACCACATGATAAAGTCTTTGGAAAAGATAGAATGGCCAGTGGTCATCTATCTTTTCGAACCCAAATGCTTTTGTATGGGCAAATCTTAAGTGTTTGAAAGTGAAAGTGTGAAGATATTAAATAATCACTTTAAATTACTTTTACATGCTTGAATGAATGATGCTAGTGAAATTTATTAGAATTTACGATACATCATTCATTCATTTTATATTTAAAATCCAAAGTGCATGTGCAACAGTTTAATGCTGTTTAAATATTATTGCTTATAAAAAACATCACGCTATATAAAATAATTGACTTATTTACATACATTTAATTTCAAATAAGAATGATGTATTGTAAATTCTAATAAATTTCACCAGCGTCATTCATTCAAGCATGTAAAAGTAATTTAAAGTGATTATTTAATATCTTCACGCTTTCACTTTCAAACACTTAAGATTCACCCATACAAAAGTGTTTGGGTTCGAAAAGATAGATGACCACTGGTCATTCTATCTTTTTCAAAGACTTTATCATGTAATTGAAGTGTTAGTATTCATTCATTTTATATTTAAAATCCAAAGCGCATGTGCAACAGTTTAATGCTGTTTAAATATTATTATATAAAGCTTCTAAATTCATTGCCAATACATGAACTGCAATTTAAAGGCTGTTGTGAACTATATGAATACTTCAACCAATGCCTATAATATTTGTTCCCAATTCATTTTTTAACCTGCTGTATATATTATTTTTCCCTCTCTGTTTAACACGTCCAAAGTTTGTATTACAATTATCTCCACAAATTCTAACATTTTTTGTTATATTATGAGTTTTAACTACTGACATCGAATGGTTTGTCAGTATTTCTGCAGTTTCACTAAGAACTGATTGAAAATTTAAAAGTTTAACTTTTACTTCATAATCTGGCACAAAATATCACACAACACATGGCACATTTTTAATTTCTTTCCTGTTGGAAGAATCCATTGATATTGTCATGAAATTTGTTTTGTTTAAATTTTCACAAAGTTTCTGAAACAACAATGGCTCAATCACAATAACAATAAGTTTCCTATTTTATTCTGGATAGTCTAAATTTTATTTCAAAAAGCTTTGATATCAATTTAGATGAACAATCAGCAGATTTCAAAGTGAGGTTGTGAATAGCAACATGAAATTGCTTTTTCAAGAACTATTAAAAATTCTGGGTCACTTGGATTGGCACTTGTAAAATATGACATTATTTTTGAAGAAGTACTTGCAGCTATTAGCTTAGCTTTATGTTTGGCACATTTTAAGTAATTTTTAATGTCCGAGCATTCACCATGAACTACTGAAAAATACTGTTCACATTTCACTTTGTCAGCATGATCAAAAACTTTTTAAAAAATCAATAATCTCTTTTTAAAGCATCCATAAACACACAATTTCTTTTTGGTATTTTGGGGGTCAATGTTTTTAATATACACTAGATAATATTACATCAAAAAATGATCGAGCCAACTCACAACCTGAACTTAACTGGAATGTGAACTAATTTTCAAACTGGGGATTCTCCATTAAAATTAACCAATTATGGTACAAATACACTCTGATTAAATAAGGCACGTGTTGAATAATTTATATTTTTATCAGCTTTATATATAGCATTCAGCATATATATTTGACACTTTTTGATTTTTATCAAATAACTGGGACAAAATGATACACTGGTCAGGATGCCAAAATCATATCTTCAAAATGGGGCAATCCCAGTCAAAACAGGATGTATGGTAAAACTAATTATATGGTAATTCAAAATATACTATAATTAAATAGTAGAAGAAAAGAAAATGAATACAGAGAACAAATGTATGAATAAAAATAAATAATAAAAGTAACTAAAAAAAACAAGACTTTTATAAAATATTGAACATTTTTGAAAATATAAATCGTTTTTGACTTCTGATAAAAGTTTTAAAATAATATAAAGAAATGTCATGTTAAGATTAATGTATCAAAGAACCATGAAAACTTCAAATAAAACTGCAATATCTGAAACTGTTTTTCTGCAGAGTTTAAAATTAGATCTGAAAAGATTATTACATAAAAAAAATGAAGTCTGTGTAAAAAAAAATATGGATGAGAATATCAAAAAAAGAATAATCATAGTCAACATAAAGTTTTTATATTATTTTGGCACTGGGTTTCAATATACTACTGAAGAACAGATGGGTCTGGAAAAAAATTAAATGACTATCAGATTTCAGTGAAGAGTGATTACTTTTGAACTTAGAGAATAACAAAAAGAATTTGGCAAGATCCAAGTGCAAAGAATTCAGTGTCAAATAAAAAATGTAAAATAAATACAAAAATATAAAAACAAAAAGATAAATAATAATATTAAAAATGATAGACAGTGACTGAAGAAAGTTCAACTAATAATGATAAGATTAAAGAAAGTTTCAAAAAACAGATAAAACAGTGACTGAAGAAAGTTCAGGTAATAATGATAAGATTAAAGAAAAAGTTTTAAAGACAGATAAAGTTAAAACAGGTTTTTTAAACATTATATGATTATATAAAAGAGAAAAATTAACATTAAATTTAAATGGTAGTGTGAAAAATTAAAAGCATGCCATATTGATATCAGAGAAAATGATATAATAAATTTATGGAGCACCTTAAGAGGACCAAGCATACAAAAAAAATATGATAATTTGGTTCATTAAGTGCAGTTATCAGAATCTAATAACTGATAATATAGAAGTTAATAATTATGATAATTATGGTAATTAAAAACAAGACAAGAAAAAATAGCCCTGAAAAATGATAACATAGTTTATAGTGTTCTAGAGAGTGATGATAATAATGATTTCAATTATTAAATCAAGTCAATTATCTAAAATGACATTATTTTTATTGATGATTATAGATTATCTATTTTTTATCAATTTTATTTATATATCACAAATATTTTATCAATGTTGTTACTTATTAGTATTATTAGTTTTACTTATTCTAAGAAGCAATAACCTAATAATTGTATTTCTTATATACGTTTAATTTAATTATAAACAAATAAACAAGTGTAGTATATGGAAAAAGTCATAAGAAAAAAAATCAAAATCAAATTACAATGCATGAAAATAAACAATTTTATATAGTAGATTAAATATTAAACATAAATTAAGTGGAGAACATATTTATTCAATTAAAGATAGTAGGTACATTAGATGTCCTCAGTCCTAACATCAGTAGCATATGTTTTTAATACAGATAATTATATTTAATCTTCAACAGAAATATGATTTTGAATAATTACAGAAAAAGTTTACTTTCATCCTATTTATTTTTTAAAAGATGTACATTTTAAATTTCTATCGTTAGTTATGAATTCTTGTAATTGTTTAAGACGAGCGATATAATATTGGCTGTTTGCATACAAATTCAATCAACCAAAATTACTGGCCTCAGTTTTCACAGCCCTCCATAGATATCATCATAATTGCTTTATCATCCTCAAATATCAGTCAAACACTCTTTATATTTATGATATTAAACATATTCTCTAAAAAATACAGAATTTAATTAATGAGGAAACTAGTTTAACTGAAATGCCCATCAAAGAAGCCATTTGCATTCTTTCAATATCTTGCTATAGCTATATATAAAAATTTTCAGTGGTTCTGGGAAGTCATAGAGAATTGGACAGTGGAACTCAAGAATCATGTATTGTAGTTCTAGATCTATTATTTCTAGTGCTTGAACTTCTTATAAATCCCCCAAGTAATTAATCATTTGATTATTTTGCCCTGAATGGTTAGTATAATGATAGAGTTGTGGAAGTGGAAATTCAAGGACTATGGATAATGGTTCCAGTCACTTCCAGTGTATGAGCTTTTTATAAATTCCTTTATAAATAATTATTTGGATTATAATTATCATAGCAATTCTTTCCATACAGTAGCACCACCTAGTACAAGCTATAGTAATCAATGGATGCTAGTAATCAATTGATACTACTGTTTTAAGAACTTTTGCAAGCATAACAATTTATTTAGTTTTATTCACTAGAACTTTATTAATATTCTTTTATCAGTGTCAAACTGTTGACAACTAGCAAATAATTTAACATTTCTTTAGCAAAATTATAAATTTCACTTTTTGAGATTAATTTTAAAAATGTATCTTTTTTTTTGAAAGCAGGATTTTGTAAAAGATTATAAAGATGACCTATGTTTTTGTTTCTTCTTTAATTGTAATATGAAACTTCTTACTTAGCTCATTATTAATTTTCTCTAATTTCAAAAACAAGAATGTTAATACTGCTTTTTAATTACCAATTTAGAATCTTCTTTACTCAGACACTTAAATTAATGGTGATTCTAATATAGATAATAATAGTTCATCATCCAATCTATCTACATAATTTTTGTAAACAGTTCAGTTGGTGCCATTTTTACAGGCTTTTAATTTATAAAACCCATTGGATGATAATCTCCATGATATTCTATTTTCTGTCTTATAATCCAAAAATAGTGACCGTTTCTTTTGTTCATATTCTTGTAAATATTTTTGCAAAAAGAAAGTTTTGAATGGAGAATTTTTGAATATTTTTTTATAATTTTATATATACCTATAATTGTATATTCTATAACACTTTGTGTTTGTAGCACTATTTTTTACTAGTTCAAATTCAAAATTGGATTCAAACTTTAAAAAATAATCTTTAAATTCATCACTTATTTTCTTCTTCTCAATATAAAAAGTTTTCAAAATAGCTAAATGCAAATCATGATTACAGTATATTTATTGATGTCCAGGAGACAACCAAATTTCTGCATAATGGCATTTCTACCACTCATTATAGATTCAATATTTTTTTCAAGAGATATACCAAAACCATATAATTTTTGTTACTAGAAACTCTAAAGTTTTTTTGCAAACCATTATTATTATTTGATACCACAGAATTTCTATATGTAAATATCCTTGTATCATTTATTTTTAGTACTAGTACTACTCCATTCAACAATAGCCATGCTGATTTTTTCCCTTATTTTACTTTCTTCACAATCTGAAATATTTCTTGTCTTTTATAATAATACAATTTTATCTCTATTACCAGTTGTCTCACCTTTTTAGGATTATACAGCAGAGTAAACTCACTTGCAGCCATGTTCTGTCTTATAAATTTACTTTTGGTAATTTTATTAAATAAGAAATCATCAAATACTGCCAATTTAAATATTAATTATTCTACAATTGGGAGGTCTATGAACAATAACATTGTTTGGTCATTGCTACTGTGACTTTCAAATCATTGTCCAAGGTATTGGAAATAGGAATTATTTTGTTTAATATTTTGCTTATCTTACTTATAAACATTGCAAGTTAAAGTCTTATTATAAAGATTTAGTTGCCAGATTCTTCTTGTTATTATTATTATTCCTGATTTACTCATCTTCATGGGTTAAAAACACAAAGTCAAATGAATTACATTCATTTAAATATTTTAAAACTATTGAATAAAAGCAATGTTACACTAACATTTCTCTATATCCATAATATACCAAAAAGTAAAACAATAGAATGATTCAATTAAATGTATAAAAAATACAAATTACAAGATAGTTAAAATTGAAATTGTGAAAAAATTTAATTATATAATAATCTAATAATATTGAAATTCAAGTACAATATATATATATATATATATTTAAGCCGAATGTAATTAAAAGGAATTTGAACAACTTTTAAACTCCCTATAGTCATCTACTCAATCCAAGATAAGCAATACACATGACCACATGCATGTGAAAAAGATAAGTAATCTTTAATATACATATTTCATGCTGAACCATCACTCATCAATCGACCCAGATTATCATCTCCCACACACACATATATATATAATCAGCCTATATTGTGGCATCCTTCTTCTGTGTATTTAAATGGACATATTAGGGTCCTACATATAAGGAGTCAGATTGAGTTAATTTTCAACATGGATAGGGTTATAATATTGAAATCATCAAGGGCTTTGAGCATTCAATCATCAGGTTTTCAATGATATGGATGGCTGAAGAATTGGAGAGTGGAGAGGATTAAAGCCTGTTTGTTAAATTATGTAAATTTTCTATCTTGATATAAACTGAACACTGATTATATATATGTGTGGGAGATGATGATCAGGACCAAACTGGTGAGTGCTGTTTTGGCATTAAATATATATATATATATATTAGAGTTCATTTGACTTTTCCAATGTATGTGAAACATGTGTATTAGTTATATTGGATAGAGCAGCTGACTGTAGAGAACTTGAAAGTCAGAATTTAAATCCTTTTTAATAACATAGGAAGTAAAAATATTACATGACTCTAATTTTGTTTTAGCAGCTTACATTTCTCTTTCACTACTTCTATGCTATTTACTTTAAACTTTAGTAAATAATAAATACCAGATGATACTATTTTATAAATCTCTACCCTGCCTGTCCTATCTAATATCCCCAAGCTAGTTTCAAGTTTAGGACTTTTATTAGGATTGCAGAACACTGCACTTGGATTTTTAGACTCATGGTTCTCTCTAGCAACTATCATTTTCTCTTTGTTTTATTATTAAGCTATCAGCCCTAATTAAAAAAACATATAAATGTTTTAATCTTAGCCAATCCGTTTGTATAGTCATATAAATCTGTAATATACATCCATAAACAATTCAGGTTTTATATATTAAAATGTTCTTAGTTTTTTTTAATAAGGATAGATATTTTAATCTTGTGGGACTTTATTGGTTATATCAAATACCGTAGGAGAATAAATATGCTTATAATTGTTAAAAAAGTAAACAGAAAGCCATAATATACAAAAATTGAACTAACTTTAAATTTACATGGGTATGGAAACAAGTTGGCTAAGATTGAATTTATTTAAATATTTTTCAGTTTGGTCTAGTATATTGATAGTATAACAGAGAAATAAATTATAGGTATTAGAAGAAAGGTACATTAAAGCTTAAAAAATACATATGCATTCACAATGATGAAAGGTATAAGCTTGAAACAAGTCTGGGGATATTGGATAGAAGAGTACAAAATAAAGATTTACAGAGCAATATCATCTAGGATTTATTATTTACTAAAGCTTACAATAAGACAGGTCATGAAAAAAAAAAAAAACTTTATTTACCCAATAAAATTGTAAAGCATTATAAAAGATTTAGTGAGATTTTTACATACTTAAAAATATGCACTGTGAATAGCATACATGTTTTGTAAATCTTATCATTGGTATCATTTTCTGAATTAATATTTGAAAACAAGTAAGCCTGACATTTCCCCTCCCTTCATGTACATTATCAGCATACTGAACCAACATGTACAATTTATTCAGTATATGCAAAATTGCACAATAAGAAATTTTATGAATGGAAGAAGAATTGTGTGTTTCATGTTTTACTAGAAAGGTCAATACGATTTTAAAATTATCTATTAATTTTTATTCTAAAAAAATTTCAGAAGTAATGAATGAAATAGTTTTCAATAAATATTACTTTTAAATTGGCATAAAACGCATATTATTATTTAAGAAGTTATAAATAAAAATTATATTATAAATTTTTCAGATATTGCAATAAAACAGTAAACATAAACATGTTACAAATTGTTGATAAAAACAAGAGTAATTTCAATATCGATTTCCAAGAAATAAATTTCTAGAGAAATGAAAAAAAAATTATACTTTTTTCTCAAAAAAAAAATGTCAATAAGAAACATTATTTTTTAATAAATTATTTAAAATGATTATCATTAAGGTCACATAATATATATTTCATCATCAAATTGATTTTTAATCAATTTCATGACATCTGGTTGTCAATATTGTATAGGGAATTGTATTGAGAAATTTCTGCAAACAACAAGCAAAAGTGATGAAAAATTTCATTAATACTACATACTAAAATATTAAAAAAATATTCAGTAAAATTAAAATAAAATTATTCTTGCACAAATAAATTTAATTTTATTTGTGATGGATATCAAATTCTTCAAATGAGAAAAAATAATGTATTAAAAAAAAATTGAAAAGATTTAGAGAAGTTGATGGAGATAATGGAATTTTTGGTTTAGTGACCCTATATTGTATTTAAAAAAAAAAAAAATAACAGAAGAAAATATAATAATATTTTGTTTTGTTTTTTCTTCAAAAGAAAAAAAAGTACTATATTTATTAGTGAAATAATGAATAATATAGCGATTTCATATATTTGTAATATTGTGGAGGGATTTTACTCTTCACACATGCGCTAAAGAATTGACACAGGCCCCTCACCCCTGTCTCCATCAATAAGTATTTTAAAAGCATAGTAAGCTCTAATCAGTCAAGCATTGGTGGCCTTGCAGTTAGCGTAGTTGCCTTCCAAGCAGCCAGCCCGGGTTCACTTCCTGATCATATTCAGTGTAGCAGATAGTTAAAAATGAAAAACTTTCTCTTCCCTGTGATTTGAAAACTGAATTTGTGCAAATAATTTACCAATTTAAAAATCAGGCTGATAATAGTTTCAAGTTCTAATTTAGGCATAATCAATAAAAGTTGGTTTATTTATAGAATAGAAACTAACTTGGCTTTTAAAAGGTTTATTGACAGTATGTGTTATCAATTCTATACCAGTGTGTGAAGACCAGCTTCTTTCCATAATATTACTCCTACATGTACTAATGATAATGTAGATATAATAGAATAATATGAAGATTTTTTGAAAATATTCACATTAAGGATCAATTCATATGATATAATGTTAAGTTTATCAGGAGTGAATATTTTAATACAACACTTAAATTGATTAAGAAAAATATACATATAGTATAATAATTAAAAATTGTTAACACATATAATTTGAAAAATAGATGATAACTTTTATTAATTGTATGAAGCATTTTACCTATTAGAAAATTTTCAACATAGTTATATAAATATTTTATAATCTTCTGCATGGTTTGAAATGATATTTTACTGTTATTACAGATTATAGCCCAGTCTAAAAACACAAATCATTCAGTATAAGTAACTATATGTATACCTAACAATTATTAATAATTAATAATAATTAATTGACATCAATCTGGATTAGTCAATTGAGTAATAAAATTCAGATAATAAAAACAAAAACAATATGGTTATTATTGATTTAAAATATGCCACCTTCTTACAGATTCAGAGCTTATCTTTGTGACTGGAATTATCTATTATATCATTCTATACTACTTCAAACAATGAAGTTACTAATAAAAAGATTTTTCAGAAAATAAAAGAAAGAACTAAGGATGGCATACAAAGATTCTAGAACCTTTAACAAAGTTTTACCAAAAGAAGAAGATGAAACCATGGACTTTAGTATAAGATTTTTATTCCCTAATTTTTGTGATTTGATTTGTTTAGGGTTATTAAAAAAAGTTTCAGTCAGTCAGCAATAGCCATTGTTAAATGAATGTTATCATTATAACTTTGTTAAAAAACATAAAAAATATACCTAGTTTTTCATTCTAAGCTTAGTTTGTATTAACTTTATGCCATTCTAATTTTCCATAGATTTCACAAAGTGTTCCTGCTATCCCAATTTGACTGTGAAATAGTTTTTTTGAATTTTTTTTATTAATTTGTTTTATACTTCTACCCAGCAAGCTTAAGAGTTTACTAGCTTTGCCTTAGTATTTTTAGAATAATATAGAGCACCTTTAAATGAAATATTCATAATGTCATTATGTTGTATTAGTAAGATCAAATATCTTTCTTTTGTATAAAACAGCTCTATATACAATTAATTTAGTTGTAACAATGAATAAATGTTTTTTAATATCTAAATGCATCAGTTTTATACTGGAGCTTATGTTTCTCCTTAATTTCCAAGATTTATTTTCCTAAAAAGTTACTGAAATATTTCAATTGATTCACATGCTCAATATAACAACAGTCCAACTTAAAAGTTACTAAGGATTATATTTTTATCATTGGTGAATAAAGTGCCGAAGTTTTTTAAACATTAATTATTGAAAAATGTCTACATGGTACATTCAAAATATCAAAGTTCTCTTTTGAATGGTTAAGATTATTGTCAATAGTATACTATAAATCTACAAATAAAAAAATAAAATAGTTGTTTTTATTTTTAATTGTTTCAGTTTAAAAGTCCACCATGACATCTGATTTATGAAGCTATTTTGCAAGTTTTTTCTAATTATCACTAGTTATAAAAAATGAAGAACAAATTTTCAGCTAGCTTACATCCTTGTTTAACACAAGTTTTTATTTTAAATATGTCATAATATTTACATCAGGAGTAATAATGCATCTGCTCATTTATCGTGTTGTAGCTGTATAAAATGAATAAACTTTTGTATAAAACCAGAAAATTTCCAACATCCCATAAACTTATTTAAATAATTGAGATAAACTTTTAAATATTTAAATAAAAGCAATAATAATTCAGTTTTGTTTCCAATGTATTTGTTTGGGAACAAAAATTATGCTTACAGAGTTTCATGATTTTTAAAAAGTATACTATTTAATAATTATTCTTTTAAGACTAAATATAATATATTTAACATAAGCTTTAAGGGTATTATTACTGTAGTGGTTAACATTTATATTCCATATTAATTACTTCAGTATTTTCTATCCTCTTTATATATATTAGAATATGTACTATTCAAATTTATTTACTAAGCACAGTGATCATATGTAACTAAAGAAAAAGGATTTCCACCTTCAATATAAGCTCAATGATGTCATGTTGAATACTGAGGATATTCTCAAACTCAGACACGAGATAGAGACTTTTTTAAAGATAAGAGTAGTTATTGTATCCTTAAATCTACATGTACTCAACATGACATTGTTGAGCTATTATAATATTAGTATAGCACATATATTAAAGGAGGAAATCTTTTCTCAACACTTTGACACATGGAAGAAGTTTTTTTTCTCTTTAATTATATATTAGAATAATAAAAGAATCCCTAACTTTAACTTAACACATCTTTAAGAATTTATATATTGCTAGAAAAATTCCCTTTAATTTTGAAGCTAGTTTATTGCTACTACTGCAACTTATTCACTTTAGATTTTAAAGAGCCACTTTAGTAAGCTGAATATTTTTGTCCAAGTATAAATTAGTATATAGATGTCCATGTCAATTGTTGTATTATTAATTAAAAGATGATCAAAATACTGCCTCTTCCTGTGAAAAATATGTGTATTATCATATTGTGTGATCCATTAATTTAATATAATTGCAAAATCATTTTTAGATCAAGAAAAGACATAATCTGACATTAATTAGTGACTGTCTACAGTTTTGAAGCTTTATTCCACTTTTAATATTATATTTTCTTGTCAGGTGTTTAATCTCTATTTTCATATATCTATATTATTTATAAATTTTCACATTTTATTTAATATGCTGCAATCAGAAAATTCAATGTTTTATTATTATTTAACTTAAAAACAAATGCATTCATATTTATAACACAGTTCTTTAGATAATTCTATGCTTGGGGAACGTAACAAGCTTCAAAATTCAAATTGCAATTTTAGAATTTAATATTAGTTTTGAAATTTGGTGTAAATAGCACTTAAAAACTTAAATATTCTTCCATTATGTATGGCATAGATCATAATTCTTGATTCAACTACCATTTTAACCTTAGGAAAACTAATCCATGAACTGCCTGTCAATCGGCATTTGAAAATGTTAATATAATATGAACTTTTTTGATTCAAATTTCTTTTCACTATACCATGAGATATGCATGTTGGTGAATACACAAACATTTTTAAAAATAAAATCAACAAAACATCACATGATTCCAGCTTACTAAATTTTTATGGTAGCAAAATTCTTTCTCCTTCAAGTTATGCCACCTAGTGTAATCTTGTGTGATTAAATAGATGCTAAATGTAGTGCTTAACAAACCCTTATCCTGTTCTTTTCTATCCATATCCTCAGACTAGTTTTTAGTTTTTAATAGTAAGGTTCTTTGGATCTGAGAATAGTGTATTAAGATATTTTGGGATTTAATGCACCATCTTCAGCAAATAACTCTGTTTTTATTATCAAAATACTAACCTAAATTCAAAAATACTTGACGATTTTTTAATCCAAACTAACTTGCTTGTACAATTATATGCAAGTCATTTATTGTTACTTTTTACTAATTCTGAACAGAGGATAGAGGTGGCTACAGCTATTAAGTAATTGGAGCTGTCAAAATATATGAATACTAAGCTAGTTTCAAATATAATCATAAAAGCAAGTTAGCTTATATTAAAAACATTAAATTGTAATTTAGAAATAAGATTATAGCAAAGGCTGCTTTACAAGCAGTTGTCCCGGGTTAGTGAGTTAGCTTCCTGGCTGATGCTATAAACACATGAGAAAAAAAAAGATTATAAAAAGAGAGAATGGTAAAGGAGAGTTTATATATAAAAAGAAATAAACCTATTCTGAATAGAATAAATTATGTAAATGGTATATTTTAAGTAAAGAATAAATTTGTAGGTAAAGATATTGTTTTAAAATAATTACTTAAGAGGTATAAAAAGAAAAGGAAAAAATATTTGTGGTTTGTTTAAAAAAGAAATGTATACGTAAAAAAAAAAGAAAAAAATTTGAGGAGAAAAGAAGCAAGTAACAGTAGTGCATATATAGTGTAGTATATGTAAAAAAAGATGTATTATAATATAAATAAAAGAAAAGTATTATTGTTTTTTATGATAGAGATAGATGCATTTTTAATGCTTTTATTTTATTATACGTATTTTGTAGTTCCTTGATAATGATTACAAATAAAGTGGTGGAAAGTTGGATGTGGTAAACAAATTGGAAAGAAAAAAGGATAGTATATATATTTTTTGATTATATTTTTAGATTGGATTTAGTGGGAAAGTATATTATATTTTATAAGTCATATACATTTTGAAAGAAAAAATAGAGATGTGTGCTGTTGTTAAAAAGGTTTTAATGGTGGTGATAATAAGTAAAATATAAATTGTAATTATAAAAGATATGCAACTTTACTCAGACGAATGTAATATAAATATAAATTATGTGCTGAAATACAATCAAACGAAAAGCTATAATTGAATAATAATAATAATAATGATGATGATGATGATGATGATAATGATGATGATCATGATAATAATGATGATGATAGTAATAATAATAATAAATACACTACTGAAAACTCTAGAACAATACACAGTACCAAAAGCCTACCTAAATCTACTTGCTAACCTATTAATAAACCGTGAAATATACATTACTCTAAATGGAAAAACTTTATCACCAATCCATCCCACAAGAATCCCCTCTTAGGGCATTATTATTTACTGCCTACATAAATCCCCTAATTAAAATCATAGAAAATGAATTACCTGGAATTTATGTATCCAGCTTAAATACTAACATCTCATATATAGCTTACATAAATGATCTTGCAATTTTTTTTGACATCTCAAAAACACATTCTCAAACTTCTAAAGATACTTTCCAATTACACAAATGAATATAAATTAACATTTAACATAGAAAAATCTTGTGCCTGACAAATTTTCACTGGCAGCAGTATAACAAAATATTTTAAAGGTAAACCTAACCCATTTCTTGGTTTTCATTTCTGTCTGCGTCATTCACCAATGAGACTACTTATACAAAAAATCTTGCAAATAAAGTAGAAATTATAGTCAATTCACTAACAAAAGCCTACTTTTCAATGTACACAAAAATAGCACTTTTTAATATGTTAATCATGACAAAAATCACTTATTAGACTCGAACAATACTTTATACTAAATCATCCACTAATAAAATAGACTCACTTTGTAAAAAACTCTTGTAGGAAAAAAAGTAATCTCAATATCAGTAAATGGCTAAAAAATTTACTCTCACAAAATGGTCTGGGGCTTCATTCAATTTATACTTTCAGAATCCAAAAAAACATTAAACATAATTTCTGCATGTGACAAAAAAATCCTATATCTACAAATAACCTGTAAAATCACCCCCACAGATAAACCAACTCCTATACAAGCATACTTGAGGACACTACTTGCATCATTACTATCTATAAAAACCTTGAATTTTAATCCACCTCAAAATAAATTTAAGTACTTTGAAATACATGTGCTTTTACACCCATCACAAATTGATGAAAAAACTGCTTAAAATCATTAATAGACAACTATGCATAAATTCAAATTCTGATCACTTGAACCAAAATATTTTGATTTTCTTCTTAAATTTAACCTTGACTTACTACCCACACAACATTTTTTAAAATATAGAAAGAACTGCAAAAATGTAGACAATTTATGTAATCTCTGCCACAGAGACTCGGAAACACAGGATCATTTTTTTTTTCATGTCTAGGACTAAATAGCATCTGTTCAATAATAAATATACTATTCAAAAATAAAAGAATAAATATGAATTGCCTATTTGACTCATTCAAAAAAGGAGTTTTTGCTGAAATAAAAATCAGTGTATTCATTCTCTATGTCTTATGGTGTACAAAGTGTAAATTCATATACAATAATAATCCAATAAGACACTCAAACGCATTCAAAAATAAATTGGATAGTAAATATGAAAGAGATAAAAGAATAACAAATCACACCACATTTATTGACACCTGGTCCCTATTGCAGTTACATTCAAACTTATAAAAAATACAGAGTCACAAAAAATTTAGAAATGTCAAATGAAAAAGATACCACTTGCCATCATTGAAAAAACATTATATGATAATGAACTTTTGAACTTTGATCAGAATTTAAAACAACTTACTGTATATATATGAACTTTTATATCTCTGCCAGTTTTACAAACAATTAATGTGTAAAAAAATGTGTAACCTTTTTTAAGTTATTGAATAAAGTCCTTTGAAAAAAGATAATAATAATGATGATGATGATGATAATAATAATAATACAAAGGCAGCTAAGGACTTTTGAGGGATTTTTAGATCCTCATAGTCATAGCATTAGAATGACTTTAAGAAAAAGATTTAGAAAGCCAGGCATATAGTTAATAACTACAATTCTGTTATCTGAACAGAATTGTGCTTCCCCCTTTCTAAGAAATGGACTATCTAATCTGCATAAATTTTAAATATCTTTTGATTATATATACATCTGCATTCCATGGTCATTCTAATGCTATGAGTTATGAGGATCTAGAAAGCCCTTGGAAGCACTGAGCTGCCTTTGTATTATTGTTATTAAATTATAGTTTTGATTTTGACTACATTTTAGTGCATAATTTATATTTATAAAAACATTAAAGTGTTTTGAATTAGGGTCAATAGTTTGATAACAAAATGAGAAAAGATGGATGCTGAATGAAAAATACAACATATCCAAAAAATTCAGGTGCACTTCTCTTGTCATTGTTGAAAGCCATAAGCTAAAAACTAGTCTGGGCATATGGATAGCAAAGCACTAGACAGGAATTTATAATATCTAGATCTAATTGATTAATCAAATTTATACCAAGTAAAGAGAAAGTGAATTTTGCTATTAGTAAGGTTTTTTTTTCTTAAACAAAATGTTTTAATAGTAAATTCTTGTTTTTGAAGAATTTAATTACAGGAGACAATTTACATTATTAGAGCCAGTTTTTATTACTTCCATTATCTTTGGGTTCAAGTTTGCAGTTGCTATCAACACATAAAGTCTTCATAAAAATCCATTATATTAATAGCATGAATGTCTTAACATTGTCCAATAAGAACAATCTTATTTAGGAAAGTTTACAATGATAAAATAGAAATAGGTATCATTGCACAAAACAAGTTTAATATCATTGATGCATGTATGAATTCTGAAAAATTAAGTTTAATCTCACATTTAGTTCAAGATCATGCAACCAACTGTTACCTGTTAATCTACAAGTTAATACTAATCTTTCTCTTGGACATAGATATAATTAATAGCAGGTGTATAAATCTTAAATCGTAAAAACTTCTTAGCTACAACTATTCTTCTTTATTCAGATCTTGAAGGATTTGTTCTTTAAATAAGTTCACAAATTTCACTTTATGGATTTATATACATATATACCCATGATCACACAACTGATTTTGATGCTCTGATGAGTAATCCTAGGCATTATGATTTAACCAGAAATAGGACCACTTAGACAGTCTTTTCTAAATATCTTTAAATTTCTTGGTTGTAGTGGGTAGTAAATAGATCTTTTCAAAAATATATTCATTTTCCAAATTGGAATTCATGTCCAAAATTCAGATCCAAAGTAAGAAGTATTAATTGTATGTCATATAAAAAATCACAGTTAAATACTATTAGTCTTCTTAAATTGCCCTGTCATTACTTTCTCAACATTGTGGACTTGCTGTCTAAAAAAAATTGCAGAAATTGCTGTGTTTGTATTTAAAGAATGGAAATATAATTGCACAAACATACAGTTCAAATGACAAAGTCATTGCAAAAGATAACAGTAGCATAAAAGATTCAAGGCAACTGGGTCCTGTAAGTATTTTAAATGATAGAAGATATTAAGACAAAAACATTCAGTGAGGTCCTAAAAAAAGTTATTTATAATGAAAATGAACCAACACTTCTATGATCATGTAAGAATTAGCATATTTCAGCCATATAATAAAAATCATTTTTGCAATGACAATATACAGATTAGCTATCAACTTCATAGTTAATTTCATAAATAATATTTTTTAAGTTGGCAGATAGGTAAAATAATCTTTAAATAGCCACTGCAAGATAAAACCATTAGCAGATATTTAAAAAAAAAACATCAGTAAAGAAACACTGCTTACAAAGCTTTCAAAATTTGGATGGTGTGAATTTTAATAATTTTATATTCTTAATAGGAGTTAATTTTTAATTTGGGGTTAAGGTCAGTTTTGGTTTAAGATTAAGGCTAGAGCTAAATTAGAGTTAAGGTTAGAATTAGTGTTAAGATTAATGTTGGAATTGAAGTCAGAGTTATGGTTAGAATTAGGTTTGAAATTAGAGTTAGACTAAATATTAGGATTAGAATTATTATAGACACTCAATAGACATACGATGATCATGTGCATTTTGGTACTTTCTTCATATTGAAAATAACATACAGACATGATAAATGATATTATAATTCAATAAATCCATCAATAGTACTTTATTATATGATGAGAATATTTAAAATAGAAGGAAGAACTATTTTGATTATCTTCTAAATAAGTGACATCTTTTAATGATATATTCATTCATATTTAGACAAAGATATCCGTCTTAATAAAATGTATATAATTCTTTTGCAGGTAGCTGCCATGAAGTTGTAGTATGTGATCCTAAGGATACTTCTTTGGTTTCAATTTTTAAAAATAAAAAGGATAGATATTGTAATGTAATGATAGCAAAATAATTTATTATTTAATTTTAAAAAATTAATCAATCAATCATTTTCTTAAAAATAAATCTCTATTTTATTCTTTTTGCTACTATAGATATGATTCTCATAACTCATTATTGTTTATTATGATATTTAAATAAAAGGTTCAGTTAAAAATTTAGCCAGTGAAGTTTTATAGTTGAAGTTTATATTTTTCTTCTAACCGTTTGCATTTCTTGGCTTTATTCTGAAATCTTTTCTTCATGGTTAAATGAAATTAAATAAAGCAAAAATAATAGTAAAATAAAATTAATTAAATTTTACTATAAATTGATTTTAATTTTCAATTATCTAATTCCTATAATCAACTAAATTTCAATAGATTTTATTGTTTGGAATACAATACTGATATTATATAACTAAATAATATAGTACATAAATACTTACTGAAAATACTTACTTTTTGAAAATATTAAATGTTCTACATGTGTCTTTATGATGATTTTTTACTGGAAATAAATAAATTGTATTAATTATTGTGTAATTCAGTAAAGAGTAAATTGACCATTTTAATTAAGTAAGTGATTATGAAAGACAAAATGTAGACAGTCATAAATTATTGTAGGCATAGTTTTTATTGCTTGTCAAAAATAAGAAAGTGTTGGGAAAAAAAGAATGATTTGTATATTGCATTCTTTGACTTGCACAAGGATTTGATTCAATTGATCAGACAAGTTTATGGTGGAGTTTGAAATGATCATGTTCATGATTATGCTACAATTTTGTCAATTCAAAGTTAATCTACAGAATATATCTAATGTTTGAGTAAAACCATATAAAGGCTTTGGTTTAGTAATTATTATTTAAAAACTCCATATTTTTTTATCAGTCAGTGGCAGAAAGAAAATTATTAGCAACTTTTAAATTAGATGGCTGTCTATTTGATTTGTAATCCATTTTAAAATTTCTTGATAACTTTTTAAGTAGAATGGTGGACTTAAATGTTAAATTGGAGCATAGACTACAATGCTTTGCTGCTGCTTTTCAGAAGTTAAAAGAAGGGATATTTCATTTCATAATATAACCACTGTAACTAAATTAATTGCTAATAAAGCTGGTATTTATGTAATTTATTGCAAAGAAAGTTGAATTTGTACCCCTTATCATTGTTACAAAAAGTCCTTAATTTTTTTTATTTAAGGATATTTTTTACAAATCTAAAGATATGATGTTATGATCATAAAAATCAATAAATATATTCTTGTACTTTCTGGATGTACATAAATTCTATTATTAGAAAATTGCATTTATATTAAATTGGACATATAAAACATATGAATGATAGAAGACTACATAATGTTCTGTAAATATTCTTGCATATACATTCTGAATAAATATAATAAAGACTGCTTCCATTGGAAAGATATAGGCAATGATAGGAGTTAGAAATCAGTTTTCAAAAGTACCAAATAAACAGAGTAATAAATAGAACAATGTGATATGTGTAAGTGCTTCATGCATTGTTTTGTATAACCACTACAAAGTTCATCCCTATATAAAGATATGTTTGTGGAGCACAGACTGGTTTGTATAGTTATCATGAAATTTAGTCTAGTGGACTACTAATATTACTGCTATTGCTACTACAATTACTACTCCTATTATTATTATTTCTATACTTTTTTCTTTTCTTGGATTTTAATGGCCATAGTCATTTTCAAGTGACTGGTTTTAATTATGTAATAGATTGTGGTGCTGAATTTATACACAATTTGTATAAAAAATTAAGAAGAACTATTAATCTTAGTACAGTGAAAGTTTGAGAAAGGTTAATTGTTTAGAATTGTAAAAAACTTAGAATGTTTTCTGAATATAATCTGATTTTTTAAAATTAAATTCATATTATGTTGTTGATGAAAACTGTAAACAGTTGTATTTTGTTCATAGTGTTTCTGTAATTATAGCAAATTTGAACATAGATTTTTAAGCTTCCTTTAGTTATCCACTCTATCTCATACAAACTTACACATGACTATATACATGTGAAAAAGATAAATGATCTCAAATATACATATTTCATGATCTATGAAATACATATATTGGAGATAATTTATCTTTTTCACATGTGTGTGATCATGTGTATCAGTTATATGAGATAAAGTCAATAGATAAGGTAAAGCTTAAAAGTTTGGATTGAAATCCCCTATAATTTTATCTAAATTTCACATATATAAATTATATTTGTATATAAATATAATATTTCTTGTAAAAATCTTAGTGCATACACTAAAATGTTGAATAATTTTTTATTATTTTTTTAATTACATTATATTTTTGTGTTATAAAACATATAGGAATCTTGATGAATTATATCTGTAGGGATAAAAGTGTTTTATATAATTTTTGATCAATTGCTTGCTGTTTATTGTTTGTCAGTGTAAGATGAGCTTTCTTAGTGATTCAAAATATAGTATGTTTTAAACACATCTAGCATTTCTTCTGGTTATTTATAACACAGAATGCATGTGAATTCAAAGTTAAACATGAATGGATCAATGAAGTAATATTGTTTGATGCAATAAATTGAAAAGTTATTTTATCTATGATTAAGTATAGATTTTGGCATCTTGCTCCAGTCTTGGCAATAATTATGTTTATATCATTGATGTTTTTGGGGATAGGTTATAATTCTTCAAATAAACTAAATAAGATATCAATTAGAGATATAAAGTTATATTAGTTTAATTGATTATCACATCAAAAGATATGAGTTGTAAAAAAGAGGATTTTCCAATGTATATGAGTACATCTAGTAATGAAATTGGAATAATATACTTTAAGGATTGAGTTAATTCATGTTTCAATAAACATTTTGATTCTTATATAAAATGTCAAGAATTTAGATATCAAATTCAAGTCTTTTTTTTTTTTTGTATATAGGAAAACAAACTATTTTAATTGATAATTTGTGACAATGAGCCCAGGTATATGCTCTGATTATAAAAATGAACATACTATTAGTAATGATCACACCCACCTGTTATAATATATAAGCACATTAATTATAGCATAATTTTTGAAATCATATCTGCTATATAATTTTTTTCAAAATAGAAGTGATACTTCCTTGTTATTTCAGATTATTGAAACAATATATAGAATTGATTGCTTCAATTCTTCCTCATGCTTTAGTTTTTTAGCTTCTGTGTCTAACTGTAATACTTTATTTAATATTTTTATTCATCAATCTTTCTATTCTTTTTATATTCCTGTATAGTATATACTCATAATAGGATAAAAAATTATTTATGTAAGATTTTATTCAATATTTTTTTTTAATTATTTGCAAAAATAAGTTACCTCAGACTAAAAATTAATCTACTATATATTATAAAAATCGGACTAGTTTTTGTAAAGAAGCCTTTAGTAAGTTTTATGAATATCTGTGAGCAAACTTTCATCTTTATAGTCTTAGAATAAATGGAATGCAGTCTGGTTAAAATGACAGCTTTAGAGAATATACCTGTCAACTTTGCTTTACAATAGATTATATTTTAATAGTAAAACGTTTTCTGACAGTTTATATATTTTACTCTGTAAAAATGTTTTTTTTGTCAATGATAGTGATATTAGTGAAATTAAATTGTCATTAAAAATCTGGAAAATATTTAAATCTTCGTCTAAATAAATGAGAAAGTGACAAACGTGTTTTATATCACAACACTACTAAGTTTTTAAATATTTTGATGAGGTAAACATTCAATTTTATTTAAGTATGCATTAAATTATTATTGAGTGTTTTGTTTTTATTTTTGCACAGTTAAGCGTACGTTTATGTGATTAGAAAACGATGATGCAAATGCTAAGTTATAAACTTTATATAAAAAGAATAAGTTAAAAACCATCTAAATCATGCCAACATATATATATAATGGAATACTTTTATCTTCCCCTAAATTTATTTATTTATATCGTTCTTTGTTTATAAAGATTAGGTGTTATAATCTTTTTAGATGGAAATCAATCCTGAAGGTTCTGCTGACCAACAAACTATGCAAGCTTTTGAGCCGTCAGTATTAAGGTGTTAGATTGATAATGTAAAATAATTTTAGTGACTGAATATTAATCAAAGTGATAAGAAGTTAATGATTTAAGTCAGTTTTAAGGCTAAAATTGGAAAAGGATTATAAATATTTCGATTATCATTTTATGTAAGTAAATATTGTTAACATCAATGTGTACATTAAAAAATGTATATAATAAAATGAATTCTTGTTTGCTTGCAACGTAAATATTTTTCTTTTATTTCAATAATTAATTTACTTAAAGGTAACTTTGAAACTTAAGAAACAATTTTATAAACTTCAATTTTTATAAACTAAAAATATTGCTCAAAGATAAAAAAAAAAAAAATCTAATAACAATCTCGTTGTTTTCTTTTATATTTAATTTATTAATTAAATGAGTCAACCAAAAAGATGACTGAAAAACAACTATATCAGTATAAATAAACAATATATTTAAAAAAAACCATGCAGCATTGTTTTATAATTTCAGAAACTATACATTAATCACATGAAATGACAGGAGTTTGTCACCATTAGAAATGTGTTAGTTAAAGATAAAAAATCATCCATTAGTTATCAGGGCTCAAAAAATTTTAATATATAACTGCCCCTAGGAATTAACAAAATTACTATAAGAAAAATGAAGATTGAATTTACAGGTGAAACAAAGTTAATCCAGCACTGAAAAACTTGTACGTTATCATTATTCTAGTAATTGCAACTATGAGAAAATTTATTTATCTTTATATTTCTTATAAAATAATTTTTCTGACATCAAGCAAAGAGTCTAAAAATGTATCTGTCCTACAAAATAAAATAGGTTTATAAGTTGATAATCCATCTACCAACAAAAGAGTTGTTATTAAGTCCACACATGTAATAGCATAAAAATAATGCTATGAATATATTAAACTTATAAATAATAAAATTCAACAGAACTTTAGATACAGAAGTACAGCTATAAAAAAAAAATTAATTGCTGGGAGACACAAACTTTCAAACTAGAAAGAGTGGCTTCACAATGAAGTTTCTTATTTTGAATAACAAAAGTGTTTTGTTTTTTTTTTTAATTAGTCTTTGCATAATAAAAAGAAATTTTATAAAAGCTGAAAATATTAGAGGTAATATCACAAAGATTCTACTGAGACCTTAAAAATTGATGACTTATTTTATAATCAATTAAAATATGTTAGCTTTTAATTGACAATAGATTAATACTTTTTATTATTACTTTCTTTTGGTTGAAATTTCATTTTTATAATACTTTTTTGTAAGATAATGAACAATGCAAACTATTAATTAAATAAATATTTCGAAATTCTTTGTATGTAATCAACAAATTATCTTATGCAGTATGTGCATATATCTTTGAAAAGAAGAGTGATAAGGAGCACAGTAGATGAAGATATTTATGTATTTATAGATATATCTACTATAGAGTGATCATTTGATATATAGTAATGTATCATGATTTTATATATATTTAAATCTCTTTGTCACTTCCGTAATTTATTTTAATAAATCATTAATTTAAAATGAGAGAAGATTAATATCTTCATTTTTTAAATTCAATTATTAATCTGCTTGTATAGCATATAGTTTATATATACATGTGATTGTGGGTTATCTATCATATAGAAAAAAGTACAAAATGTATCCACATTGTATTAAATGATGGATAAATTATTAGGATAAATAAATTCTTTGAACCCAAAAGATAATGCTAGAAGGTAGTTTTTTTTTTTTGTTTAAAAAAATGAAGCTGATTTGTCCTAAGCAATATCATTTTGATTGTCAGTTCAGAGGTAAAAAGTAAGAGAGATTATTACTAAAAAAATATAATCAATTCACCAGTATTATTACTTTATTGAAATAATTCCTTGAGCAATCAAATTATAAAAATCAATAAATAATAAATGTTCTAGGCTATGATCTAGTTACTGACTTAAAAGTGTGCTGGATAAATGTAGTTTTTATTATTATGCGTATATGGGAAGTTTTCAACAGAGATTGTAATCATTTTCCATCATGTACATAATGACATTCTGACTATCATATGATCATTATTCTTATCAGTATTCATGCTCTAGGATTTGTTTATATAATACAATATATAATGAAATCTATAAATAAGAGATAGTATTTTTTATCTATATAAAAGAAAATTTGTTTCGAATGAAGCATTAATAATCATGAAACCTGAAGCAGATAACCCTTTTGGCTTCTTAAATATTAATCAGTCTTCATCAGTGATAAAGTGGGGGACTCGGAGTTGAAAGTTCCAGATAAATTCTCAGATAAGTAACTTAATTTTAAAAAGCAACTCAGCTTAGATTAATTGAATGAAATTGTTAAATCCCATTTGAAACATAATCTCACAAACCATTTATTATGTAATTACTTATGCATACATATTATATAAGTATATTTAAATTTACTTAATAATCTCAAACTACTATTGTTGGTTTGTTGTATGTTGCATTATTTTCACCACATAGTCAAATTGTTAAATATTTTTAGAAAAATTGAGACATTTTTAAATTTCCTAATATTGTTAATTTAACTGAAAAGTATTTAAAAAAGTCTGACTTATTATGAAAATATTTAAAAATTCAACTAAATGATGTACTAACATATAATTACAAGTAAACTACCAAAATAAACCTTTCAGACATACTTGTTTGTTATTGTTTCTGTCTAATAATGTAAATTGGCTTTTAAGTTATTATTTAAATATCTTTTTTTTCCATATGTCATAGCATCAGCCGGGAGGTGAACCCGCAACAACCGTCTGCAACCAACTGCTTGCTTGCAAGGTTGCTGTGCTGACCTCTCGGCTAACAATGCTTGACTAAATATCTTTGTTTTTTTAATTTATGCTTACACACACATATATAAAATTTTCTGCCTGGAAAACAATTAGAGTAGCTAAGCAAAAAGACTATTATAATCTAGTGATAACACTTGACAGTATCTGCTAATTAATTTATTGGTGGTTCATCCCCTCCTAACAATTTATTTTAACACCTCAACATTATAGTTTCATCACCACTCATGCTCAAAATAAAATATAATCAGAACTACTAAAATAAACTAGAATATGCAGGAACTCATTTTTGCCAATGTAACTTTTAACAAATTGTATACATATTATAGCTACTTTCATGAGTTTGTATGTAAGTTGACAATTGAACTATTTATCCAAAATATTCAACAGATTCAAAATGTATACAGGCATGCTTAGCTTTATTTTAGCAAGTCTACTTTAAATAAATAACACCTTATTATTTGATCAGAAATATATATAGTTTATAGATAACTATATTTTACATTGTGAACTTAATGTTTTATAATATATCTTTTTTAAACAAGAACTCATTTATACAATTACTTTAAATAAATACAAAAATGTTTATTAATATTTTTCATTACTTTAAAAAAGTATTTTATTTATATTTAAGCTTAGTTATAAAATCATTAACATGCTTCTCATATCCCACTATCTGTGGTTAAATGTTTGAATTCTAAAAATGAGTCATTATTTATAAATAATTCTATATAAAATTAAAGGAATTACTTTAACTGGCTTAAAATTTTTACAGTTTGGACTAATTAGCTTTAGCAATAATATGTTTTATATAAAGTTTATAAATCGAAAAATGTTATGATTTCTAAATATATATATTATCAATAAACAATATTCAAAAACAAAAATCTGTCATAACTTATATGGATTTCATTATATATCTTGATGTACATTAAATTTATTTCATTAAATCACAATTATTTGATGACCACAGATTCAATTTCAAAAATGAAGTACCAAAACATACTCTTGAAAATAACTTATATCTCTTTCCCAAATGCAACATAATTTTTTTTACATTTCCATCAACTCTACAAATAAAATTTTAAAAATAACTGTTAGAAAGCCATAAGACTTTCAAGTATCAGGAGTTACCCACCACCTCTTAGTTCTATTACTCTATAACTGAACTGCATTAACACTCACTGGGCATAAATAAATTATTATTGCTAGGAAATCAGGTATATTTGGGAGCAAAATAATATTGAACTTTTATCCCAAACGCTACTTGCTCTTAAATCTATCATGGTAGCATTGTACTAAACCATATTGTAATCCAACTGAATAAATATTTAATATTATAAAAATTTCTTATCTAATAAAAAAACAGAAAATCAAAAATCAGTTTATAACTAATACATCTAACATATTTTTTATGAAATGTATGATACTATTATTATTATTATTATTGCTTTTTCATTAGATAGAAAAATTATATTTTTCTGAGAACCATTGTCTGCTAAATTCTTCAGAATTTTTCAATGAAATTAAAGAAAATTAGAAATCATTCCCCACATAATTGTCATTTAATATATTACATACACAAGGCCAGTATATTCACTAGAACTACTCTATTAATAAATCACTTGAACAAAACAATATTGTGTTTTTAATATGTATATTATTCTAAAACTTTAAAATTTTACTACCATCTACAATCTTTTTGTTATGAATATCTAAATAGATTTGTTATATTCAAATTGTTTCTACAATTCATTACAAAATGATAAGATTATTTTAATTAATTTTAATGTAAACATATTTTTATTTAGATATAATATTATATTTTCAATTTGTACTTCATTATAATTTCATATGAATGCAAATTAAAATATGCACTTAAAATTGTTTCTTATTAATACAATGATTTGAAAAAACTAAAAGTTGAGGCATTGCAGTAAAAATGAATAATGATGTTATCAGATGTGCAGCTTGTTAGCTAAATGTAGGAAAAAATACTGTATTACATATGTAGAGCAATTAATAATTAAATATATGCTCAATGTGAAGAATAATATTTGTAAAATAATAGATAGTCAACTTAATAGTGTTTTCTAGGCAGAAGATAATTGGATTTTTAGATTTTAAAGTAACATCCTATCAGGTGATTGAACAAAATCAATTTTTTATTATTTTCACTGCAACAAATAATAATGAAAAATGAACTTAAAAAAATAACTGTAATCCAAAAGGTTTAATTCTTGAATTTGAGCTTTAAAATGTTTAATAGTTTATATGTGATATAACATTTTTAGAAAAACAAAAGAGGAAATCAGGAAAAAGTGTATTCAATAATTCTCCCAAAGCTCCTGATTTCCATTGGTACCAAAAGTAACTTGCAATGTATTACAAGCTCCAATACCTTATAATTATTTTGTAAATCATTGGGTTATTTATGTAATAATGATAGTAATATACAAGTAACTGTAATCACTATATTTATAGTATAGAATGACCAACTTTTTAAAATTTTACAGCTAATTGTCTTCTTAATTAAATATATTTATTTATATATTTTAATTACAATAACGTGAAAGCTAAACACCTTCAAACAGATACACTTTAAACATGCTTACGTGACAGCCAATCAGATGGAATAATGACATCTTTTTCTAATAGTTCTGGCTTGTGTTTTAGAATTTAGAGTCCCATGTGATGTCATTATTCCATCTGATTGGCTGTCATGTAAGCATGTTTAAAGTGTATCTGTTTGAAGGTGTTTAGCTTTCACGTTATTATAATATTATCTGTTTACGCTTAAATTTAATATATTTATATTTTTAATTACATTTTGGTATATAATAAGATCTATCTTTTACTGGTAGTGTTCAGTAAAAAAAAGTTGAAACTTGATAAAATCTAATTTTTCTGATGCAGTTATATCATAAACTAAAATTAAAACCCATGTAGAGAATCAAATAATCTTTATGTGAAATTAATATGTTAAACCACTAAGCAACATATGATCTCCATTACTTATGCTTTCTCATAACTGTTATTAAAACAGGCAAAACTCTCCATACAGTAGCCACTCAGTGCAAGCATCCATTGATTATTCTGGCTTGCACTGAGTGGCACTAGTGTATGAAGAGTCTTGCTTGTTTTAAATTAATAAGTTAACAATAAACAATAACATATAAATGAGTATGGCCATTATAATTTAAAAAAAGAAGAGAAAAACTATCTTAGAAATGAGTTTTGCAGTGAATATACAAATCAATCGATGAATCACAAATATGACACATATAAAACATTTTGGTCCATTTTTCTATTTACTTGCTATTTTACATATTATCTTTAAATTTTTTCAACAGAAAACTGTTCTTTCTGAATACTTTAACACTATATTAACTATAGTTCAACAATATATTTTATTCTCTGTCATAACTTTCCCCAATTAATAGACATTACACTTCTTTAGAATGTCTTTGAGATAATTCTTATGTAAAAAAGTCTAAATAGTTCCATAAAAATCAGGCTCAAGTTCACCATAAAATACTCTTTTAAGCAGTATTGTACATTTATTTTTCATGTCCATTCCAATATTGGTATGATTTTGCAAAAGTAAACTTTATAGTAAAACATTCATTTAGTTGAAAAACATATTGACTGATTTTATGATCTTGCTATTATTTTATAAATGAAACTTTTCAAATGTCTTTACATTGTAACAATAAGATGTCAAACTTTTGCTTACATGCAATAAATCAGATAAAATAACAACTTAATATAGATCTAAATTAATGGCAGTAGTTATTTCCTCATGATGAAATTC
This sequence comes from Epiperipatus broadwayi, assembly GCA_028023455.1. Taxonomy (NCBI): domain Eukaryota; kingdom Metazoa; phylum Onychophora; class Udeonychophora; order Euonychophora; family Peripatidae; genus Epiperipatus; species Epiperipatus broadwayi. Next base: position 6,550 of record JAQFVV010000128.1, on the reverse strand, counting down.
TTTATCTTTTAACATGTAAAAAGCTTCAATAACAGATAATAAGTACTGTTACTTTAGCATCTAAGTCAGCTTTTCTATCATATGTAAACTAGTTTACATTCTCAAACTGATAACCAAAATTCCTGAGGATTTTTTTCTTCAATTGCTGTTTGATAAAGAACTTGAATTTTTTAAATATTAATTAATAAACAAAAGTCTTTAAACTTACTGAAAATTTGTGGTGATGGCATTAATGTTAGATAATGGAAATAATACAACATATAATTATTATTAAAGTCATCATATGTTTCATATTGTACCGGTCGAAAAACATCCACCACCTAAACTGCAAGTCAGATCCGAACTCAGCTGAACCAAACTGAATTCAAACCCAACTCACCAGCTCAGATTAGTAGAAATCTAAATCGACAGCACAGTACTATGCGCCAAGAAACTAGCTCAATGGTTGGTGAGGATTAGAGACCCTTGAACTGACACTAATATCAGATAATAAATTCTAAAGATAATTTTAAATCGAATCATATGTATATGTTCGGGTTGTCAACACAGACAGTGAGCCTTAACATTAAATAATTATTGAATAAAAGAATTAAGAACTAAGAAACCAAGTGTGTTTAGAAAATATTTAATAATAATAGTTTGTTTTGTTTGAATTTTAAATGATGATTACATTAATCACCTCTAGCCTTTAACATAGTTTATAATTATGATAAGAGTGGCGGTCCTTATTATATGCCAATGAGTATTACACAATATTATGGAATTCTATGTCTATGCCCCCAACAAGAAACTAAAGGCAGATAAAGGTATTCAGTTGTAAAGGAAATTACTATTCTAATTTTAATACGAAAGAATGTGAGATTTATTTTCACATTTGCAAATCCATTCATGAAGAGCAAGATACGTATTTAGGGCATCTTTAATATTCAATAGGAAACTTAATTATAAATGAATATGAATTTGTTCAATTTTAATAAAATCAATTCATCACGATTTACGAGCATTAGGGTGGGCTTTACTGGAACTGAAAAGTAAATGATATTGACATCTTATGAGCTATAAGAAAAATGAATATGAAAGATAATGGCTTGCCGGTGATTTAAGAAGGAGGGCAGCTTGTGTTTACAAGTCTTTAATGCCCTATGAGGAGATGTGAAACATGGGGGAAAACCAGGCCGGGTCATAGCCATGAACCTTTGGTGTTCCAATTATAATATGAGCAAGTGAGGAAGTGCTTTCTTCCTATGGAATTAAAGTAATAATAATATCACCAAGAACAAGCCTATGAAACAGGAGATGGCTCACGTCAACAATTATCGGAAAAATGATGACTTGGTAATCATCATGGTCAATGAATAAAACCCATTTATAAAGAATGCTCTACATGATGACCTGATCAAATTAATTAAAGTCAAATGAGCTTTTAAGTAAAGTTATTTTAAAGCATTATAAAATTATATGAATCATGCACCAAACATCATGCCCTTCCTGAATATTAATATATAGTAAAAAAAATTTGAATTAGAATGTGTTTAGCTGATTCCTTTATCGACCCTTTTTTGCAAAAATATTTTTAAGATTATATATGACTAAATACATATTTGTGAATACGAAAATAGCTGGGGCATAGATTAGAAATGGAGCTAATAATTTGTTATTAGCCAATTATAAAACTAGTAAACATTTAATAATTTCTTTCGACTCGATGATTAATAGAACGTATAAATTTAGTTCTAATGGGTGAGAATTACGATTAGACTTAATATTATATATTTGCACAAAGCAAACGGAACAAAGGAGCTCATCGAGTCGAAGGATTATTGGCATATAATTAAACATAAACAACATTAATAAATCACACAATAAATATATATAATATAATAAATGAACCACCATAGTAAAGAAGGAAAATTAAATTTAAAGACTAGAGATTGAGAGAATTTATATAATTTAAAATAGCATAAGTAAAAGGTTTTACATAGAGATTATTACAATAAAGAATGAAAAGAGTTCTTAAAGGGAGTGTAAAGTAAAGTTCGTAAACTGGCCAGAAAGTTTAAGGTTCATTATGGAAATATATTACCTATTTCTTCCAGGGCTGGTTCCCATAGTTTACACGTCCGGGTTGGTAAAATGTAGGCACGCATTTGATCGATTAGCACATTATTTGATTTTGGCAGCATGATTTGTCTGGAAAGAATTTAGCAGCTTCATTGAAGATTTCAGGGGACTTCAGAAACCATAGCCAGATTCCTGATGTTTTAGCCCTTCACCATGATTGAAACACTATTTAAATTTATGATTTTTAAATGCATAGAGTTCACTGCACTTCTCCACAACAAAGATTGCTTCTCTCCAAACTTTTCAAAGCTATATATACTGTATCCAATGCCTTCGGGCTAGCGCTTCTTTCATTATCAATGTTACAAAATTTACTGGTTGTTTTTAGATACATTCCTTCGATAAGGCTTTCAAACTCATTAACTTGAATTCATTTTCTAATTAGAAAATGAATTCTTAAAATCAGAAAAATGATTTTAATTAGGAAATTCTTACATTTTAAATACTTATCTTTTTTTCTAATTAATAAAACTTTACCCATTGTTTGGGAAAGGGAAAATCTGAAAGCTTATCGAAAGAATGTAGCTTTTAATCAATAAAACTTTAACAAATTATTTAAAAATAAAATCAAACATTCCCGACGCAATGAAACTTTCAAACAATTATATATATTTAAATGTTTACAAATATATATGCACAATCCATGCAGTTATAATATATATAAATTCATGAATAATTCTATCATGAATTTATTAATAGCATCGATCAATTTAAACCTGAAATGAATTAATTTTAATACACATTTATAAAATAAGTTTTTCTTTATAGAAATTAGCATGGATTGAATGTATAAAGCCCCATTGCATCGGAAATTTAAGGTTAGTACTAGGGTTTGAAGTGGGCTTATGGCTTGATGTCATGAAGCTAGGATCGAACTCAGATCCGACTGCTTCAATATAAAACATTAAGAATGTTCTGCAAATCATCTTTTGAATGGTAAAAATAGCACAATAATCAGTATATTGTAAATCCAAAATATAAGAAGTTCTTTTTTTTTTGGCTTTTGATTAATCCTATTTAAAATGTCACTACCAAACTTGTATCAGATATTACTGTTTTATTAAGCTGCCTACAAACAATTGCAAAGATCACTGTCATAAAAATTGAAAGTAATGCTGGAGCAAGTACATGTTCTTATTTAACATAAAGTTCCCTTTTTAATCATCTAAGATATTCCACCCATAATATAATATTTCATCATATATACACTATATAATATAAATAAATTTTGATGGACACCCAATTAATTCAAAGAATGCCATAGATCTGGCCTATTAATTCAATCAAATGCTTTGATCAATTAATAAACTAATACAGAAATCATCCTCTTATTTCTGATATTATTCTTGCATTTTCCTAGTAACAAAAACCATGTCTATAGTGTTTCTTGATGTTCTAAAACCACATTGAGTCTCTAGTAACCCTTGAGCTATGAGTGAAAATAACTTATTCAATAAAAATTTGAAAGTGCCTTTGTTATAGTGGATGATAACGTTATTCCATGCTCAAGAGCAATAATTATCATGAAACATCATTATTTTTTCTATTCATTTGTTTTAACAATTTGGAACAATAAAAGTATTCTTAAGATCAAATGGAAAAACTTCATGGATTCATATATTGTAAAAAATTTCAAAATTTCAAAATTAACATATCACAAGCATATGTTAAAATTTTTGAGGGTATTTCATCAGGAACTGTGGCCTTTCTATTAGAGCTGTTTTGATTTTATTAATTTACATATGTTTGTTCATATCTAAATTATTACATAAAATGAAATATCATTAAAATTTGTCATATCAGTTCTCATATAATTATTTAAAAAATGATCAAAATACTAATTCCATCAGTTCAAAATAATTATCATTATATAAGTGAATTCCATTACTGAATTTACTAGGATGGTGATAGTCAAGATAAGTAAGTATTGTGTATAAATTAAATAATAAACTATTTGAATTCACAATATCAATCCTATTATTTGTACTAACTTTTTCTAAATGTATTAAAGTTTTCAAGAAGAAAAAATCGATTTTATAATAGTATTGCTGTAAAAATGCTATCCAACAAGGAATAAAAATTTTCTTCTTTGAATTCTCTGAATATAAGTTTGGAGTATAGCCATTAATAAAATGAGCACTAGCCCCATTTCATGGCATGTTTTAACAGAATAGTATAACAAGAAGTTTAAAAAATAGAAAATAATAAATTAGATTCTATAGAATATCTAATACCATGCATTCTCCTTTCGACTGACTAACCTGTCTTTCCAAAAAAAACTTTTATTCATCCATCTATTTTATTAAACTTCCTTCTTCTGGAAGATGAGTTTCATGAAAAGCAGTTATCTTAAATTTTGAGATCTTTTTATCACCTATATATAGTCCTTCATTTTAGTCTTGAAGAGTAGCATCAATTGAATTTTGCACATTCAATGTATTTGCTTAAACTATCACTGCTTTTTCTTTTAACACTACTACTGTTGTTGTTGTTGTTATTATTATTATTATTATTATTATTATTATTATTATTACTATTACTACTACTACTACTACTACTACTACTACTACTACTACTACTACTACTACTACTACTACTACTACTACTACTACTACTACTACTATCACTGCCACCAACATCACCACCACCACCACTGCTGAAATGAGTAATTTCCAGGTATGACAATTTAGACTGTAAGAGACAGGTCATTTTTATACACATTTTCTAGGCTTTTCCATCTTCTTAGACAGGCAGAGGCATTCATAATAGGGCTTCTTGAACACAGAATGTTTGCCAAAATGAAACCCTATCCACTCATTAATACCTTGAATTTTGAGATCTTTTTATCACCTATATATAGTCCTTCATTCTAGCCTTGAAGAATAGCATCAATTGAATTTTGCACATTCAATGTATTTGCTTAAACTATCATTCCCTTTTAACACTACTACTACTACTGTTGTTGTTGTTGTTGTTATTATTATTATTATTATTATTATTATTATTATTATTATTATTATTATTATTATTATTATTATTATTATTATTATTATTATTATTATTATTATTATTATTATTATTATTATTATTATTATTATTATTATTATTATTATTATTATTATTATTATTATTATTATTATTATTATTATTATTATTATTATTATTATTATTATTATTATTATTATTATTATTATTATTATTATTATTATTATTATTATTATTATTATTATTATTAAGTTTTAACAATAGTAAACTTTATTGATCCAATAGTTACATAGTATTATAATGGCATAGCAAGATACATGTTGAATCTTATTATTGTTAGTTCAATTTCAAGTCTACAATATTCATTTTTTTAAAAGTACATATCTGTACGGGTAATTTTACATGATTCTATCCACTTTATCAATGTTAATTAATCATATTATTGTCCAATAGGAGCATAATCAGGACCATGCTTTCTTTAATTTTTTTTTTATAGCTTTGCTATTTGCCTGAGCAGGGACCAAGTAGCTGCATAAATATCCGGGCTGGTGATTTGCTTGTCTCTAACTTGAATTTTATTCAACTTATTTTCAAATGTAGCTGGATGCCTTCTGGGGTTATTACCCAATATGAATACACACCTAGTGCACCAAAGTGCATATAAAACAAACGTTGAAGCCCTTATGGCTGGTATAGACCTACCTTTGTAATTTGATATAATTTGCATCATTGTAGTATTTTTTCCTGTATTTGGCCTGCAAAATGCATCTAGTCTGCTCCAAGGCCTTGCAGTTGAAAATTATATGCTGTAAAGTCTCCTCAGCCATATGGCAAAGGCCACAGAATGGATCAACTGACCTGTACATTCTTCTGTGATGTAAAAAATACTTGGTGGTAAAGCGTTCAAATTCATCTTGATTATAAAATCTAGGAACTTAGGTTCTAGTTGCCATTTTTTGTATTGCTTGATCAGATATTTGTTTCCTATTTCTAGTATTGATGGGATCTCCTCATTATAATTATTTTGATGTATAAACTTATATATTTCCCAATATTTATATTTTTGGTCCAATTGATCTGGAATTGTTCTTTCTCTCCTACATTGGTAAGCAGTGATTGCCAAAAAACAATCTTTTGGAGGAGGTCTATCTGTAGGTTTTATCTGCTCTAGGTGTCTTAATTTAGGAAATTGAGTGAGTATAGCAATTATAGCATTCCTTGTTTTGAATGTTTGAAATGTTTGTAAGCTATGCAATCCCAGTCCATTTGCTATAAGAGGGCGATTCAATTTTGCCATTGAAATTGCCACTGTAGTAGTAGTAGTAGTAGTAGTAGTAGTAGTAGTAGTAGTAGTAGTAGTAGTAGTAGTAGTAGTAGTAGTAGTAGTAGTAGTAGTAGTAGTAGTAGTAGTAGTAGTAGTAGTAGTATTACTACTACTACTACT
>JAQFVV010000127.1:3621189-3678578 GCA_028023455.1 Epiperipatus broadwayi | reverse complement strand
GATTCTTTCACAGCCCAATTCATATAGTTTAAAATGGCCGGAAGGTGTTTGACCCACCTTCTATGGTCGGTTTGGACATAAGTACGGAACAACCTACCCAATTCCTGCATCATTCTTTCGCAGAGATTGGACTGAGGGTTACGGATCGAGGTTAACACATGACCGATCTTCAACCGTTCAGTCCATTTCACCCACTCCCTCGAAACGAATGGAGTTCCATGATCTGATATGATAGTTTGAGGTTTTCCCACTGATGGAATATGCTCCTTTTCCAGGACACGTATTGTGTTCCACGTGTTGGCTTGTGTGATGGGATATGCAGACACCAGTTTAGAGAATAAATCATAAACGACCAGGAGGTATTTTTTTTTATTAAAGGCCGGCAGTGGGCCATGATAATCCACCGGCAACAATTTCCTTAGGTTCTCTGGGAATCATGGACAACATTGGAGCTGCATATTTCTTATTTGCGGGCTTAACCCTCTGGCAAATTTCGCACTGCCCAATGACCGCTGCAACTTTGCCACGCATGCCTGGCCAGTAAAACCACCTTCTGATCCATCCTTCAGTCTTCATTATCTCATAGTGGCCCGACCTGCGGTATGTGTGCCACCACGTCAGTCCTCATATGCCGCGGGATGACTGATCTCCATTCTGCTGGACTTTTCTTAACTCTGTATTGTAGCACACCTTGCTCCAATCTAAAATTTCGAATAGTCCGCTCGACCCAACCCCCAATCAGTTTGGCTTCTTTACCTTCCAATTGGTCAATGACTGTTTGGAGTTGTTGGTCTTTTCTCTGAAAGTACTCCAGGTGCCTCAAATCGCTTTCAAGACCTTCATCTGTTCTTAACCCTATGCTTGCTATATACAAATTCTCAGTACTCAGATGATGTGATTGATTGTCCACGGGATTGCGACTCAGAGTATCAGCTACTACAATGTCAGACCCTTTATAATACCTCACCGTATAGTTGTATTCTTGGAGGTACAGGCTCCACCGTACTAATCTGCTATTGGTGAGGTAGCTGTGGTTGATAATTCCAGACTCTTGTGGTCAGTAACCACGATGACCTCCGAGCCCAGTAACAGTGTTCGAAACTTCTGAAAGGCCCAAACAATGGCCAACGCCTCTTTCTCAGTGGTTGTATAATGTACCTCAGGACCTTTGAGTAGCCTGCTCAGAAAATATAGTATACCCATTCTTCCATCTTCTTGCTCTTGAGCCAAGGTCACCCCATGACCATATCCACTGCTATCTGTCTGAACTATGAACGGGTTTGAAGAGTCAGGAAAGGCCAGCATAACATGTTCCAAGAAACCCGTCTTCACTCTTGAAGAAGGCTTGGTCCTGTTCTTCCATCCACCTCCACTCATTACCTTTTTTTAATAACTTCACCAATGGCTCCATCCATTCTGCAAACCGTTCTGAAAGCGGTTGTAGAATGTACACAGACCCAGAAATGATCGGATCTGTTTCTTGGATCTAGGTGTTGGAAAGTCACGAATAGCTGAGATCTTGTCCGGGTGCGGTTTGAGTCCCTGGGCTCCCACCATGTGCCCAAGAAAGGCCACCTCTTTCTGATACAGTGTGCTCTTCTTAATATTTATTTTATGCCCTTTTTTTCGCATTCCTCTAGAAAGAGTCCTACTTCCCGTATGTGTTCCTTGATATCAGTTGAGGCTATCAACACATCATCCATGTAAATTGTGACCATGTCCTTTATCTCTGAGGATAGCACCTGGTCCAAGCACCTGAGTAAACCAGCCCCACTCTTTATTAGACCAAAAGGCATCCTGTTAAATTGATATGAGTGGCCCTCATATCTGAACGATGTGTATTGACAATCTTCCGGATGTAACTTAATTTGCCAATAACTGGCAGTCAAATCGAAGGTCGAAAATACCTTCTTAGCCTTGGAACTTCCTTAGTAATTCTTGCATGGGAGGTGGTACATTGCAGTCTGGTACAGTCACTTTATTTAACTGTCGAGCATCAAGACATAATCTAACGGATCCATCTTTTTTTTTTTAACTACCACCATCGGGTTGCAATATGCTGATGAGCATTTTGATATAATTCCCCACTCTAGCATCTGATCTATTTGCTCTTTTACTGCCTTTCGGTATTGATGCGGGATGGGGTATGATCTAGCTTTGAATGTCTGGCCATCTCTCATCTTAATTCTCTGCTCAAACCCTTGGATAACCCCCGGCTTGTCTGAAAAGACATGGTGATACTTGGTCAATGTTTGTTGTAAGGAACTATCTTGAACTTTCCCTTCTACTTTCATTCCATCGATCTTATCTTTGAGTTTTTCTGGGACATCCTCCTCTAAATGTAACATCCCTATTGACCATTGAGGCTCCTCTGTCAGAAAATGTACCACTTCACCCTCACAGGTGACCTGACCCCTCTCATAGTCAAGGTTACATTTGTATCTATGTAGAAAATCTGATCCCAAAAGGGCCTCATGTACTAAACCTTTTATTATAAGGAACACATGTGAATAGCTCTTTCTTTTAATTTTTAGATCCATCCATATCTGCTTTGGCTCTACTTTAGCTCTCCGGTTGTCTGAAATTGCTATGTGAACTGTTTTTAGAGGGAGAATTGGTATATCTGGTTGTTCCCTTCTAATTTGGTGGTATAATCTCTCTGATCCTACTGATACCTGACTGCCCGAATCCATGAGAGCTTCCATATTCATTGAACCTACTTTTATAGGGATGATGGGGCATGTCTGAAGTGCATATACGGGGACCCGGTCTTCCCAAGAACATTAAATTGCCTATTCTTTTTGTCCCCTGCTTATCCGCATCTGTGTCCCCTTTGGACCTAAGCTTATGATCTTCTATCTGTCTCTTTTCAGTCTCTATTTCTAATTGGCTCAACATTTTATCAATTGTCCCCCCTGATCTTTTTTCCTCTTTTTTCCAGCATCCATCTAATTTCATTGGGTAACTTTCTGCATGCCGTTGCTACAATCTGCTCCTCTGATAGTTTACATGCATCTAGAGTTCTCAATGTAGCCACCTGCCACCTAAAAAAATGTATGTATGCTTCTCCATTACCTTCTTGAAACTCCTGCTCTACCACCTGAGCCCTCACCGTTTCTTGTATTTCTTCATTCCAGAATACATTGGTTAATGCTTCTTTATACTACAGAAATGTTCGAGGTTGCTGACTCAGTGAATTCCACCATGTCTCTGCATGTTTCTCTAGATGATGGTATGCTATGATCACTTGGTGTTCATCTGCTATCTCATAGTACTTATAGTATCTTTCAAGACTCTTGAAGTGCTCTACAGGTGTCTCCTCCTTTCGCCCTCCATATATTCTTACCATTGCCCCTTTTCTTTCCTTTTTATATATCACTATTAATGCTAAATGTGCCAGGTTCATCACCCCGGTTTCCAGTGGTCCACTGCATGACCCACCTGATAGACCTTTGCCCCTCCTTATTATCATATTGAGCGATATTGTTTTATAATATCCCAATGTTAGATAAATTCTTCAACCTCGATTTATAAACTATGACTTTATATATATACACAGGACATACCTCAACGCTATTTTCCCCCTTGACCACTCGAGAACTTTTCTATCTGTATATTCACACCGCCAAATATGCCCATCTACTATATTACCAATATGTATTCAAACTCTTTCTGATTTATAACAAACTATCACTTTTATTTTTTCTTTTTTCTTCTTTTTTTAAAAAAAAAAAAAAAAAAATCTCCAACTCTCGTTTGTACACTCTTTTTACGTTACGTTAGGATGCTCTTTTAAATGCCCGTTCTCTAACATTCGCGGCCCCATGTTGGGCACGTTTATAATACCACCCTTTTATATTTTATATCGCCATTTGTACGCTTCTACCCGTAGCTTCGAGTGAGGATATTTGTGAGCATGGTCTGATTCCATCTCACGTGCCAATCTTACACATGGATAAGAATTATCTCATCGAAAACGTAAATAAGGGTTCGGGTATATATATATACCTCTATTTATGGTAGCGCATCCGTACCAGCTCAATCTCAGGGTTTGGGGACTATAGTCTAACTAGAGAACAAAGCTAAACACTACCTAACTAAGTCTTATGTGTCTATCTATTCTGTCCGATAATTTATCCGTTATAAATCTAATAACCCAACCCGAATGTTATCATACCATTTACTCTATTTATTACCATACTTAATACCGATAAAATCTCATTTATCCACGCATATAACTATCAATATTCAAGTGCACAGCCCATTTACCCTGATACACACATATATATAATTCATATACGCATCAAAATAGTGCAATTATACATCAGAGCTGTTTATTTAAAGTTGTTATTTTATTTAATTTAAAAGAGATTTATTATAGGAATTAATATTGAGGTAACACTAGTTTCTTTACCAAGACGCATTCATTGAACATATATTTAGTGTAAACATCAATTACCTTAAGTACCGTCGACCCTTCACACGGTCAAAGACAAGTCCGCATTTATAATTCTCCACGAATACTGGTCTGGTTGGTATAAAGGATGGCAAGGATTTCCAATGTGGTATATCAAATAGCTTATTCTGGAGGTGGAGTAGATGATTCACTCACTTTATGAAAGGGTCCCATTTCATAGATCTTTCGTCGCCATTACACTTGATGAACAAGAACTCTTTTGTATAGCGAAGTTTGTAGGTCCACTTCAGATGGGTTCCACGACAACTGTCCACTGGATCGGTTAACAAAACTAGCGCTATTGAATTACCCCGACATTTTGGGTGAGAAGTATTAATAAACTTCTTAAGAAAATTTTATACGTCCACACACTCCATAGTCCATGCCGCGTTTTTTTTCTTTTTTTTTTTCTTTTTTTTCCACTCTCGAGGCCACAAAAAAGTTCTTTTGTTTTCACTCTTTAACTTTGTAAAATTTTCTTCCAATATCCCTATGCCACTGTCCCGTTCTTCTATTGCTTTCCAAAGATACCCACCTGACCCGTTTTCGGACTTCTTGACGCCAGTTATTACTAAACCGCCTACAGCAACTGATTTATTTCTATTTCTATCTTCATATGTTCAAAAGATTAATTAACAAAAGAAAACATGCGTTACCGACAATATTATTAACCAGACTTAAAGAAAAATTTTAACTGGATAGAATATATACAAATAATCAATTACAACTTATACAGCTCCGTATATAATTGCTTGGGACCATCACCGTTAATACACACACACATTTTATACTCACATATACAAATATATTTATATAAGCATACCCACCTAACATTCCCACTATTTGTAACAGGGTTCGAATGACTATTTACATATATATCTTTTCGTCTATAGTCGCTCAACATTAACACTCGCAATTAGTAATATATTACATACACTTGTATTCGAACCCCGTTTGTTACAAATATATATATATATATATATATATGCATAAAATGTAAAGACATAATGATATGTGTTACATCAATGCTTTTCATTGTTGAGATGGACTTATCTAACTCTCTAATATGATAGCTGGCTGCACATATTTGCATCTAGTTCAATGGGTTGTTCATGTCTCAGTAATGTCCGTCCTGCCAAAAGTTATCAAATAATTGCTATATACCACCATGTATCTCCATGTTGAGTACTCTGGGTTTGCACTGCTCTCTATTTTCTTGTGTTCTCTCTTCAGAATTTTAGCAGATGGAATATTTACTCTACTATATAGTATTTACATTCTCTGCACTAAACTGATTGCATTTCATAGCAATAATTATTAGCATACCTTCTGCATAGCTAACATTCTCTTTCCATCTAATCTTTCTTCATGAATAGCACACCTACACATATAATATCCCTTGACTTATAATATTCTTCATTTATAGCGTTTCTTCATACCTAACATTGCTCCATATATAACAAATATGAACAAATCAATTATAAAAAACTGATGCAAAATTTTATTTTTATACACTTTTGTATAAGTTGCTTCCATTTTTAGTCTAGCTGTCTAGATAAAATTTTGTAGCTCAATTTCCATCCACTTCCCATCTTTCAATCTAATTGAAAGTTTACATACACATGCATCCTTAATGACAATACTTTTTTTAATTTGCAAACAATTTTAGCAAAAAATTAATGAAAAGTTTAAAATTTTAATTTTATATGGAATTCATTTTGAAACTATGCACTTTTGTTCAACACTCTTTAATATTTATCTTTCAATAATATACTTTATTGTATAATAAATAGGTTACATCAATTTTTACAATGGTTTTACCAATGTTACAATGGCATGACAGGTTTAACAAGTGTATTATCAATTAGAAAACATACAGAATTGTTCAAATAGGTTTACAAGTTATTCGTTACTGGGTATACTATAATATAGATTATTATAGTACATTTAAAAGAGATAAGATTAAATAGAAATATTTTACAGTGTAGAAATATTTACATTAGCAATTATACTTTTATTATTATTTGTAATGATTTCTTTCTTTTTATTTATTCGTGTGTTCCAAATCAAACTTTATTGTTCATAAAAAGTTACATTGTTGAAAATTCATGGTTGAAAACTACATAGCTTTGGAACAAACAGATAGATATTATTGTTACAGTTCAAATAGATTGTTAGATAGGTATCTGATAAATGTAAACTTGTAAACTGTGTATTTGCCTATGTTCCATTTTAATTATCTGAGGTTTTAGTTCATCAGTTTAAAATACTTTTTGATTGAATTAAATATATTCTTTGGACTATTTAATACAAAGATGTGGTGTTGAAAAAAATGTTGAAAAAGAGATATGTAAACAACAAAAAAATATTTGCAGCAAAAGTAATTTGGTTTTTTGAGGTTATGGTTTGTTTCAGGTTTTTAGTAGTGACCATTTAGCAGCAAATATATCTGGGTGTGCAATTTTGTCATTCTCTGTTCTTCAGTTGTTTGAGATTGCCAGAGAATGTGGCTAGTGCCTTCTGGTCTTAATTCCAAGGCAGAAAGCACATATGATGCATCACAAAGTACATAAACAAAAATTTGCTGCATGGGATGCTGGTATTGAACATTTACTAAGTGTCTCTGTTACATCATCAATTGTGATGCTATTTTGTCTATATGTGTTAATCATAATTTCTCGGGTATTTGACAGACTTATGCAGGGGTGAAATAGGTGCTGTTGCATTTCTTCTTCCCTGTGACACAAGAAACAAAAAGCATCCATTTTCTTGTAAAACCTGTGGGATTTAAGGAAATAGGAGGTAAGTAGAGTATGAAGATTTAGCTTTAAGAGTAAGTCAAAAATTTGGGGTTTTGATGACCATTTTTTGAATCACTGCATCAAACAACTGTTATTCATATTTAGCATTGGTAACTGAGGTTCAGTAGTTATGCCTGGGTGCAGCATATTATAAATATTCCAATAGGTGTATCTACCAACATAAAAAAAAACCTGATCATAAATGCTTTGAAGTTGGTTTACAGGCAAAGACAAATATCCATGTGAAGGTGGTAATCAGTCTGTGGGTGTTATTTGAAGGATTCACTTTTTAATATTTAACTTACATACATAAGACTAAAAAATAAAAGAATTTTTTTTTAAATATTTTTATTCACATGCACTAAAAAGTAAAAAATATAATTCCTCCAGCTTTCACAGTATTTTTGATATTATGTGGTCAAAACTAAAAATGTCTGATGCTCATGTTTAGAAGTGTATATTAATTTTTATAAGTTTCTTATAAAACAAAAAATACAATTAACATTTTAAACTTAATATTTTTTATTATTTTGTTACTATAAATATAACTTTTTGGTAGCTCAAATATAGTTGAAAGTACTAAAAATCCTTAGTGAGTTATATATAAACTAACTGTCATCAAATGTAAATGTAGAAGTCAAGCATTATGAGCTGAGAGATCAGCACAGCTGCCTTGCAAGCAAGCAGTTGGTTGCAGATAGTTGTTGTGGATTCACCTTCCGGCTGATGCTATAACATATGAAAAAAAATGTAAATGTTGAATGAGTCCACCTATACTTTAAGTTTGATCATATATAAGCATACCATTTTCTGACTAGCTATCAAAAAAGTTATATTTACATATTTTAATTAAAGAATAATTAAAAGGATGTCTAATATGATGCTCAGCCTTTCTCTCTGATTAATTATACTGCTTTCAGAATAGCTTATAGTTGTCTTGAAACTATATTAGTATGTATAAATTACATTGTGTGTAAGTATGTCAGTAAATGGTATGTTTACAATATCAAAGCTAAAGAGTAGATAGGCTTGTTCTACATTTACATTTGCTGAGGGTTTAATTTTTTTGTGTATTATGTTCTCTGGCATTTTAATACTTCCAAATTATTTTATTTTGCTATTAGATATATAAAATATCTCATTTATATTTATGTAAAGTATCACTACCAATATTTCTTCTATACAGGGGTGTGCTAAGTTTTTATTTTGGGTTGCACAGTACCAAGAATACTGTGACTTCCGAAGAAAATGTACTTTTTTGCATTTTAGTGCAGTTATATGGATAAAAACATTTTCTTTAAAAAAAATTCTACAATCATCATATTTTGAAATATGAATTTTTTTTACAGTACAGGCTTTTTTATACCTGCACTTCTATGTAGTATATAGAGGGTTTGAACTCAGACTTTCACACAACCCTCAACCATTTTACTACTGATGCACTTGATCACACACATGTTGAAATGATAAGTAATCACCAGTAATATATTTTATGCTAAACCAGCACTCATCAGTTGGTCCAGATCATTATCTCCACACATATATAAATCAAAGCTCAGCTTATATTAAGATAGAAAATCTTCATACTTTAATGGAGAGGCTTCAAACCACTCCACCTCACAACTTTTCAGCTGTCCATTTCATTGAAAATTTGATGATGGGATGCTCAAAGTTCACCTTAGTGCTAACTTATCTCCCTTACAATTATTATTGCCCCCATGTAGTTAATCAAATCGAAATAATTAAACTAAAATATCACATCAAATACTATGAATTGGAATTACCATGACATGATAGTAATCAAACATGTATACCTTCACTATGGCATGACATGGCAATTGAAACAGAGTATCATGTTCCATTACACTGATTCACTAAAATATTGACTATCATCCTCTTCTACAGATTTCTACCTCTGAATAAATCCAGTTGATGTAAACAAACTTGAAAATGTTATAATATTAGATTTATTAGTCTTAGCAATGTAATAATTATAACTGTTGTGAATATAAATATCACTATTGTTGATTAGTAAAATATCTTTATACTTAGTGGTAATTTTTGAAATTATATCTCAACATAATAGAATTTAACTTTATATATATATATATATATATATATATATATATATATATATATATATATATATATATATATATATATATATATATATATAATGGGAGAATTGAGGTTTAACATATATCCAATATTTATTTAGACTAAGTGAACTAATTAATCTAAAAAAATTACACACAAATTTAAGTATTTAAAACACAAGCAGCTATTGTATTTTCATGCATATAAAAGAGCTTTTTTAAATTTTTATATTAAAAAAATAGGATGCATGTTATATAGTTACAATATAAAGAAAATAGAATTAGTTACATGATGATAGAAAATCATGCTTTAACATCAGGAAAAATAAAATGGCCAGCATTGTTTAGATTTGTGATTGGGTGAACAAATTATGGAACTGCATTACATCATAAAAACTTGCTACAAGACTGGAATTTCCATAGCCATTGTTCATACAGATATTGTAGCAATTTATGAAAAAAATAGAGATAAGCCAGGTGTTGAATATCATGTCAATACAAATGAAACTGGTAACATTTTTTTTAGGTTTATCTTCTTAAAATGATTAGTAAAGCAATTTGCTTTATAGTACTCTTCTTACACTTATACTATTTATAAATAATATTCTGCATACATTTTTATAATAATTTTTTTTAAAAAAATCTGAATTTTTTTTCTGAAAAGTTATGTTGCACATTATATGTATTTGTATAGTACATGCTTGAAAATGTATTAATTATAGACTATTGCTTTGGTTATATCTAAGCTAGATAATATATGTCATTTAAAAGTAATGTTATTTGCAATTTAATAATTGTAGATTTATTTAGATATACAGAGAACATTCCAAGGGTATATAAGATGTAATATAAGTCTACACTAACTAAAGTGTCTGATTCAATCGTAATGCATCATAGTAATAGATTAACATTTTCTAATGTCTGCGTAAAAGGTTTCTCTTAGATAAAAATTTATTAGAGATTTAATTTATCATGAACAATATGGTCACACTTGATTTATAAAAAGTAGTTTAATATACAGACATGTGGTTAAAAATTAGATGTAAACTAAATATATAATCATTAAAATTAAAATTAGTATCAAGATTTATGAAATAAAATATTTCATGTTTATAATAGGATGGTTGAAGTTTATTTCTCCATTATATTCCTATCTAAACTATGTAATATTTATTTTTTTAAAAACAAAATGGCACTCGTTAATAAATAAATAAATATATATATATATATAAGAAAAAAAGATTATTATTGTTTTTTCCCTCTATGTCACAACTATAAATCTTTTTCTTATTATTTTTATTTTCAGATTCCATTGTGAGTTATGATGTTAAGGATAAAAAACAAAGCTATTAGAACAAATCTCTGTATGCCTTAATGAAGTGGCAGAGAGGCAAATCGCAGAACTCAAATTTATGGATTGCAACTAATCTATCAATTCTAAGGTTTGAACCCTTTATGAACTCCTGATCAATAAGTCATTCAACTATTTTTTACTAAAAAATATATTAAATACATCACAGTTACGCAGAAAAAAATAGTTGAGTGCTACAACATGAAAATCTTGAAACTAGTTAATATGACATATCATATTGGTAGTTAATAGAACACATTTTAAAAGTCCTTTATGCTATTCAGAGTATGAGGAAATACCACGTTGCTAATCCCTGATCTATTATATCTTGTGCTATATTTACCCAGCAGTAACAAATTCTGAATACATACAAGTTATAGAAATAATAAAAAGTATTAACTTTAATTTAGATATCTTAGACTTTTTTTTTTCATATGTCAAATGCGTTGACCGGGAAGCAAACCCAGGCCAACTGCTTGAAAGGCAGCTATGCTAACCGCTAGACCACCAACGCTTGACCTGAAATGATTCACAAATTCATTTTTTTAAATGAAGTTTATTCGAAAAGATTTTTTTCTGAACAAAAGAAAAGATGATATAACAAATTAAATTAATGCAATAGAAGTCTAAGTGAACATTTATATAAATTATTCAACATTTATATAAATTATTCAAAAATGAATGATAAACATTTGATTTTCAAATAACGTAATGGTAGTCTGAATTGTCTTCTGAATTAGATTTTTATTATTATTGTAATTTTTTTTAAAAATCGATACCAGATATCATGTGACATTTTATTTGCCGATTAATATTTTTATTTTAAAAAAAGCTATCAAAAGTCAATCAGATTTTAACTTCTATCTCAGCTAAACAATATAAGTATTGGTGCATTGGAAAAATATTAGATCATCAACATGGCATAGAAATCTAGGTTTGATACTCCTAAGTAATTCACAAAATGTATGCATGGGGAAAAAGAGTGGATCAAGTATCCATGCTGGTGGATAATTTCAATGTAGATAATTTGAACTGAGGATGTGCTAAAAAAAATTAAAATCTTGAAAACAAGATATTTTATTTCATAAAAACAACATTTTAATTATATGTACAGTCATTTATAAAAGAATATGCAATATCTAGTGGTCCCTGGAATAGAACTTATTAGCCACAGTTTCAGTAAACACTGTGTGGAAAAATATTTTTAAAAAAAATCATAAATATGAATGGATAAATTTTAAAAATTATCTCTCACTTAGACATTTCCTTATTCTGTGAAATTAATATATAATCATATTGCATTGGGTCAGTCATATGATTGTTCTTTCTCCACATGGTTGAGCTATATCCACCTGGTTGTTATATCTTCACATGGTTGAGCTATTTCCACCTGGTTGTGTTGTCTCCACATGGTTGTGTTATCTCCACTATCACACTATATTCTTTTTCACAATTATAATATTCCATTTTTAGTTAATGAATTAATAATATCTTAATTTACACAATTTAAAAACTAATGGGTATTATATTGTAATGTTTGTGTGTATTTGTGTGTATATGTTAATCATATATTTTATTTGGGCTTACTACTATCCATTATTGTAGGTAACCAGGAGGTGTCTAAAAACAAATATAGTGAATGCAAAAAAGTTACTGTATATAACATTTAAATATGGTATTTAAGTTCACTTAGTAAATTTTGAAAGCATGTTTTAGTTCTATTTTTATTTAAATATATATTTAATTTGTCAATTCAACTTTGTTCTAGTAAAATTTCTATTTAGATTTTTAGTGAGTATTCAATTGTGTTGTTGTTGATGGGTTGGATTTGGATGGATTAATGAATAAATTTGCCAGTATGAATGCTTGTATATTGTCTGAAGAGATATCTGTGGAGCTGTGGTTTTTATATGATTGATCATTGATGCTAGTTGGTCATAAGCAGGGGGTGGTCTATCTGTTGGTGTTATTTGAAGTAGGCATTCAAGCATTGGAAAGTGTTTGACTATGGATGTTATTAAGTTTGTGGCCTTCTGTAGATGGAAAATATAAATATTATGAAGTCCTAGTCCATTATGAATAGGTGGTCTGGTAAGTTGTTTTGCAGATATTGACACAGTCTTCCTCTGCCACAAGAGCTTATTACAGAGAGAAGAGATTTTGTTAATAAAACCTTTAGAAAATGTGATAATGGGTGAGTAATAGGTGATTTTTGTTATGGCTAGCTGGTTAAATAGCTGGATCTTGGAGTATATTGAAAGATATGCCTTTGAGAGTGAAATGGTAATTCGTTCTGTTTCTTCTTTGAGTTTATTCTGGATCTTGACTCTCATTGCACTTGCACTCATATAAAAGGGAAATCCCAAGAAAGCAGATGGCTTTCCCCCATACATGCCCGTGTACTGCTTTGCATTATAAAGAGACCAAACTGCCGTCTTATTTAGATTGACCCTGAGTTTGTGTGTAGCTGCAAATTCTTGTAGTATTGTATGCAAGGCTGGTAGGTATTTTTTAGATGGGAGGAAGACAGTTATATCATCCATATAAGTGATACATGTTACCTACTGAGATGTGTTTGGTATTTGGATGCCAATGAATGTTTGCTGGATTTTTATTAATAGAGGGTTGATGTAAAAGGTGAAAAGTAAAGCACTCAGGGGGGATCCTTGTGAGATTGATTGTGTTGGAGTAAAAGATTCAGAATTTTTGCCACTGAGTGTAATATGTATATCCCGATTTATCAACAAGTTGGTTATAACATATAAAATAGTGCGAGGTATTGCAGTGGCAGCCAACATTTTAATTAATATCTCGATTGCCACAGAATCAAAAGCTGATTCAATGTCTATTTGAACTGCAACTGGGCTGTATTTTTTCCGGCCTCGCACCAATCCCAATACAGCTTTGAAAAGAAGTGCTGCCTGTCCTGTAGATGATTGCTTTCTTGCAAACTGATATGGTGAAATCAATGGGAGCAGATATGATTCAATCCTGTCTTTAATGACTTTCTCAATGATTTTGATGGCTATTGGGCACATGGAGATAGGCCTAATATTATTAAGGGTGGTTATTGGAGCTGGTTTCTTATTAAATGGTACTATTGGAATTGGATAAAGATTTTCAATGTTGTATATTTTTTGTGAGAGATAGTTTGCAAGATTACATAATACTTGATTAGTTGTATGGCTAAGGTGTTCGTACACAAATTTTGGTATGCCATGAGTGCCTGGATGACAGGCATTGGGCAGAGTGGCAAGCTTCAAAGCAAATTCATTAATGGTAAATGGTGTATTTGTTTCAGGTGATCCAAAATAATCGGGGGTGGGTTGAAGAGTTGATGTGTCTGAAGATTCTGTTTGAAATGCTTATAAATAGGTTCAATCATGTTATGTGCTGCATGTATAGTTGTTCCAATTTGAAGTGCCATAGGTACTCTAATGGTGGAGGAAAACCCATGGCCCATCTGATGTAGCCTCTAGTCCATGTATGTTGTTGACTGAGGCAGATTTTGCTTTTTTTTTATCGCTAAATAGTCTTTAAGTGCTGCACATGTGCTGTTATATGCCTGGGTGAGCTTATATATATGCTGATATGTATTTTGAGTAGGTTTAGACATTGTTATCCTCTTGTGAAGTTCATCTGCCAGAGCTAATAGCCTGGAGGGTGGAGGTTTTTTTTTGGTGACATGGTCAATATTGAATGAAAGTATATTTATGTATGCCTGATATCTCTGCACGGCACTTAGTTGTAGTCCTGCAAGTTTATGGAGCATAATATATGTTTCAGAAAAAAGGGATTCTGGAGTGGATGCTGGTATTAGAATTCTCATTGTTTTCCCAAGTGGTAGTGTAGTTGGCTGAATTTCAGTTAGATCAAGTGTTGCAGTTTGAGCAGAGTGATCTGAGAATGGGGATGGATTGAGCTTGAGGCTGAAGTAATGATGCAGCATTGGTGAATTGAAGCAAAGGTCAATTAAAGATGTGTGTCGGTTATTATGGAATGTTACTGTGTTTGGTGGTAAAAAACCTTCAGCACTCATGAGTGGTATTGCAATTTGATGCAGCCATTTTGAGATGAAATCTGTGTACTTCATGTTAAAATCTCCCATGATGATAGTTGGGTAAGGAGTTGATGCTAGCAGTGAATTGATGGTGAGTATTATGTTTGATATGATGACGTTTCCAGGTGGGATGTAGGTGAAAACTATGTTGAGAGTGTTTGCATGGTGATGAAATGTAGCTATCAACAAGTTTGCATCGATATATATGATTCTGAATGATGTGAATGGGCAAGCTGGGGTTATTAGTAGGCCAGTTCCACCCGCAGGTGATGACATGTCCCTGGAGCATGCAAAGAAGCCTTCAGTGCGAAGATGCACTGTTGGGTCAATCTGTGATCCACTATATATTTTTGTTTCCAGAAGTCCCAATATATGTGTCTGTGTGATTTTGGTCCATTCTCTAAGTTGATGTAGTTTGTTTGCCGAGTTCAAACCCCATACATTAAAAGCTGTTATTTTGACTTTCATTATGGTTGTATTTTGGGATTGTTCACATTTCAAAATATGTTAGTGACTGGTTTTCATTGTATGAGCTGTACATTGTTGGAGTTTTAATTGGTTGGTTAGATAGAAGTGATGTCCATTGGTGACCAGTCATCCGTTTGAATTCTGGTTAATGATGATGCGGTGTTGTACTCTTCTGTTTGTGAGTTGTTGTCCTCTTCTGTTTTTGGTTTTTTATTGTTTTTGCTTCTTTTTGGGCGACCTGGCCCTTTTTTTCTATTGTATTTACTTCAACTTGTGGAAGGCATGGCATGATTGCTTCCATGATATATGTTGATGTGTTATTTTTTATTGTGTGTGTGATGTTTGTTCTATTGGTACTTTGTGTTTCACTGTAATTGCTTTGTGATATTTCAGTTGGGTTAATATTTGAATCATTCGTGCATTGTATGTTTTGACAGTTGCTTGTGTTATTTTGAATTGCTTGTGTGACATTTGGATTTAAGTGCTGCATTCTGTTTGGTTCATTTATACTGTTGTCTTGGTTTTTTGTAGTTTGATCTTCTTTAGATGAAGAAGTTGTTTGCATCTGGTTATTCATATCTGAATTTATCTTGACTATGTTAGTGTGGCTGATATCTTCCGTTTGTGTGTGGTTGAGCTGATTATTTGTTTGCTGTGATTGTAGACTCTTTCTATTATCACATTGTTTTTTCAGATGGTCGCTGTTTAGTTCATCTGTGTTTTTATTTTCCTCATTGGAATTTTGATTAATGAGAGGGAGTGAGAGTGTTTCTTCAGGTGGAGAAGTTGTTTGCATATTGTTGTACATATTTGGATTTATGCTATCATTATATATATGGTTGCTGTCTTCAGTATGTGTTTGGATGGCCACTCCATTTATTTTTTGCGATTGTGGATTCTTTTTGGTGTCACATTGCGTTGCCAAGTGGCCTCGCTTCCCGCATGTGTAGCATATGGGTTTAAGCCCTCTTATGAAGAGGCTCAGCATGGCTTCCTGATCTGCAAATTGTGTAGGAATATTGTTTGGATCTATTTCTGGATGCAATCTCAGCTTGAAGTCAAAGCTATTGCTGTATACAAGCACTGGCATATCTTTCAGATAAATTGGGTTGAATGCTGTGACTTTTCCAAATGGCTGCATCATTTTCTGAAAGATTTTGATGTCATATCCAAGGTATGCATTCTTGATTATGCCAGTAATCTGGTTATGTTGATCTGGATCTACTGCAATGAGTGCATAGTTGCCTAAAGTTTTAATGGTGGTTTGAAACCGGGTTTTTTGGCTTTCTTGGTAAAATTCGAGGATTAAATACCGTGAGTTAGGATGGTCAGCAATCCTTAGTATGCTATCCCAAAGTCCATGTAGTGTTATTGCTTCATAAAGTAAATTTCTAGGAAATTTATATAGCGATAAATTTGCATCTGTAGCTGATAATATTATTGAACGAGAGAGAAAAAAATCTTTTGAAAGACGTATGAAGGCCACGTGGGATCGTATTATTAAACTGTTCACATATTATTTTCAAATCCTCATTATTCCACTGGGCGGTAGGGGGGCATTGATTTTCTTGCGTTTGTATATTTAGCTGCAAAATATCATTAGTATTTATTTTTCGGAAGCGATGGAAAACTTTATTTTTTTCTAAAATTGGAACTTGATTGTGTTCTTTTTATTGTAAATTATTTTTTTCCGAAGAGAAATTATTTTCCTGTAAATTATTTTTAGCTACGTTGGCATATGTTTTTGCTTCACCTGTAATTTGCATAGGCTTGGATAGCATATTGGCGCCGTTCTGCTGGTCACATGACCGGGGTGTCGCCATTGTAATGCTTTTTACGTTGAGCAACGAATATTATTTTTAACAAAACAATTCATAAAAATATCTATTTAGTTAAAATACAAATTAATTTGGATTGTCCAATACTTACTGTTCATATATATATAACTGCAAGTCAAAGATGTGTTGGTTTTAGTGTTTTCTTTGGTTAAACTCCTAAGATCTCTGTAAACAACGATCCGTTAAAATCATCATTTGCTGCGAGACTATTATTATTATTATTATTATTATTATTATTATTATAGTTTTTATTTAATGGACATTTTATTTGTACTATATATGTATATTTATATTGTAATGAAACTTAATATATAAATTGGCCACAATAATTATAATTTTAAAAAATATTGGCTTATCAATATTGCAACTATTATTTATTATTAATATCATTATTATCATTGCTGCAAATAACAATATTAAAATTATACTAATATTAATGATAATATTACTTTTATAAAGTGAATTATTTAACTGATTCAAGATGTCTTCTCATTTATGTTTTATAAATACAGCAGTTTCAAAATATGTGAATCATTTTTTTATCAAGGTTATAAAACATTCTCACATATAAAATTAATTTTATATAAATAATATGTAGAATAAAAAGGTAAAAGGCTAATAATAATAAGAATAAATTATTTTAAAAAATTAGTATATGAATAACTTTGTTAGTATGTATATAAGATTGAAATTACACTTAATAATGATAGAAAGTTTTATATATTATTTAATTACATGTGTGTTCATGCATGCATGATTCTAGTTCTTAAATGTATTTCAATTTAAAAGGGCACAATAACAAAATATTTAAGTAAATTTAATAGTATTGGTAGTAATATTAATTAGAATGAGATCATAAAAATAAATAAAGTAAATTATTTATTTTAATATTTACAAGATAAATATTTATTTGTAAAATAGTAATATGTCTTTTATTTTTTATTAATAAATGTAATAGAATATTTTAAAATATTATTTTGTTATTTTTAAAACAATGTTCTTACAAATTTTTAATGCTTCCAAAGATTACCCCCTTCATATCATATTTTGGCAACAACAGTAAAAGATTCCTGTAAAAAGCCAAAACAATAAAGAATTTTGAATGAAAACAATGAACTCATTAATGATATGGCACAAACTTATAAATACACCTATGTGTTCAGAATTGTTAACTTTTCTTTATTAACTGATTACAAGTGAACAGTATCGAACTTAAATTTAAAGTTAGTCATATTGGCATCTTGCAATACAATGACAATAGAGTAGAGAACTAAATAAACATTTGCCTTAATGACAAATGTATTTCAAAACTGTTCTTAATAAAAAATTAAATATTTGATGACCATGTTCATTATCCTATAATACACTTTAAATGAAATGAAAATCTAAAACTTGGATTTAAATATGAAATTTGAAACTCATTTGGCAATCCTATTTTTATTTAAATCATGTTACTCAATTATCTATTCTCTAAATATTTGCTTAATGTTATAATTATTACAGTGACCTAAAGTTTTTTTGATAAACATCTATGTATAGGACAATTATGATTAAAAACAAATTTTAACTAATGGATTTTATATTCATACTTATTTCGAGAAAAGTTATAATTTATGATTGCTAGTTCAAATTTAAAGGATTATTTATCTTATCCCAAATCTAAAAAAGAAAAACAACTTATTGTGATTTTCAGGAATAATTTTAACTCACTAATAGTGAATTCAAAGGATTATTTACATTATTTTACACTTAAGAAATAAACCAATTTATTGTGATTTCAGGATATTTAAAACTCACTGTTATTGGATTATATTCTAAAGATTACTCTATTATAAGGATTCACATTTTTTCAACCATTCATTAGGATTTTACCACCAAAAAAATGCTAAAGAATTTAATTCCTTCAAATATTTTTAAAACGGTTGATACAGAATATTTTGAACTTTTTAAAAAACTTTGAATTAATTTTAAAATTATAAGTATATATTATATTTGTCATATTTGTTTAATTGTTATAATATCTACAGTTATCATGTTCAGTAAAGATTCTCACCAGAAGATAGGTTTAATAAAAAGAACATAAAGTATTATAGTAAATTTATGATTACAATTTAGTATAAGGGAATATAATTGATATTTTGTATTATGGAGACTGGTTTTTCATATTTAAAATTAATTAATAATTATTTATTGTTACATCATAAAATCTGCCATTTTATTGGTTAATTAATTTAATCCTATGTTTTTATTATTAAAGTATCAATAGCATATAGTTGAGATATTTTAGAAATATTCTTCTTATTTATCCACATAGATACTTTCAAGATTTTATAAAGATTATATTGTATATTCAGTTATACTTGTTGCACTGATACTTGTATAAATATTCTTGTTCAGTTGAGTTAAACTCCTGACAATATTGTATTCAAGTTTTATTCATAATGTGAGCTTAATAAGCCTCTTATAAAATGCCACAAGTACCTATTGAAATCAGGTTAGTTTTGCTCTTATATAAAATAACTAAGTTTATAAAAAAAATACATAGAAGTAGCAGATCTTATTATTTAATTAAAAAACAAAATATTCTTTCATTTTGTTCATTATTTGGAATAATTTTTTTGAATGGATCTTAGCAACTCTCTTGAATAAAGTATTTATTTTGCAATATGTCAAGATATATCCCACATTTAGTTATTAATAAAGTAAAAATTATTTTCTTAAAGAAATTACAAGAATATTTATAATTATTGTAAAGAATTAATTATTGTTATTCAATTTTTAAAATATATTTCTTTATATTACTTATTTAAATATACAGGCAAAACTCTCCATAACAGTTATGGGCAAGCATAAGAAATGGTGATCATGTGATGTTTAGTGGTTTATTTAAATATATTAATTAATTATATATTTTGTTAATTATATGATTTTTGTCATTAATTTGTTAATACTCAACATGCACTAACTTTATAAATAAATATGGTTGCATGTCTTTATGCTTATTATACATTATTTAAAGGCATACTGCTTTTTAAAAAATATTGTTCATTATTTTTATAAACTTACACTATTTCCACTTTAATATTTGGTTGCTTGAAATAGAAATAATTACAATAAAACACTCTTTGCTATTTAATCATATCAATAATAATAATTTATAATTTTAAAGATTTAAAATTTTAAGAATAATATTTACTATACTTTACTTATATATTCCTGAGACAAATTGAATTTATGCAATCCAAAGTTTAGGACAAACTTGCTAGCCCAAACATATGAATGCTATATGATTTATATATTCTTGCAAATCCATAAGTAAACTTTGATGTTATTGTAGAACCTTAAGATATTATTGTCATTTCTTATAATTACATGTTGTATAGTGTGTCCTTAAAATAAATATTTGTTTTCAATAAAGAGTCTTGTAAAGTGAACATACAAGTGTTTAAAAGGTTAAGCTTGATCTTAATTAATCAGTAAATGTTGGAATTTATTTCTACCATGCATTATATATATATATATATATATTATGTGTCATATATTATATATATATATATATATATATATATATATATATAAGGATAATAATGACACATAAGAGAGTAAAGATATAGCAAAAAATAGCTTAGTGAAAATGATTAGCAAAATCAAACAAAACATGAAAATCAATGATAAGAAATTCTGAAAAAATAAAAGAATTAAAAATGAAATAAAGCTTGTCTAAAAAATACATCTAAGTGTTATGTATTATTTAATAGCTATAATAATATATTTGAAATTGCTAAGGGAATTTATTAACTAAAAAGAAATTATAAAGAATAGTCCATAGAAATTAAAACTATCACTTTTTAAACTCATAAATGTGAACTAACTAAAATGCTGTCAACAATGTGATTTGTATAAATTTGTTTTAGAGATAAATATCTAGTCGTCCATGATCTTTTAGATTATGTACTTGCATTAGTATTTCTGATAAATATTTGATTCTTGATATCATATTAAGATATGGGATATCTAAGAATTGGAATTATATATAACTGTATTTAGAATATATTTTAATAAATTCTAATAATTAAAAGTTCATTATCACATAATCATGTATGCATTTCCACAATCAGTACTGAATTAGCTATTTTGCAAACTGAGAATAACAGGAAAGTGGATCATTCTTTGTGTATATATATATATCTTTATTATGTAGTGTACAGTTTAGTTTATATATATATATATATCTTTATTATATAGTGTACAGTTTAGTTTGGTAATGGTATAATTAGAAAAATTATAAAGTAACTAAGAGAAGTGTTACTGTTATCAATTTATTAAATTCATCTGAATTTACTAGCATATAATACTTTAAGATTGTACAAATCATACAGTTTTAAAAAAAAAGGTGAAATAATATATTATAAAATTTGTTTCTGTAAATTTCAAAGCAAAGGTAATTGAATTCTTTAAAAGTTCTATTAAGGAATTTTTTAATAAATAAATTAATTGTATTCAAATTAGAATTGGAAATATTTCATGACATTTGGATATTAAGAATGAAAAAATTCTTAGCAGTTTGAAAAATAAGTTTTTAATTTAAGAGTAAAAGTGAGCTAGTAGTGAGGTAAATAAAAAATATAAAACATAAAAATACTACAAAAATGTTCTAATTATTCATCATTCACTATTCCTAGAATTTTTTCTGTACTTAACTGTCTATTAAGAATAATTATCAATTTACTCTCATCATGGAAAGTACAACTTTAGCATTAATAACTTTAATTATACTTCCTTTTCCTGTAACTATGAGCAAAATTATCTACAAGTTTATTGTTTTAAGATGGGATGACTAATAAAAAACATTATTTAAGTTGTGAGTCCCTATGAAAAATCTAATTTTTAAACAAAATGAATATAAAGCTGGAATAGGCTAGACAAAATCCCAGTGTCTGTGTGTATGTGTTAAATGGTACATAAATACTGATTTGTAATCTTATAAATTGGAGACATATTTAATAGAAAACAGATCAACTATCATATATGAAAATTATTATGAATTGCAACTTACTAGCAATAAAAAATTACTTACTACTTTAAAAGATTAGTTTTGTAACTTTAAACCAAGTAAGGACATGTTAACAACTAATGTAGTATAGGTAAATTGAGCAAAGACAAAATGTTATCAAGTAAGATAGTGTCAGTTCATCAAAACAATTTTAAAGTAAGCAATGAAAATATTTTATTAAAAATAAAGAATTGTAGTATTTTTTCTTTATTAAGAATACTTTGATAAATTTTGTTCATTATCTTCATTATTTTTCAATCCTTATCAATTCACTGCATGATGCATATTTGCCAAATTTAGCTCAATTTCTCAAATTTTTAGTCTGTTTCTTTTCCTCAATATATCAGAAAATTTCCATATGTCATCCATCCATTTTATATATGGTATTTTTCTAGGGATTTTATAATTTGTTGGGATCTAGTGTAACATTTCAACTGACCAACTATTATTATCTTTTTTAGCAATATCTTCAGACCAGTTCCATTTCAGTTTATTAATTTTATCAATGATGTTAATGACATTTGTTTATCCACTCACCCATGTATTTCAGTTGTGATCTCTTCTTAGTACTCTTAACATATATCTGTCAATAATGCATTGAATAGTCTGAAATCATTGAATTGTTTTTATATTAAATGTTTCTCTCACTTTCATGAGTAAGAATAAGTAAAGTATGTATATTAAAACTCTTCCTTTTCAAATACATAGACTTATTTTTTTTTAATATTAAGTTATTTTTTTAATCAAAAGCATTCAATCCAAACTTAATTCTATGATTAATTTTATCCATTATATTTCTGTTTTAATTCTCTAACTAAGAACATTTGTAATTGTTGGCTTATTTTAATTTATGATTATCAATTTTTATTTTCTTCTTCTGAAAAAATACATTGGCATTAGTTGTTTTATTTTAGCATTTGTTTTTAGCCCTACTTTCTTACTTCATCTTATAACTCTTGTGACGTTTCTTAAAGTTCTGGAGCATTATTCACTGACACAACAACAACACATCTAAAATCTAGATGATTTAAATAACCTTCATAATTACTTTTATTTCTTTAGCTTTCTATTTTAATCAATAAAATATTTCTTGTAATCTGTTTAAAAAGTTTTGAAGATATGGAATCATCCTGTTATATACCTTTTCAATGTTAATCTTTTTAGTATTATCATGTAATCTAATTATTTTGTTGCATCTTGATAAATATTTGTCAGAATATGATAATATCCTAGGTCTATATCTTGATCATGCAATGTTTTAATCACTGTACATATGTTTTTAAAATCAAATGCCTTTTCATTCCAAAAAATAATGACAACACACATTTATTGATTTTTTCTGTAACATCTCTTAATACATGGATGTGATTTACTGTGCTAAAATCATTTTTAAATTTTACTTGTTTTTTTTTTTTTTGGTTAATTAAAATCCAAAGTTCAATATAGACAAGTTGTAATTATCCTTATGAAGATTTTGCATAGAACTAATAGATGACTGATAAATATGTAATTTTAAATATTTTCTTCATCATCTCTCTTACATATCAATATAACTGCTGTCTTCTTCCAATTGTATGATACATTTTTATTATTCAGACATTTAATATATAGTTTTGACAACAATTTTTCTATTTTTTCACATGCTTTTCTTAAGATATCAGTTACAATCTTATCATTTCCCGGAGCTTTTCTTATCTTTATAGATTGAATTACATGTCTCACTTCTTCATCTTTTGTTTTCTTATTTTTCATTACTGTATAATTTTTTTTTATAGAACTCTCTTATATATTTAATAATGTTATCTCTTTTTTAGTAGTAACTTTCCTTCCAATATCAAACTATTGTTTACATTTTTGAGTTTATTAATGTCCTTTTAGCTTTCATTTTCAAATCACAATTTAATTTTTTATATCATCATCAACTCTTTTCTACCATTTTATAAATTCTAGTTAATCAATTCTTCTTAATGGGACATTTTTAAAAATTAATATATTCTCTTTTACTTTATACAGTGTCTTGTCTCAGTAGAAAATGTACTCATAAACTGTCATATTTTTATACCAACTACCTTATATACAGAGCAATGATTTTCTTGATTGCAAACTTATTCATAATTTTTAAAAATGTAGAAATTGATTGGGATTAATTAAATAGGTATCATAAAAGTATATATTTCTAAATGGACTATGCAATTTCATAAGCACATAAATTTATTTTGTTTGAAAATCTGACCATTGACTGAAGTGAATAAGATTTAATTAAAATTAGTAACTTTTTTGAATAACATGCTTTTTTACTTGGTAATAATTGTATACATTATTTGGCAAAGAGAAATTAAATTCTATTTTTTTAAATAGAGCATTATCTGTTTAATGCCATTCACTAGGCAGTGTTTTTATAGCATCTTCTGATTATACCATGCTAAACTATTTTAGTTTTAATTTTATTTATATGGAAGTCAAAAGTTTTTATTCCAGCTTTTTAGCTTTTTATTGTGAGGTATAACAATGAACTTCTGAAAATATGTTGAATTAAACTCAACAATAACTGTTTGAATTTTATTCTGGCCAACATACAAACTTTTAATTCTGTGATAATAGCATAGTAGTAGAATATTATTATTATTATCATCATTATCATCATCATTATCATCATCTTCATCATCATCATTATTATCATTATCATTATTATTATTATTATTATTATTATTATTATTATTATTATTATTATTATTATTATTATTATTATTATTATTATTATTATTATTATTATTATTATTATTATTATTATTATTATTATTTCTTCAAATTTCTTTTCTTAGAATTATTTTCTAAGACAATATTTTTTAAACCGTATTCACTATTCATCCATAGTAATCTCAGGCTCAATAATATTATTTTAAAGTTTTTTTTTAAGAAAATAATATAAAAAATAATGTAAATTAGGGATTGCCAATTTTTTAAATCACAATCATTTATTAGTGTCATATCTACAACTTATAGTTTGAAATCAGACTGGCTAAATCTTTGATTCTTTAAAAATAGTTTATACAAAGTTTTTTTAAGTAGCTAATTTATAACAAATTTTAATATCTATCCAGTTATTGATTAGTAAATGAATTCTTATACTTATTCTTATCTATATAAGATAAAGCAAATTTTAAAAAAGTCCCCCTAAAATAATCATTATTAATGTCTGAATAATGTCTTTTTTTGAAGGGTTGCTTAAAAAAATCCTTGCCCTTCTTTTAGCTATTTAAAAGTTATGCATATTTTATATATACATAATTTATAGAAAAAATACTATAAATGGTATAAAATACAAGTATTAACATTTTTTACTTATACTTACCTCCCTCTTTTATGAAAATCATTAACATTTTCAACAATTATCAATCCATTGCAGGATGAAGTTCTTTCCAAATTTTTTCTTGTAGTTTAAGACTTCAGTGGTTCATATATGATCTCTTTTTGCAATAGGTCCAGATCAATCATTTCAGTCTCTTAATTCATTTAATATATAAATTATGCCTATTTGTTCTCTCTACCCAGCATTACACTTTCAATCATTCTTTTGTACTTCCAACATATATTTCTCCACACTTAATCTTAAATTGCTGTACTGATCTGCTATTAAGTGCTCAAATCTCAGATTCTTAAGTAAAAATTAGTAAAACAACTTTTTTTCAAACATATAGATATAATTTCTTTTAATATTAAGAAATATATATATATAAATAATATATGCCGGATTCGAATTCAGACTTTCACACACATTTTGAAAAGATAAATAATCTTTTCAACATGTATATGATCAGGTGGGTCAGCAATATAAGATGGCACTGAGAGTTGTGGGTCGTGTGAAAATCTGAGTTCGAATCCCGCATATATTACATATATAAATGTAGGTGTTAAGCCTGTACAAAGTATTAATATATATATATAGTAAATTTAGCTTTTAAATAGTTAATACAAGAACAAAGACTTTTGCAATAGCTTTTTAAAAGAGAAGGCATTGCAGACTAATTTACTGCTCTATGACTAAAATTTATTTTATCGGTGAATTTGAAAACGCATTAACTATTTAAATTAACAATTATTTTTATTGAATATTTTGTACAAAGACATAAAATAAAGATTTTAACTGAATTTAAAAATATTGGTAGGTAAATGACCCCCCCCCCCCATTTTCAAACTTACAAAATTTTTATATTTTATTATTGTTTTCAGTTGCATTGCTACTATTTTTTATACCAAGACCTATAAATATTAATGCAGTGGTAGAATTGTGACTCCAGAAATCAAGCTCTATGAATCATGGATTCAGATGCATTACTTTAAGGAGCTAAAAACCTTCTCATGAACTTCTGAGCAATAAACTATCTGATTATTTTTATTACATGTCAAAAAATTTTATTGTAAAAAATATTTAAATTAAATCAATAAAATAGTCAGAAATCATATTTTCAGTGGGACTTTTAAGTTTACAGGTACCACTTTATACTTCAATTCTCTGATATCTTTTAAAGATATAAATTATCTAACATAATAAATTTATATAATACACATACATTTCTATTCATTTATTTACTTATCTACCTGTTTCGTGTGTAAAATATATATATATATCAGAATATAATGTTATTATGTAAGTAGTTGTCTCCTTATTAATTTATTAATCAGTATACATATATTATATTTTTCTAATAATTTTAGTAAGCATTTTAACTAAATTATGGCTATTAAATATGTTATGGCGAATATACACTTATTCATGCAGAAACTGTGTTAAAATATATTATTACAATAATTGACAGGTCAAATTCAGTAAATAAGGAACTCTTTCTATACATTTATCTAAAAAAATTCATGGTGTAGAAGTTGAATATTCATTTTTTATGTATCTGGCTTTATTTCGAAACTGGATAAATAAAATGCAAAAAAAAATATTCAATTCTAATCATTAGGGTTTTTTTTTTAGTTGGTCAGCTTGTAGTTTGCATACCTATTGATCTAATGCTGATCATTAAATATATATGTAGATATTCTGACATACAGGCTTAATTCTCACCATCCAGCAGTTCATGCGTCTAATAAATAATAACTTATCATTCGTTACTTTTTATGAAGGACTTTGGAAAATCCATTGTTCTATAATAATCTATTTAAAGATTGATTTATTCATATTTATTAAATGTTTTTTTTTTAGGTTGTTGACTTATTGAATGATTTATACACCTGCTTTGATAGCATTATTGATCATTTTGATGTATATAAGGTAAGATACATTTTATTTCAAGTAAATAAGTTGATATTATTTCTTAACACACATATATATCACAGATAATTTGATTTTTAATAAATGGAATTAATTCCAGACAAATTGTTATTAAAGTTCGATTATATGACGATGATTATTATTGATTACCACATATTTTAATCTCTTCATTTAATGCATATCTATTTTAGTTATTTTATTTTCTCTCAAAAACTATTTACTTGTATGTTAGCATTCTTTATCTTTGTTGCACATTATTTATAATTAAACTTAAGCTCTTATTCAAGTTAGTTTATTATTTTATTTTCATTTCGTATTAAATTTCTTTTCCTTTTGTGTATTTTCATGTTTTTGTCTGTGTATATATATATGTGAATATGTTTTATTTTAAATTAACTTCGCAATAGTTTATACTTTCTATGCAAAAAAAAGTAATAGAATTAGAAGATTATAGAATGATATACATCTTGCCTTCGAAACCTGTCATCTGAATTATTTATCTCCTGTATATTTTATTTGAGGAAATAAAATAAGTTGCTTTTTACTCCTCCGCCTTGAGAGAAATCGAAAAAAATGCTTTTTTTTTTATTTAAACATTTTCTATAAAAACTTAAGATTTGAAAATAAGAAAATATATAATTATCAAAGTTTAATTAAGCATATATATATATTTCTTTAAAAAATGATTTTCTGACTTATTCACATCTTTTCCACATGTATGTGGTCATGTGTATCGATTGTATAAGATGTAGTTGATAGTTGTAGGGAGTTTGTAACTCTGGACTCAAGTCCCTTCTAATATATATATATACATGAAATAATCCCAATGCATACTGCTAACTGAAATTTAATATCAAATATCAAATCATTCTCCCAAGTATTAAGTAATTTCAGCCATGCCCCCTGTGAATAAATATATAAAAGTCAAATCTCAAGTAGCCAATCCAAAAGATATCTCTGAACTTTAAACTGCAATGATGTTAATCGTAAATAATGGGAAATTTAAATTAGTAATGATCTTAAATTCCCCATAAAGAAATATGTTTAATATGCATATACAAAGAAAGACTAACAATTAGTCATTTTAATCTTTGCAAACTCCCAACACAAATATATTAAGAAGTAATCCCAATGCATACCGCTAGCTGAAATTAATTACCAAATCACTCTCCCAAACATTAAGTAATTTTAGCTATGTGCCCTGTGAATAAATGTATAAAAGCGGAATCTTAAGCAGCCAGTCTAAAAGACACTACTAGAACTAAAAGCTACAATGATGTTTAATAATGGAATATAGATTTATTCAAACAAAGAGTGTAAAATTTAATTTTCTCATAAACACACATGTTTAATATACGTATACAAAAGACAATGCACTGAGATTATTTCTTATATATTTGTATTGC
Source organism: Epiperipatus broadwayi (assembly GCA_028023455.1). NCBI lineage: Eukaryota > Metazoa > Onychophora > Udeonychophora > Euonychophora > Peripatidae > Epiperipatus > Epiperipatus broadwayi. The sequence goes on along the minus strand of JAQFVV010000127.1, from coordinate 3,649,771 downwards.
GAGTTTCAAATATTAAAATGACTAAAAGTAGAGTATATGAGCACAGACTTTCACACGACCTACCACTCTTCATTCTATCTCATGACACTGATACACTTGAACATATATATGTCAAAAAGATAAATAATCACCAATATACGTATTTCATGTTAAACCAGCAATCATCAGTTGGTCCAGATTATCATCTCTACACATATATGCAATAAATGCTCAGATATATATTAAGATAGCCAATCTTCAATTCACTCCACACTCCAACTTGTTTATGAGCAATTTAAAATCAATGCTAATTTAAATTTCATATTTTTTGATTCTATAAGTCTGTATTTTAATATTTAACGTTATTGTAGTTTACAGTTCAAGAGATATCTTTTGGACTGGTTGTTTGAGATTCGAACTTTTATATATTTATTGACAGAGTGCATTTAAAAAAGTAATTTGGTATTATATATATATAATGTAGTGATAGTTTATTATCCTGTCATGCATGTAATCTGATTGTGAATCTAGACTGAGTAAATTTGAAATTGTTTGTTATAAATCTAAAAAAAATTCAGATAAACAACTCATAACCAATCTACTAACCAATCAGTATTAATTGTTAAATGGTTATTAGATAACCGCTACAAAATAAAACAATAAAATAACTGCTTCCATAATTTTTGAATTTTGATAAAATAAATGGCAATCTGCTATGCAAATATTGTGTTATAGCTTACTATAAAAAATCCCATGCACATTTTTCTAGGATCCCAAACTCAGTCAGCATTATTGGAGACTTCTTAACTGATTTTGTTTTTATTACACTCACTCCAGCATTTGTAGCCATGCTACTAAATGTGTACTTTGGTAAACAAGATTAATTAGAGATATTTTTTTTTTTTAATAAAAGTATAATTATAATTGTATTATAATCGTCATTTTATTTTATTTTACATTCATTAAAACAAAATAGGCTTACATTGAATTTTTTTTTAAATCCATAAAGTATAAACATATTAAAAACATAATTATTTGTACTTTCTTTATTTTTTATTATAGTTGTATTTATTTATTTATTATTATTCTTTGAAATATATTGCTTTTGCATTCTAGAAATAAACTTATTATTAGTCTAAATCATTACCCATTTATTAATGGACCTTTAGGCAAAAAGTCACCTTAGTGATGATCTTCAATTAATACCCATTATTTTGAGTTACAATCAATTATGATATTAAAAAAATCATTTTTTTTTTAAAAAAAAACATCTGCCTTTTTTAAAAATAGTACTCAAAAATAGTGCTCATTTTGTAAAACTGATGATGCTAAGGGTAGTGACTTTATTAAAGCTATGTCTTCTGTAAATAAAATAGTGACATTCATGTTTAAAATGTGTAATAGTGTTTATTCATTATGTAATATAAAATATTATATTTTGATTATAGAATTAAAATGCAATTAATGCACTTTATTTAATTTTTCTCCAGTAACTTTGCAAAACAATGAGTGCTTTCATTTATGGTATATCCATATATCCAAAGTAAAAAAAAAAATTATTTGTAAAGACTACAAAATAAAAATAACACTGGTATTATTTAGCATAGTAAGTAATCAGAAACATATTTTGATCATGTACAGCAACAAAGTTTATTAAAATTTAGTTTAAAATGTGTATTTTATTTAAACTATACTCATTTAATGATTTTTATAAATTAAAAGTCTTACAAATATTATTCTTGTTTATAGTAAACATGACAATTGTATTGGTTGTCATAATTATTATTTTGAGAAAAAGATGATTTCATGTTTTATGTAGCTAATTATCAATTTTATATCATAAAAGTTCTTAAAATGCCAATTATCTCTTGAATTGTAAATTAATATAGCTGGTTTTATGGTAAACATAGATCGCGAAACTAAAAAAAAAAATTTAATCATTTACACACATTATTAAAACTACCACAATCAACTGTATAATAAAGAAGGCATTTTACATCAATGGAAACATCCATGCCATTAATAGAAAAGACACTTGCTTCGAGATCTCTAAGAAATGGGCTACGTAATACTAGCTTAATTGAATATTTGTATTTGCATATATTTTATTATACATTTTATTAAGACTATGAATATGAGGCATGGATCCTCGAAAACGTTAAGCCGATAAACTTTAATACTAATTTATATCTTCTCTAATTAACAATTATATGTTTTACATATAGTGAGAAGTAAAGCTATATTTAATTTCATTTTGTAAAAATGTGATTTAAGAAAAAAAAATCATTAACAATTATATGTTTTACATATAGTGAGAAGTAAAGCTATATTTAATTTCATTTTGTAAAAATGTGATTTAAGAAAAAAAAATCACAATAATTCCAAAAAAATTTAGACTTTTTTATTAGACATTTTAAAATAAAAAAAACAACAACTTTAATTTAAAAACTTGAGCACACTGTCTTCATTGGATTAAGATTAAAATCCCAGTTTTTAAAAAAGATTTTCAATCTTTTTATATTCTCATTGAGACTTTTCTATTTTATGAAAGCATCTCTTTTGGAAAGTTAAAGCAATATCATCAACATAAATAAATTTTCTGCATTTTGTATGGGGAATATCACTGAGAAATATATTAAGCAGATAGAAGAGCTTTGTAAAATTTTGTATCTACTATTAGTATAATTTTGATATAACTTCATTATTTTTACTAGAGAGAATTTTAAGTTTAAGAATTTTAGAAGTTTTTAGAGGACCATTTTTTATAATAAAATTAGAGGTTATTAGTAAAAGTCACACTAGTTTTTAATTTAGTTTGAAAGAATTTGTTAGTAGATGTTAGGGGCAAAACTTGGTAGCAGCTTCTTCCTAGCCTAAACTAACTTGCTCAACAAGTATATAATTCTCAACTATTGCCAAAATTTTTGTTAATATAATTCTTTTAAAAAGCTTATAATAAATACATAATAATGATATTGGGCAATAATTTTTTGAATCATTTTTAGATTTTTTTTAATTTTAAGACTGCTATCTGCTTGTATGCACATTTTTGGCATAGTTTCTGTATGAATAATGTCACTGAATAGTTTTTTCAACTATGCTTTCATTTTACATTCTAATTGTTTTTTTGTTTTTTTTTTTTTTTATAAATTATGGAAGTATGCATACTTTTGATTCTGGAAATTTTCTGGTTTAAAATAAAGGGCAAGTTAAAATTCATGAACATTTACAGATTTTATCAGATTGATATTAGTGGAACTTTATGAAAAAGAAGCTTGATATCCTGCTCAGATGACAATTTTTCTTATTTCTATTATTCTTGTGTATAGAAGATTAGCATATAAGATTAGAAACTGTCATTATCAGAAACAATAGTAATTCTTTTAGAAGTACTTTTATATCCATCTAGATTTCATAAAAGTGAACAGGACGTATGTCTAAATTTTATAACGTTTTGCATCTCCATGGTCTTTATTTATTTTTTCCCTCCAATTCTCTTCCAATGGTTTTATATTTTTTCAGCAAATACCCAATTATTGGTAGACAAAAATTGACTATAAAAATCTCTATTGAATTTGTTCTAACCTGGAATAAATTGCTTTCAATATCTTTGAGAAATAGATTTTTTGGAAAGTGCTATTATGAATTTGTTAAATCTATCTTAGCAAGAAGAAATTGCAGAGATTCTAGTAATTTTCTTTTGAGTATATCCAGCATAACTATTCCATTTAACTTTTTCTAAATTCCATCTTAAAACAGAATAACTATCAAATATGACATGTAAATAAGAATGATTAGACTTATGATATGTGGGAAATGCTCCATTATCAGTAATTCAGCAGGTAATAGTAAACTATTTTTTGACCAAAACAAACCATAAATTAAAAATTGTTTTTTTAACATCTAGCTAAAGAGAATGTTATTTCTTGTTAGACATCATAAAATAAGTGCATGTTATTTAAAATACATCCATTCTAAAAATTGACATTGCACTTATTTTCATTTAAATATCCCAAAAAGTCTACTATAAGAATTGAAATCTTTTATAAATATAAAAGACTATTGGAAGATCTGGAAGAGGAGGATATAGCTAGTTTGTATTAGTAGAATTATAAACACTGCATATGTAAAAATGATGTATCTTAGTTTTAATTGCAATATTATTTTAATTATTTTCACGGAAAATTGTTGACTTTACCAGATGGTTTGAAACAAAAGTAGCCACATCATATTTATAATGTATTGTAAATTCCATAATTTTAATAAGATATGCATTATTAAATTAATGATAATTATATTATCATTCTACTGAACTATTTGTAAATGATTTTCATTATAGATTTTGATATGCTCTTAGTGTTAAGTTGAAATAATTTTATAATGTTTCCTAGGTGAAGAGAATATTATTGTATGTAGGATATACCTTTCACTTGAGATTCACCATGATTGTGAACACCATGTAGTATTTTTTTATATTGAGAGTCTAGGACCCTCTCTCCTTTATGCATAGTTATCCCCCATAATATTATTGGAGTTCTTGTTAATATGTTTATTATATATTTTTTTTTTTGCTATTCTATGAGGAGTCTATTGGTTTTGTATAATAGTGTAAATTTCTTGCCAGATGGGGCATCTGAAGGCCATAATTCACCAACTATATTAAGGAAATGCCTTTCTTACTGTTTGTTTTCTGGCTTTGAGCTTTTTTACTATCACTTCATCAAATAAACTCTATTTTTAAAAGTCATACTCTTTTGCCATATAGTTTTTTTCATACAATGATAAATATAATAGATACAAATTTTATATTCTAAATAGAATAAAATAATATTTACTTCATAAAATACTGTATATTTTTAAGCTCGCTATTATCTGAAAGTTAGGCCTGTCCTTTTTATGTGTTGATTCCAAAAATAGTTTATTTTTATTTTTAGAATCATCGTTAGCACCCATTGTAATTGCAGAAGAAGAAAAAACCTAAAATAAAAAGATTAGAAATAAATTGTTAAAAAATAAATAAATAATAAGACAATTGGTATGCATGTAATTAAAAAACAGAAACATATTTGAACAAGCGTATATAGTTTATGCATAAAAATATATACAATGGTCAAATATCCAATATAAAAATAATTATTTGTTCACAATGTTGTTATTGATATATACTTAATAGATGAAAGCCGGGTTGATAATTAAATAATTGTAAATATAATTAGTTGTTTGTTTCAATTTTATTTAGGTTGATTATTCTATTATGCATAAAAATGATTGGCCACATGAAAAAATTCATGGCAATTGGACCTTGTATTAATTTAAGTGATAAAAGATAGTGAGATAAAAAGAAATGAAGAATGAGAAAAAGAATAATGATGATTAATTTAAATACAAATATTAATAGTAATTAGTGAATTGAGTTAGAAAGATGATAAATGTCATTCATTTTTTATTCAGTCAAATTTTTTTTTACTATGTATATAATTTTTAAATCAAATAGTCTCTCATTTATAGGAAAAAAGTATAACAATGTATTATATGTATAGTAATCTAATCAAAATACCGTCTACTTCTTTTCCACAACAATATAAAATTAAATGATTTACTATATATGTATTTTACTAATGGGTTTGTGTATATTATTAAATTTGCAACAATTTAATTGCATTTCATTTTTTAATTTTTTTGCTTAATGAATGTTAAAAAATTATAATTAATAAATAAAAATTGTTTTGTCAGTCAAAGAGAAATAATTGAAATATTTTTCCATTATAGAATTATTATTATTATTCTCATAGGAAGTTCGTTTAGATTAAAAAAGAACTTTCTTCTGTCATGACAATTTCAATTTGTATCAATGAACCACTCACTTAATTGAGGTTTTTCATTTTCTATTTAAAAGTATTTATCTTTCAACTTTAACTTTCTACTTAATACTGTAAAAACATTTTGCAGAAATCTTTTGTTTATCATCAAAATAGAAAGAAAAAATGAAATATTAGTTGACTTATGAAAAAAAAAAGTAGGCTTTAATCTATCAAAAAAAGAAAAAAAGGAAAAGAAAACGTAAAACAAATTACACATATAAAAAAAACATAGTCACAAAAAAAATATAGCCACAAAGTATTTGTTTGCTTTGAGTTGACTTTCATAGTTGTAGTGCGTCAGATCGGAGAGTTAAAGGTTCTCTGATTAATGCTTGACTTGTCACTTCTGAAATTCAAATGTCATATGACATTTCAATGTCTAACCATTTGATTATTCACATATCTATCTGTAAAACCCATTTAAATAGATACATAATACATAATATTCTTTTACATATGTGTGTGTGAGCAATATAATGGAAATATTTCATATTAACGTAATTTTGATATAATGTAACAAAATTAAAGATTCATAGGTGTATTATTATAAATACACCAAGTACTTAACAAAAACATTTAAGAATATTGATGTTGTTTTAAAAGTCTATGGGAAATATCCTACTCAGATAAAATTGTTAGCACCTCATTAAGTGAAGAAACTAACATCCAAAATATATGAATTATTTAATGTTTCAAAAGTGATAGTCTATTTCACAATCAATTACAGTTAGAAACTAATGCTTAGAGCTACGAGAAATGAAGGAAAATATTTAGTATTGTAATTAAAAAAATAATAAAATCTGATATTGTTTGTAGTGTTAATTACTGTGACCATTAATAATGAAGTTTAGACTAATTATTATAAAAAAGCATACAATTTCCATTTTTTTATAATTCCACAGCCAATCAAAGTTCATCAGTATTTGCAAGCCAAAATCAAGTGAAGTTATATTTGAGAAAGGATAGCAAAATTAACATGTATATAATATATGTAGATAACATTCCTCTTTCCAGCTGAATTTTTAAAATGGTAATGCAACTTATACTTTTCGTTTTTTATTTAATTTTTTAAAATAAAAGTTATATTTTTTAGAAAAAATAAAGCATTCATAAATCATATACATTGATTTTAAAATAAATTGATAGATGCTTTAAGACATGAACAATATTACTAATTTCATTTTTACGTTATATCAAAATCAATTATCTTAATCTAAAACTACTTTTATTTATAAAAAAAATAATTTATCAGTAAAATACTAATCACATTTTTTAAATATTAATTTATAAAAGAAATTATCCATATTTATGTTTTGCATGTTATCTATAAAAATCTGTGCACAAATGTTTAAAGTGATCAAATACTAAACAGAGCAAAACTCTCCATACAGTATTGCCACCTGTGCTAAACAGAGTAATCAATGGATGCCAGAAGACTTGTGCATAAAATCCATATCTAATGCCTACTCATCCAATATCCCCAGACTAGTTTCTGGCTTGTGGCCTTCATCAGTGAGGAGCTTTGGATCTGAGAGCACTGCATCTAGATCTTATGATCTAATGCAACCCTCATATTGGATGAGTAGGCATTAGATAGGGATTTTATGCACAAGCCTTCTGGCATCCATTGATTACTCTGTTTAGCACAGGTGGCAATACTGTATGGAGAGTTTTGTCTGTTATCAACAATTAATGTGTAGTATAGGAAATGTGATCATATGATGTTAATGGTTTAACACAATCCTGCTAATAGGATACTGGTGGTATGGTTGTAAAAGGAAGACAAAAGTATGGGTGAGGGTATGCTATAAGTGATCAAATACAGTTAGTAATACATATATTTTGAATGATCAAAGGTGAAACTGATGAAGATTATACTTATGAGCAAAAGACAAACAGATGTTCTAATGTGAAAATGCAATTACTAAAATAACTTGCAATGCATATATGCTTTATACTTTCATATAAGATAAAAATAAAATTATTTTATACTTTAATAATAGATTAAATTAAAAATAATTTTTTCTAAGTTATTCAATAGTTTTTTTTCTGAAGGTTTGTGATGATGGTGTTTCTGTTGTATTTATATATTGGGTTATTTCCATCATCTAATATGAGCATTGAATGTCTTTAGAAAAATTTAGCTTTATTTAAATAGTCAAAATACATTCAACTGTTAGTAATAGTACATAAACAGATTAGTATATGCACAATGTTTTGAGAGGTTATTATTCTCCCCTCTTCCTCAGGTGTTGCTGACCTGACCAGTAACAGTACTAGCTTGGAAATCAAATCTGTACCATTAGATTATTGAGTATTGAATTTTAAGATAACACCCTAACCACCTGAGCCAACTTGTCAGAGGCAACAATCAGTAGAAATTTAACATACTTATCACATGATTACTATGCTAGCACATAACTGTTATTAAACAGGCAAAACTCTCCATACAGTAGTGCCACCCTGTTCCAACCAGATTAATCAATGACACCAGAAGTCTTGTGCATAAAATCCCCATCTAGTGCCTACTCTTCCAATATACCCAGACTGATTTCTGGCTTGTGGCCTTCATCAGTGAGGAGCCTTGTATCTGAGAGCACTGCATCTAGATCTTAGGATCTAGTGCAACCCTCCAGCAGCCACCTTTTATCTCTACTTAACTACAGAACTATACGAATGAAGTTGAAAACCAATAATATTTTCAATCTAAGCTCAATAGCTTATATAGTCATACGGGTTTGAACTCAGTTCAGCACCCATACATTTTGGGGTCTAGTTTGCTTGTAACAATACAAGAAAAAAAATGTTTATTTTTGAATTTTCATTTAAGTAGGACTAGTTTTGATATTTTGATTTTTTAAAATAATTTTTAAAAAGTTTTTTCAATTGTGAAAAGTGGTTTTGATACTTAAATTGTATTAATTTAATATTATACCAGTATTTTTATTAATAATTCTTATTTTGTGGCAAAAATTAAATTATTTGATTTTTTATTCCCATAAAATAAAAAAGCTAAAATATATCATTTCAATAATGATTGGGAAGAAGAGTTTTTATTCATCATGTATAAAGAAAAGTATGTTTATTGTGTAATTCTATAGTAGCTTTACTGAAAATAGATAATCTAAACTGACATTTTACTACTATTCATCCAAGTTTTTATCGTGACTTTACTTTGAAATCTATAATAAGAAAATATTAAGTACAAAGATTAAGAAGATCTCTAAATTCATAGCAATCTTCATGCAAAAAAAGTTTGTAAATCAACGGTGGCAAAGGTGACATCACTCCGAGTGTATTAAATTTTATAAAGCACAAAAAAGCTTTTACAGATGCTGAGATATTCAAAGAATCTGTAGAAGATAGCTTATTTTATAATTTTAAAAATAAAATGGGGTTTATTGATGCTATCCAAATAATACAACTTTCCAGATAAACTGTAACAAGAAGATTTGAAATCATTGTGATGGATTTAAGATCACAACTTAAATGTGATTTTGAAAATTGTTCATGGTTTTCACTTTAATTTGATGAGCTGCTGACAGTGTATTTGTACATTTAGTATTTCCTGATTTCACTGTAAAGGAAAAATTTTTCAAAGTCCTATCATTAAAAGAGTGAAACAGAGGAGACAACATCTACAATATTTTATAGCTGAAACTCTTCCTCTTAAGAAGCTTGTTTCCATTACTACAAATGGTGCTCCTTTTATGACTGGTTGTGAAAATGGATTTTTAGCATTTTGTAAGAAAGATATTGATTTTCTTAATTTTATTTTATACCACTGCATAATTCATAAACAATCATTATGTGACAAAATGTTGCATCTTGATGATGTTATGAACACAACTATTAAAATAATCAATTCAATTAGGATGAAACACTGCAAAGAAGATTGCTTCAGTCATTTTTAGATAGCATATGATGACTTAGTTTTCCATAACTCAGATAGATGGTTGAGCAAAGCTAATGTTTTAGAAAGATTCTGTAAGCTGATGCCACATATAAAAGATTTTCTGGACAAAAAAAAAGATCCTTGTGCTGTTTACTTAACAACAAGGTGTGGCTGCAAAAGCTAGCATTTTAATAGATCTAATAACTAAATTAAATAAATTAAATCTAGATTTGCAAGGACAAAACAAAACAATAACTGACATGATTAGCTCCATCGATACATTTAAAATGAAACTGGAAATGTGGGTTTCTCAAATTAATAAAAAAGATTTGAAACATTTTGCAAATTTAAGAGAAGAAATTGGATCAAACATAGAAACACGTGATTACCAAGAATTTGGAAATATTTTGTAAAACATTCTTCTGCAATTTCAACAACAATTTCAAGACTTTAAAAAACTTTGACCAATCATTCATTTTTCATATCACCACTCTTTAAAATTAATATAGAAAATCAAGCTGTATTAATTGCAGAAGTGTTTAATATGGATATAGGTAGCTTGGAAAGGCAATGAATTGAACTACAAAATGACATTAGTTTGAAATGGTATCATCAATTTGATGTATAGAAGTATATTACCATTGAAAATTATCCACTATTGAAAGATCCATATCTTAGACTTTATTCATGTTTTGCATCTACATATTTATGAGAATTATTTTCTCATATGAACTATATAAAATCTAAATATTATACTTGTATGACTGAAAATCATCTTTATGACTGTTTATGTTTGTCTGTTTCTAATTATGAACCAAATTACTCAAAAATAGCTAATAATATTCAATGTCAATCATCACTTTAAATAAATTTGTTTAAAATTTTAACTATATTTCATTTATAAATTGATTAATTTTACTTTTTTCCATATATGATAATATGAATTGTGCTATCACACTTAGGACATAAAGCTGTAACAACAAATAAAAAAATAAGTCGATTGTCATTTATTTGGAAAATAAAAAATAGCTCTTAGGTTCTAAAAGATTGACACACCTACTATAGTTGATGTAATTAATATTATTGCTTCTTTGGATGTAACAGACTATATTGTTCTACTGATATAAATATTATTGAAAAAACATTAATAAGTAAAAGTATTTGCCAATATACTACAGAAAGTATTATTGAGGTTTTTGAAATTGATTAAATATTGTTTTTTTTTTAAGCTAAATATTGCCAAATGTCTAAAAATTGGCTCATGGATTTGCCTATAGTTGATCAAATTTGAAATTTCACTTTGTCTATACATGACTTCAACAATTACAGGTTGAAAGGTAATAATATTTATAAAAGATATGTTTTTTATTATGTTTGTGGACATGAAGATAGTATAAATTGTCTTGTGAATGAGATAAGCAAATTAAATGGTTGAAAAAAAAAACAGAATAAAGTCCTTAAACATCTTCATTTGTATGTTATGAGAGATGATGGTTTTATTAAGTTAAGAAATGATAATCAAACCATTACAAGAAAGAGAGTATTGACATTGTAAGTTAAAAGTGCAGCTGTGTATAATATGATGTCAAGTCTTAGGTCCTATTTTGCAATGAGAAATTATGTCATTTTGAAAGTAATTAATCACAAAATATTGAAAAATGTATGAAAAAGTTGATTGACATTAGATATAATATATAAATGTGCTATACTTCATGTACTAACTTAAAGAAGCAGAAAGTTAATGATCAAAATGGATATCTATTTCACATATTTCAAATGCACAAATTAAATTCATTAAAAATATATGAACAGTTTTATATAATGTTCCATTCATATAATGTAAATAATTGGTAAATAATTCAAAAATTATTATATCTTTGAAACAAAAAGTAATAATGTATATCAGATTTCATATAAGTGCAAGACTTCATATACTGATGAATGAAGTTGTAGTATTGAGAAAAAGTTAAAAGAGTGCCAACTGTTATAAAAACATATATAAAAAAAGTTTTTTTGATTATAAAAAACGCGAGTTTAAGTTCAATTTCAATTTGGAAAATACTAAGATTCTTCATGAGAAGAAAAACATAATAAAAGAAAAATGGAAGAGACTAATTTCATAAATAGAAATAAAATATCTTGAAGTGGTAGACAATCTGTGAACATAAAAATTCCCGAATCTTGAATATACTATGAAGATAGTTACTTCTGTTAAATTTAAATAGTTTTTAATTAAAAGAGGTTATGGAAATAACTGAAAATACTTCAGTGTATTTTATTATTGTTATTTGTGAGAAATATTACTATTATTATACTTTATTATTTTGTATTATATATGTATATATAACTGAAATTAATGATATAAAATGTATTATATCAGTATTAACTATATAAATCAGTACTGAGCTATAGCCAGCTTACAATATGTCTTTCCATCCCTAAATCATACTCAAAATAGTTATTATGATTGTAAATTCAGGCTAATTTTCTTAAATGATAAAATATATATAATATTGCACATGAAAATGTATTTTAGTAATCTTTATTATGTGATGGTATATGTTAAATAAAACATTTTGTAACTCACTTTCAATATTTACTTTATGAATAATGTGATTAACTATAATTATTAACTGATTGAGATACTAACATGTATAGTTATTGTATAATGTCTCATTCATATAATTACACAAGTAAATTAATTTGGAGTTCAAATCTTAATGTCCTAAAATCTTGAGTGATTAGCTTGAATAGCATAAAAACATAAATATGGCTGCTGAATATGTCATCAGTGAATAATATAATCCAGAAACATTATTCAAGTTTATAATAAATAATTTTTCAAGTAAATTGAGTGAATTATTACTCCTGATAATGATATTAAAAGTATGCATCATTTGTGATATGATAAAAGATGAAATTAATCATAGAATTAAATTTAATAAAGGAAATATGACAATGTAGCTGAAGAGAAAGCTTTTTGTCAATAGACCTGAGATTTGGACATCTTAATAGCAGAGAATCCCAGAAAGTTCAGACCACATAACAAAATTTGGAAAAATGAATTTGTCAAAATTGACAGGAGAATTTAAAAATCAAGCAAATAAGTGAGTATTCAATACACCAATGTCATTAAGAAAATTAAGAAACATGAAAATCAGTGGTATTGATTGTTTTATCAGTAAATATAAAAATAAATGGACAATTGAAGTTTTACATCATATGCCAAGATATTTTAAAGGTCACATGTAAGTTGAATAGATGAAATAGAAAATTTGTGCTAGAGTGATGCTGAAAAGAAAATCTATGTATCGAAAGTTTGTATATGTGTATGAGTAAAAAAATGTAAATTGTATATATAAAATATCTTTTTAAGAGCTTTTATAAAATTTTAAATAAAATCATCTTATACATCTATTACCAATTCCACTAATCCATGGCTCTCTTATCCACATCATACTAAAACTTCTTTATTTCATCCATCCATCTCACTTGTGATATTTTTATAAATCTTTTAATACATTAAAGATCAGCCTTCTCAAGCTATTGTGCATGCGCTTTTTACGAGTGTTAATAATAAATGAATACTTTCATTCCCAACACAAGATATAGTATTTATGAAAGAATAAAATGAATCACTTATTCTTTCCAACCCAAATGCTTATATGTGGGCAAATCTTAAGTACTGGAAATATCTTGAGATAAAATTATTATCATATCTAGCAATATGTCTAAATTATCAGTCTATCAATTCTTTCAGTGAGGTTAATGGTTCTGATCCGTTCTCTTATCCAAATATTTAGTTTTGGTCTCTTGTTATTACTCCCATCATAATCTTCTCATACTTCATTGCCAATCCAAAATCTTTGAGTTTTATTAAACGTTTAAATTTTGGATCTATAAGTAAAACTGATAAACGCATTTATTAAAAGTATTCCTTTTCAAACGCATAAGCACTTTTCCTTTTAATATATAATTATCTTCTACTAAAAGCATTCCAGCCAAATTTAATAATATCAGTTTGAAATATTTTTTTCTTTATTTCCTTTATGTTAAAGCTAATTTGATAAATATTTTCTTTATCCGAGCAGTCTCTCAAAATTTCTAAATATATTTCACGAGTCTGACTTCGTGATATGTTTATTTTAGTCCTCAGCTAATTTACTTTTAATTTCAAATAAATTGAACTTAATACATATAATAATTATTGTTCGTTATATTTTCAATTGTTTTTTTGGAGAAGCGTTTTTTTAAAAAAAAAATCGCTCATGAATTTTGTCACGAATAAGATAAAAATACAGCCCCATCACGAATAACACAGCTCCATCTAGTAGAAAGATAAAGTGATAATGCAATACTTCGGATTTCTGAAAGGTATTGTATTCCGCAGATTATATTTCAAAGCGTTCGTTAAAGTGTTAAAATTTGTTTACATCTACCTGAAATGCCCTTTTCTTACCTAAGGCTGATTGATTAACCCCATTTAAGTAACTAGCGGTTTGATTAAAAGGATAAAACAAAAACAAATTCTTGTGAAGGTTGAAATGATAATTGAAATGATTTATCTTTAAAGACGCTGAACAATAATTTATAAAATACATTTTATATAAAACAAATCTGCAATTACTTTTTAAAAAATAGCTCTAAAGACTGATAGTTAATTTACAGCATTGCAATTAGGAGTTAGACTTTAAAGGAAGAAATAAATCAGGTTTATCAACAAACAACTTCTAAAAATGATTACTGAGTTTAATTAGTTTATTAATAATAACTATACGATAGATCGAACTTTGATCAGAGTTTTATCAAATAGTAGGTAAACCTGGTATTTCTGGAACTTCTAGCATTACAACTCCATGAGAAACAGGGCATAGAAAATATTGGGGGGGGGGTAGTATTACAATTAGTAAAAAAAATGATATCATGATATGCATCAAATAATTCTACAAAGAATTATATTGTTATAAAACACAAACAAAAAATTATAATGTAATCCATACAATTGTGACTATATTATTTAAAAGTCTATGTATTTAAAAAGTATAACATGATTTAATTTTCCACATGATGAAATAGAGAAGTTGCAAAAAAAGCTATATATAAGTGTGTTAATATTAATGACATACAAAATGAATGGAAAAATGCAATAATAATATTGACATTTAAAAATAGGAAGAAGAAAAATGTAATAGTTATATATTTATCATTCTGATTCAATCTTTAGAAAAATTATTATAATTCATCTAAAAATGGATCATCTTCAAGAACTAAAAAAAGTTATAAAATAGACCGATGAGAATAAATTGCCTTTTTTCATATAGTTCATAAGTTATATAACAGCAATTTTGCATGAAGTATATTGTGGACTAAAACGGTAATCATTAAAAATAGTAATTACTTAAGCCAACCTCAGAATTTCACAGAAAGTTACAAAAGATTTCAGATAAAAATAACAAAATATTTGCTTAAAGAAAACTGAAGTAATTAATTAATAACTTATCAAAAAATAATAATAGAAATGAATTAGAAATATTTAACAATTATTAATATAAATACAATCATAATGGATGAATATAATTTTAAAATTAATCGCAAATGGCATTTTTTTGCGTAAAAAATAATTAATATTAAAAGAAAATAAGTATTTTTGCTTGTAAAAAAATATTTTTGAGATATGGATACATAATAGGATAGTTTTACAAAAGTGATAGATAGCAGACTAATGTATAGAGAGATTTATGTTGGGAGTAACAAGCCACAATCAGAAAGTAGGATATCACTAACATTATTTCAATGTAAAGTGATAGAATGGCAGATTTTGGAGATCATGATTTATGCATTATGGACCAGCTCTGTGATGTTAAATGCTTGAACATTTTAAGAACTCTCAAGCAATAAATATTTGCTTTTTTTTTTCTGACACTGTTGAAAAAAACTAACAGGCTGATCTGAAGTTAGAATATGTTTTTTAGGAAGATTATATTGATTGGACAATTGAAGTCTTAAACTGGAACCTAAAAAAGTATAAAATATTTAGAAAGAATCTACAACTGATATCACTGAATGAAATAAAGAAGTTTGCTAGGATGCTGTGGAGAAACATAGTTATGAATCAGAATAATGATTCAATTTAGAGAGACTTTTCTTCTATTACTCTAGTAAAATTGATAATGTTTGGAAATAATATATATATACACACAACACAAATTTGTGATGGTATATGTATTAATTATTTTTTGTTATTTTTTATTTGTTTATATTGGAATAACAAAATAAGGATATATATATATATATATTGTAGATTAGACCTTATGCCGGTACACTATTTCATGTTATAATAGTCTGATTGATTTTATATTATTTAACATGTCAAAAAGAACTTTCTTCATTTCTATTCTTTTGTGCACTAAACTTAATTCAAAAACATGAAATAGAAATATGTAATAAATATAATCTCTACATAATCATTTACAGAAACTAAACAATTCAACTTACATAAGCTATATTATTAATAAATAATAAATTCAATTTTACAATAAAATATAGACTTTACAATACACATACTTGGATAGACCCTACCCTTCAGTGGATTGATAACAATTGGAAATGATGACGATGATATATATAAGATAATTTAATGTCTGGGCTTCCAATGGTAATATTTCTATCTTGTTTAAAAGAAAGAAGTACTATCAAAATCTCACTTACAAAGGTCACTTTAATAGATCCATTTAACACACGCTAGTAATTATGATACATTAATTAATCTTAACACAAAGGTAAATACGAATTCAATCTGTCTAAGATTCCATAAGTATTATTTGTACTTTGTTTACATGAAAAAAAATACTACCAAAATCTAACAAGTGTTACTTTAATAGGCTCATTTGATGTACAATCGCTAGTTATGTTATATTACCTAATTCAAACACAAATATATATAAAATGTTATAATATATAATATTTATATTAATTTGGACATATTTTAATATTACTACATTGTTTAAGAAAATACATTTTCTATTAATTATTACTATATATAAATATATACATATAGTTTCATATATATGTATGCATGCATTTCTTGAAAGTTGTTGTACCTGGTAAGTTTCTTTACTTAATACAAGAAATTGCTAATTACTAAAGAATGACTAATTTAATTTATTTTTCTAATTATAAAAGTCCTTTTACCACCATGATTTTGTGAATTTCTTGATAATATGACATATTTCTTTCAATATTATTCAAGTAAAAAAATGTTTTAGCTATAAAGGGTGGGAAATCATATGAAATTGTTCCTTCAATAGTTTCAAATAACTATTTTAAAAGTCGATGATTCTCTGTAACACTATCAGCTTAGAGTCTTCTCTTATCTCTTCTATTGTTCGATTTTTCTATTTTAATAAATTTCAAATTATCTCAAATGTCCTTCCTTTAACTCTAAATTTCCACCTCCACTAATTTAATTTTTTGTATATCCTACTTTATGTATCTTTCTATCTGTTGAATCAGACTTATTTTCAAAACAATCTGATCAGATGTTTGCTTGCCTTTCACTACAGTCATAGATTCCCAGCTATGTTGTTTAATAAATAAAATAATCTCTCTCCAAATCTGTTTACAGATTTAGTGATACTAAATAACTACTTATTTATTTCATTATTTAAATTTTTTATATATATTTAATTATCTGATTACACAAATTATTTAAACTTCAACCAGTCTTTATAAATGTGAATATTTACAATGGAAAATAAACAATCATATGCATTTTTTTCTCTTTTGCAAAATTACAATTCTCTATTCCCAATATTTCATTTTTTATAAATATTCAGGTAAATACCTAATATATACAATGTAATTCATTAATAAAATGTTTTGAAACTAAGTCATTTTATTAGCACTTTACAAATTAAGTTTACATAAAAATATTATTTAATTTGTGCTTTGTAATTATTATCACAGCAGCAGTGGGAATAGAAGATTTGAATACAGAATTTCATTCTTCCTTTGGCTATCCACTCTATCTCATTCAACTGATACACATGTTCACACATGTGAACCTGCACTCATCATTTGGTCCAGATTATTTATCTCCCCCTCATATATATATATATATATATATATATTATTGATAAATAATATATATATATATATATATAATATCAGTGCTCAGCACCCATCAGTTGGTCCAGATTATCTCCCATACATATTTATAATTAGTGCTCAATTTATATTAAGAGAGAAAATTTTCAAACTTTAATGGGCATTCTTCAATATACTCTACCCTTCAACTCTTCAGCAATCGATACCATTGAAAATCTGATGATGAAATACCCAAAATCCTTTATTGATGTCAATATTATTGTCATGCTCATATTGATTTTAAATCACTTTGAACCCTCAGATATAGGACCTTGTTCATTTAAATATGAAAAAGATGGATGGGCAGAGCAAGGCTTAATTTGTAATATTTGAATACAAATATTATTTATATACTTGACGTTTAGATGTAATATAGAGTATTTGAATACAGACTTTTAAGCTCCTTGGGCTATCCACTCTATCTTATATAACTGATACACATGACCACCCACATGTGAAAAAAGGTAAATGATTCAAATATATGTGTATTGGAGATCATTTATTTTTTTCATGTGTGTGGTCATGTGTATTGGTTATATGAGACAGAGTGGATAGTCTAAGAGAGCTTGAATGTCTGTGTTCAAATTTCCTATATTACATTTAAACTCCAATTACATACATTATACTTGTATTCAAATATTATATATATAATCAAAATTACCCAAATTCACAACTCAACCAGACTAGCTAAGAAAATAAATTCTAAAACACTGCCAATGGTTTCATCACTACAAGCAGAATTACTCATGAAACAACTAAATCTAAAAATGTTATTCCAAGAATTTACTAGTCTTATTCCCAAAGAATCATTTAAATAAATTTGCTAATAATGTCCACTGTTTTATGTCAATGTGAATCTATTTATGAGATAAAAAAACAACCACTTTTATCTGACCTCCATTTTGTTGTATGTAATAATAAATCAGATATTTATACTTAAAAGACTAAAATGTTTTACTAATGACAATATTTGTTTCTTATATTAATAAAGCCAGTTTTGATTTTGAAATAATTCAGATGAACTTCTAATACATTTTAACAAATTTTTAAATAAATTATAATTTATAAAATATATACTACTGATAATATAAACTTATCACAGACCAACTGTCTTAAAATATTACTATGATAATTCAAAAGTTATGTTCTTAAAGAATCATTTAAACAAACATGCAAATATAATCACTTTCTTGTTAGATAAAATTAATCCTTTTTTATTTGCTATTTATATTGGTAATAGTGCAAAAAGTGGTCATTATTGGCAAATGTACTTAAATCAATTTTAAAAATCTGACTTGTGAATTATTATAATAAAGTTTTCAAACTTAACCGTGCTATGAATAGGGTTATATTATTGGCATTGATAAACCACAATTTATTTATGGGCTTGTTAAAATGTATATATGCATGTGTGTGCATGCACATCTATACAATTATGCATATAATGTAAATTATACACACACCAGCTATATCTAATAACTTTGTGATAATTTAATAACTTTTCAAGTTGGTGATCTACTAAACATTTTCAATTTTTTATAAAAATTTAATATATTATTCATACATAGTAAAATGCAATTGTTCATATTGACATGCTAATTCAATCTGGTTTTTTAAATGAATTTGTCAGACAATTGATTAAATAATTACATAAATTTCAATTTTCAAATTACATGTATAATAATTACTTTTGACATTGGCCTGTCTTAAAATCTTTATCCATCAAACTTATCATGGTATATTTATTTTTCAGGTAGAGACCATTGGAGATGCATATATGGTTGTTTCTGGTTTGCCTGTTCCCAATGGTATAACCCATGCAAGAGAAATTGCCAGAATGTCATTAACTCTTTTAAAAGCCGTTGGAACTTTTAAAATACGTCATAGACCAAATGACCAGCTTAAATTAAGAATAGGAATGCATTCAGGTAATACTAATTGCAAATAATAAATATTATTAGTAGTAATAACAGTAGTGGTAATAATTGAAGAAGTATAAAAAAATAGCAGTAAATAAAAAAAAGCATTAGTATTAGAAAATATTTAACAAAGTAAAAGTATAAAATAATAATTATTTGTATAATACAAGTTCGCAATATAAAAGTTATTGTTATTACTTAGTATCAGATTCATGAGACTTCTGGAAATCATATATATAATAGTTTCTAGAATTATATATTATTAAGAGGGGGGGGGTAATTTGAGTTGTTTAAAAATACATTAATTAAAATGACAGTAGATTTCATCCAAATTGCTTTGTTAATAATTTAATTTTACCATCAATTTTCTAAGCATCATACACTTTTTAAATTAATTTCACTTGATATGATGAAAATAACAGAAATTGAACATGGTCATTTGTGTTTCAAACAATATTTTAGTTTTGATATGACCAATTAGGTACTTGCTTATTTTACTTGCAGTTCATGGAATTTTTAAGAGTCTTAACCAGAATAATAGTTCAAAAGCAACATTTTTCAGTATCAAACTGTCACAAGAACGAAAAGTCAAGGGAAACATCATTGCTTAAATAAATGTGATCTTTACTTTGGCAGATAAGCTTTAGATCTAAATATTAACAGATTGATTTTTTATGCTAATAATTTTAATTGTATTAAATTACTAATGCAAGAAAAAAATGATTTATGGATAACTGGAATGAAATTTTATCATAAGGTTACTTTTATATTTTGATGATGAAAAAAAATAGACAGTCACCAATGAAATGAATAAACTTTAGCATCTGTGCTATTGATTCTTTATCAAGTAAATAGATAAAAGTTATTCTTAAAAATATGTTGTATATAATCTCTAGAAGTCAACATGATATCATGTAATAATTCTTGAATATTTCAGATTTTAATTTTTTTTTAAAGCAAAACCATGGTAAATATAAATGTAGCATAAAATATTTAGAGACTATTTGAGTACAATGATTACATTTTAACTATAAAAAATTTGTGTAATTAATTTGTAATGATTTCACTGTAACAAAATATGTATTTATAATTCAATAGATTTTATAACTAACTTATAACAAACTGATTTTTATTATTAAAGACGTTGTTATCACATAACTGTAATCAACTTTTGTTTTTAAAAATTCAAGCCGTTGATTTAAAAGAAACTAGATAGCTTTTGTCAAGCATTGGTGGTCGAGAGGGTAGCGACAGCTGCTTTACAAATAGTTGTCCCGGGTTAGCGGGTTCGCTTCCCGGCTGATGCTATGACACATGAGAAAAAAAACAAACTAGATTTTATTTGGCTATATTTTGAAATTAATCAATTTATGTAGTTTGATTCATAATAACCGGATAATGGCTTAATACATTATATATATTAATATCGATTTTCTGAGCAAAAAATAACATTTTAAAATAACTTGACTACTGAAACTTAAAGTCGAAAAAAAAATAAGTTACTACAAATATCAATATATTATAGCAAGATCAATAGGAGTAAACAAAAAATGATTTCAGCCATATTAATCTCAGAAAAAAATATAATCGAAAGTTCACTTAAATCGCATGTTAATTTTTGATAAAACTTTTAAATGGAACAATAATTTGTTTTAATAGATTGGTGTAATTAATGTATTTGGTATACACTATCTAAGTGTTTATCAATAATAAAATGT
The DNA here is from genome assembly GCA_028023455.1 of Epiperipatus broadwayi. Classification (NCBI taxonomy): domain Eukaryota; kingdom Metazoa; phylum Onychophora; class Udeonychophora; order Euonychophora; family Peripatidae; genus Epiperipatus; species Epiperipatus broadwayi. Next base: position 3,628,254 of record JAQFVV010000127.1, on the reverse strand, counting down.
TTACAAACAATACTTTAAACAGATGGAAGGCTAATATACAAATTTTGAAAAACATGTGTTTTGAACAACAGGCAATTTATTTATTAAAATAGGAAGAAAATAATTTTCAAACAGTTATAAGAGTTGAAATTGTTGTTAGCATTTAGAAAACAATTGTTGAAAAGTTGTGAGATCAAAGCAACCATTGAACTGAAGTTTACCTGAAACAAGAAGCAAAGAAAAATTCAATGATCGGATCAAAAATATGGGAAAGTGATAATCTTAGAAAAATAATTTTTAATTTATTTCTTACTCAAAATTTATAATTCCATGTTGCAGCTCTTATAAACTTCAGGGTGAATGACAATGATTTTAATAAGTGTGCTGACTATCTGACTCATACCTGGAAGTGAAAATATTTCATGCTTGAAGAATCATCTTACTTAAACCATGAAGTGATGGTCTCCTGCCCGTCTAACTACTTGATGTATTAAAATAAATTATATCAAATGTGACAGTAAATTGCCTGTTTAAGGGTAAAATGAAGAATCGTGCATAGTGAAGAATTCGTGAAATAAATAAAAGTATAATCCAAAAAGAACTTATGTAAGATTACAATAATTTTGCTAAAAACTGAAATGATGAGTTCATGATTTTCCAAGGGTAAATTAAAGATATAATTATAATGCAGAAAGAATTTATACACTTCTAAATGTAAAGAGCCTAAAGCAATTATTATTATTATTATTATTAACAATTATTATTATTATTATTATTATTATTATTATTATTATTATTATTATTATTATTATTATTATTATTATTATTAACAAGTTAATTTTTTAATTTTTATTTTTATATTATAAACATTTATTTATTTGTTTTTGCTAGTAAAAATATTTGAGAGGACTCTAATTCACACAGAGGAAAACAGAATATATTTTTATTTTCTCTGTCTCATCTTCTGGTTTTATCTTCCAGGAATTTAGTACAGTGGAATGAATATTCATAAGGGTATTTGAACTCCATTTTAATCAACAAAAATATTTAATGTATACATGATTTCAAACTGAGTTTTAATATTATAAAATATGTAATTTCATGTCCACGGTGAATATTTAGTTTATTTTGTTATTAATAAAAATTGTTATTGTTAACAATAATCCCTAATTAATTTGTTATCATTACAATTTTATAAATGTATGTGCATCTTATTTACATAGTATACAATTAATATTATACTAAAATATACAATGAATTAAGAAAAATTACATATGTATAAGTTATGTTATAAATATCCTTGCTCAGTATTCCCTAGCAACTGTATACAATAATAGAGAGAAAGCATAATGTTTTTTTTTTCTTTTTTGAAAAGGTTAAAACATATGTTTGTAAAAATGCCCTTTATTGAAAAAGAAATGGTTCCCATGTTAAATAGATTTATTTAAATTACAGATAAAAAAAGCTGTCTTTAGGAAAGGTTCATTCACAGATATATCTGAAACTGTAATCATTACTAACAGTAGAATAAACTGCAACTCACAAATAAATTAAGACGCGATTTGATCATTATTATTTCAAATATTATATAATTACAATGCTAATAATATTTTTATATTTTAAATGGCAGGACAATATATAGTTGTATATAGAAGCACCCATCATTGTGTGCCTTTTATCTCATTTTGCTTTAAAATTTACTACCTTATTATATTCATTACACTAAGACAGAGATATGAAGTATTTTTCATTAGTTTAAATATTTTCCATTATATTTGGCTATGCAAAGATGTGGGCTCATTTGACCAAATATGTTTTAAGCTTTGTTGTATATCCCACAATGTAAATGTCATATCGATTATATATAATATGAAGACTCTTTATTCAAGACAGTGATTGCACTTATATATATATATATATATATATATATATATATATATATATATATATATATATATAAAGATAGTTATGTATACATATGGAGTGAGCTAATAAAATGGAAGATAAATTAATATTGTAAAACATTAAAATAAAATAATATTAAGGAATAATAAAATAATGATTATAAGGTAGGTTAAATAAAATAGAGTAAAGGCTTTGATCTAAGATGAAAAAAGAACTCAATGTGAGGATGGATAATACACAATTAAATAAAATACATAGAAAAAAAGCAAAACAATGAAGTAAGAAGTTTAAAATGTCTTTTCGCTACACGATCCAAACTTTTTCTTGAATATAATAAATATATAATTATTATTCAGAACTATCTTACTAATATCAAAGAAAAGAATTATATGCTACTGTTAGCATCTTTTAAACCTAGTTATGGCATGACACAAAGCTCACAATTTACATCATTGTTATTTGCAATTTCTATAGATGTCCTGATAAAGAAAATTTAACAATGTACTATAGGTCTTTTTTTCTCCTCATCTTGGAACTACTGTCCAAGCTATATCTTTCATGATGGTGTCCTGATAATATTCAGCAGCATCCAAAACATTTCACTTATTCTAAATATTTTAAACCTATTTCAAACATCAATTGGTCCATAATACAATTTTGCAAATTATGTATATGGGAGCTATCTACAGATTGTAAACTACCATCTTTATTCACTTGTAATTTTTCATTCTCTCTTGACATCTCATTTAATCTGTATAAAATGCAATTAAACCATCACTTGAACAATCTTGTTATGAACACATTGAACATGAAAATGAAAGCATTCTACCCAAAAATGTCTTGTCCTATTAAGCAAGTTCATGTAATGAATTTTGTTCTTAACAAAATACTTGATTACTATAGCCTAACACCATCCATGATTTTCTTATGTCTGTAATAAAGTTATACATCTGGACTCATTTTCACAATTTCTGTCAATTGGAACTACATGCTTTCCATCTGCAAAAGAGGTTTCAATTAAAACTTTTATAATTTATGTTAAAGATAAAAATAAATATAGTAAAACTTATTAATCTAATCTTTAGAGCCATTCTACCTCCAATATTATTGCTTTCTCATTTTCATATGTTAGTTGATTCTTTTTTTACAAATTATATCATTGATCAGACTCATCTATTAGACTTAGTGCAATGCCAAATATCTTGCTGGAATATCATCTGGAGACTTAAACAAGTTGATATCCATCTAGAGATCTATTAACAACTCTGTTAGTTTCTAAGACTCTTAACAAAGTTCTAAAATCTTGGTGTTCCTCAATTATGGTTAAAACATTTCATTTAATCTTTTACAGACTATAATTCCAACCAAATGTTTCTCAGTGACTGATTCCAACCAACAATGTTTCCCAATGATAGATTCAAACTAAATTTCAAACCCCACATGCATCTTATACAATAACTATCCAGAAGAAATACTATAAATGTTAAAAGATGTTCATACTGTGAATCTCTTAACTTATTTGTGTTTTATAAGCATGCAATCAACCTCAAATTATCTTTTAAAAAGTATGTAAAATACTTTCAGACCTATAATGCATTGGTAATTGTTCACATACTAAAGATTATGTTTCTTGAACTTTGCTCCATGATATTTGACAACACAAAATACAATGTACTGAAAAGAAATAATAAGTAACTGTTCAATTCATATTTTTTCTATTTTTTCCCAGGAATAACATGAATAAAATTTGGCAATCTATCTCAGTTATGCACCCTCATGGCTTGAATTTTTATTGTCATTAACATTCCTCATAAGCTTTCAATTTTGAAAATGAACATATGGACTCAATAAACCAGACAAAACTCTCTGTACATATTGGCACTCAGTGCAAGCCAGAGTAATCAATGGATGCCAGAAAGTGCATGCATAAAATCCTTATCTAATGTCTACTCATCCAATGTTCCCATACTAGTTTTTAGCTTGTGGCCTTTATGAATGTGAAGCCTTGTATCTGATAGCACTGCACCTAGATCTAAGATCTATGCTCTCAAATCCAAGACTTCTCACTGATGAAGGCCACAATCCAGAAACTAGTCTGGGGATATTGGATGAGTAGGCACTAGATGGGGATTTTATGCACAAGCCTTCTGGCATCCATTGATTACTCTCGCTTGCCCTGAGTGGCAATATGTACAGAGAGTTTTGTCTGTTTTATTAATAGTTATAAGCAAGCATAAGAATTGGTGATCATGTGATGTTTATTGGCTTAATATATGGACTCATAAATATATAAAAAATGCCTTAAATTCATTAGAAATAATTATTTCATTCATCTATGGTTGTGTCATATTTGGGTATGAGTTTTAATATATATCTCATCAACAGACATAAGTAAATGTCATTAGTGAGTAGGTTAGTAATAAATAATGATAGAGAAATAATCCTTTATACCATTAATATAACATGGAAGTTTACTCACATAAATTGCTAAACTCTTCAAATTTGGATCATTCTTTATCAAAGTAGAATAATTTATTGAATTGTTTATCTATGTAACTTAAATTTATTGTATTCTATGTATACTAATATTTTCATATGATTTTTGTAAATAAAGATTTTTAATATTTAAAAAAAGTTATAACCAAAAGTAAAAAGAAAGTTTGGAAAAAAAACCAAATGTCTAAATGTTTAGAGCAGATCATTGTAATATCCAAAATAAAAATGAAAGTAACTAAATGCATTATGTAAAAAAAGAATATGCCACAAATAGTAATCTTGAATATGGAAATAGAGGGCCCATAAGCAACAAACCAACAATGAATTGGAACACTCATTTAAGGTAATAAATAGTGAGAAAAATAAAATGATGATGACTCTATTGATCAACTATTAATGAAATTTATAAAAAAAATAAAAAAGTGTTTTATAGATATCAGGAAAAAATATATATATTAAATAGTTAAATTCTTATAGTTCCAGTGTTAGGTGCTAGATTAGATCTTAGAGACAGAGAAATGGAAAAAATTCTGTCATATCATATGAGTCAAAATTCATTATGAACAATGCATTTGTAAGCATTATTGAAAGAAGAAATGAAAACAGTAATAAAATAAAAAATTACTTCAGAAAGCCCAAGTTTAAACTGAAATGGCTATAATAATGTACTTGGAGTGATTAACCAGATTTTTTTTAAAAATAGGAAGAATTTTTAAGAGCTATTCTGGGCAGGCTTTAATAAATGATTGAACAATCTAGAGTGATATTTCCACTTGAATCCAGTGACAAAAGAGTGCAATCTGGCCACTGCATATAGTCAGAAATATCCATGTTTGATGAATTTATATTCTTAAAAATTTTGTCATCATGGCTTTAAGGAAGGCTTCATATAAGATATTAGATACAATGCTATCAAGAGGGTATCTTATATCAAATATCTTATGATAATCTTTTTAGAAGGATGATGGATAAGCTATCCCTTATTTGAAATAATATAGCATAATCTCTCTAACAGAACTGAACAAATATTTATCAGCATTGACCATTGGACTATTAAACAAATGGACATACTTTTAAATACAATACATGTAATTTTACATGTATAAAAGTATTTAGAAGAAAGTGGATTTGATTATCAAAGGCAATTTCTAGTTTATGTCAAAAAAGAGTCATGTATGAGTAATATAAATGTTAATAAAAGAAAACAACAATCACCATGGGCTAATGAAATTAAAGAAGATCTATTGTAAGCCAAGATTTGACTTAAAAAATTAAAAGAAAATATGCAGTGAGCTTAAAGAGTATCCATGAAAGAGCAAAGAAAGAATCTGCTTTGAATGTGAAATGGATATAATGGGTAAAAATTTATACCAATCAATTTAGATAACAGTCTTACAAAAGCAAAGAATTGTAAAAGGGCTAGATGAGCAGAAGGCCTAGGATGAACTAAGAGAAACCACAAAAGGTAACATTTATTTTTCTGAAGCATATTGACCTATGTTGGAATGCAAGAATGAATTTGGACAATAGGATTCTATATTAAGTACAAAGGAATAATTCATTCTCTCTCCATTGAGTCTCAGATGAAGTTCTAAACTTATCAATTCATTTTGAGATGGATTAAAGCCATAACTCATCTTCATTCAAGATTTCTTGTTCATCACACTAAAGACAAGAAACTCTTTTATAGCCCATTTACTGTAATGTATGATGCATAGTTTTGATTCACTTTTCTGTGAGAACTATAAATTACTGTATGACATATGTATTAGCATAGTTTGGCATACCATTCACCAATCTAAGATATGGGCATTTTTATTGATTTATACACACATTACATAAAATATAATTTATTTATTTAACTTTCAGTTAATATCTTCTTACCGACAATGCCATTTGAAAACAAAATATCTTTTTATTAATAATTTCATGTGCAAATTTTAGCGTTGAAGTGAGAAAATTAAGCGTTATCAGTTCCATGAAATTTCATAAACAGATATAATTTTAAAAAAAAAGAACAAACTTGATATTCATTTGAAATAACTGAATGTTCGCTTCGCGTGTATTCTTCATATTATATATATATGGTTGTGTGTATGCATTTAAATAAAAATGAAAATAGTTGAAGTTCTGCAGAGGTGAGAACTTTTAATATAATGTTAGATTCAGTAGAATTTTATTAATGGCTAAATGCTATTTTACTTTTTTCTATACTTTACATTTCATCTGAATTACTTATTTCCTTCTTTGTGTTTTTTTATGCTGTGTTTTCTTCTGTTTTCTTCTATGATTGACATTGAAGCTGTAATCAAACAACACGAAGTCTTTAAAAAAGATACAAATTTTTTTCCTGAAAGATAGTATTCAATTTACTTTTATATTTCTATAGAAAGTGAATATTATTTGAAAAACAGTGATGTCATTTATTCACATCGTTTAATCGAATATATTTTTAATATTAAGAAAAGTGACATTTCTTAGGCTGTCATATCAAACTTCTTTAGAAACGGATTTTTATAAACAATGTTTGACAATAAAATAGGAATATATGAATGAAGTTAAAATCAAACTTATTTATTAGTATATGTATATACATTTGCTTGTTTGAACATTTTTAGTTAACTAAAAAATGTCCAATGTCTATTTTGATTCAATGTACCGGTTACAGACATAATAGGAAGTGCT
>JAQFVV010000127.1:3428689-3618689 GCA_028023455.1 Epiperipatus broadwayi | reverse complement strand
CTTCATGTTCACTATGTAAATTCCTAAAAAAAAACTATTATATGAAGCACTGAGCACAAGCAATATATGGAATAATGTTTTACACAGAGCTGATCATCCAAATTTCCAATATCTTGATTTAGAATTTTAATATGGAACAAAAATAAACAGATTCAAAATGCAAATCAATATTATTGGAAACTAACTTATTAAGGTAAATCAGTATAATAAGAATATTATCACAGGAATACTTAAAAATGCATATCTAAACTATTTGATAAATGATTTAAAAAAAATAATGGAACCATTTTGTAATGTATTAAGTTTACAACAAATTTATCTTAAGGACTCACCGATACCGATTTTTGGAAATAGCTATATTGCTGCATAATAACACCAATTCACATACTATACCAATGCAAATAACCAATAAGGAAGTGACATTATTGATATTAATTAGAAGTATTAAGCCCCAATGTTTTCAGTGTGGCATTTGTGGACATTTAACCATAAACTGTCCCAATGTAAAATGTAAGAATTGCAACATGATTAATATACCCAGATACCAATGTACTCTATGTAGACTGAAAATTGATATTATTATCATAACCTCATTCAGAAATAATGAAAGAACAGCTTCATAAGGAAAATAATAACCTCAAAGAAAAACAAAACAAAGATTATGCTATGAGTAGCAATAATCTCAAAGAAAAACAAATTGAAGATTATGCTAAAGGTAATTCAACAATGTCCATTACCATAATTAAAATATTAGCAGAGATAAATGACATCTTAACATCATGTATGACAAAAAATACCAACAAATGGTGTTCCTGGTAAAAGAAAAGTGGGTCATTCACCCAGTAAAGCTGAAAACAAATAAACAATGCATTGGAAGAAACCAGTAATAATGAGAATACTTTTTCAAAGATATCCTTAAAAAGTTAAAAAAATATTTTTTCAATACAGATGATGAATTTGCAAGTGTCTCTGAAGATTAGCAGGCATGAAAATAGTAAGTACATCATGTAATAAAAATAACAATAATCATATAGCATCAAAGTTACACTTATAGATTCATGTAGTGAAATGGCTAGATATTGTACAACTAAATATATGTGTTGTTTAGTAAAAACAAAAATATAATGCTTTTCAAATATAATCTTCTATTTATATCAACAGAGTGTATGTGTTGTTTAGTAAAAACAAAAATATAATGCTTTTCAAATAGAATCATCTATTTATATTAACAGAGTGGGATATTCAGCTTTTTCAAGAATGGCATCAACACTCTTAGGAGGCACAGAAATGATTATTTTGGGGCCATGTCTTTTAATTCATGCAAAATATTGTGCATAGATGAACATTTGCTAATATGTGCATATTCATACAAAACATAAACTGTGAATCTAATCATTCAAATAATAAATTCAGTATTTGCATCTTCTTTACTTTCTATTTTGCTGATGAGAGATTTCAACAGGTCATATACTACATTTGTGTCCAGATGGTTACATCTCATTTTTATTCCACTAATGAGTAGTGAGAACTTTCTACCAAATAATGCAGTATCTTTTAACAATAGAAGATGTTCATCACTGATTGATTTAATTTTTTATTCACCTTTAGTACATGACTCACTTAAAATTCCAACTTGTCACTATGCCATTCTCAGACCATTCTACAATAATGGCTATTGTGGATCTAAATTTTACATTCCATTTAATAAATCACAATAAAAATACTATGGCATACAAGAACTACATAATTTTTTATATTTGGAAATTTACATTCTACTTGTCAAGCTGAAAGAAAATTACTCGACCCTATATAAAGATAAATGTTATTCACACAAATAATTTTAATGTTAATAGGCCTACTACAACAACTACAAGACTCTTAACCCCAGATAATAAACCGCACAAAATAATTACAAAGTGTGCATGTACATAAGACAACAGTCAATTTATATTAAAATTAAATTGGTACAGAAAACTTTTTCACACACAGTGACATGTTTGGTCAAGACAATATATAAGATTGGTATTAAATCAACCTTCTACATCTAGGGTCCCTATTGATCTAATAATTGATAATGGTTTGTGACTGGTGATAATATGCTAAATTCAATCTAGACACATCTCAAGGGTAAATTCCAGAAAGAAAAATTTTTCAAACTATCATATAATTACTTTGGAATAACACATAGACAAGCAATGTTCAAACCATAAGAATTTTTACAAGATTTGGAAAATATAACTGAATATTCTCAACCAGGCTTTCTGAGAATACCAAAGTTTGTATTTGAACACCTAATTCAATTCACATCAAAATATCTTGCAGACATTACTAATTTTCTAGCAAAAGAAATTTATGAAATTACCAATTTATATCCAGTAGCATTTGTTCCACCCACAAAGAAAAATATATCAACCAACCACAATGTAAAATATAAGACCAATATCCATGGTTCTATTAGGAATTAAATTATTTGATAAGGTATTAAGATATTAAAAAAATTGAAGCCTCATCTTTTACTACTATTGTCACTGTCACAATTCACTAAAAAGGACCATGAACAGGACAAGCAATATTATTATTTAAGACAGTGATTGATACAGTTCAAAATGTAAAGAAATGCCACCCAATAGGTAGTGCATCTTCATATTAAAATGACTTTTGATTCTGTATCAATTGATTTCAAATTTTAAAGCATACTAATATATCTAATTCTGTTTTGATTATTCTAATTCTGTTTTATATGTACTTACAAATTTACTTATAAAGAGACAAATAGATATTACTTTAAATGGAAAAATGTCTCCTTTATTTAACCCAAGTCAGTCGATACCTCAACGATCATCACTTAGTACTCCATTGATTACTCTGGTTGGCACAGGGTGGCACTACTGTATGGAGAGACTTTTGTCTTGTTTAATAAACCAATTACTTAGCAACATAGAAAAAACATCTTCCATGCATATATATTTACACATTGTGTGGTAATACAACTTGCAAAGCATAATTCCAACATTAAGAAAAATAATGAAGGAATTTACCAACTCCCATAAAGTTAAATATAGTCTTGACAAATCATGTGCATGGTACATATATGCAGGTAAATTGTATACAAACACATTTATTTGCTTACCAACTACTTATTTCAGTTTTCATTTTTATCTGAGCAATATGGCTATCAGAAAGCAATTACAAGATAAGTTGTTGCAATCAACAAAACACATAATATTATCACTTTCAAAGGCATACCTCTCATTATATTTTAAGGTAGCTCTTATCAACATGTTTATCATTGCACAGATAATATACTACTTACCTGTCACAATCTTTACAAAATCATTCATCTCAAACATATATTCACTGTCCAGAAAGCTCTTGTAATAAAAGAAAAAAATTGCAATTTCACTCAGAAAATTACAGTTTCATAGTGCTCAAAAGAATTAAGACTACATTCAATTTATGTTTGTAGGATATAAAAATGTATTAATCTTATGTCAGCCATGATAAAATTATTTCCACATCTGGAAATGATACTTAAGATAACGCCAACAGACAAACATCTTCCATATACAAAACATCTTCGAATAATTTTAGTACCAGTTAATGTAATGACAAATATTAAGATAACATTTCCATAAAAAAATGGCAGTATTGGAAAATTCATGCTCTTTTATATTCAAACGTACTTGGCATTAATAATGGGCAACTGATAAATAGATTTATGTATTGGACTCTTGAGACAAAATATTTCGATTTCTTGATAAAAATAAAAATGTGGTCTTTGCCTACATTATATTTTTTGAGGTATAAAAGAAATCTTAGCAACCAGAAATAATATATCATTTATGCTTCAAGGAAGAAGATCAAAAACATCTTTTTTTTAATTGTAGTTGCCTACAAGGTGCTCAGTCACACATAACAAAAAAACTTGTTATTTGTCATACTATCATTCTATGTAAAGATATTATTATTATAATGAATTGATCAATTTAAACATTTATTTGCAGTTTATTAAAAAGTCCTTATACACCATACATATATTAAAATGGTCCTAAAAAAGAAGAGCATAAAAATGAAAATCAATATTCTTTAAAATTCCCTACAATGTTGACCACCAAATGAAAATGGGCCTACAATTTTCCTTCCTTTTTTAAAGGATTTATACAATTCTTTGTAAAAGATTTCAACATGGACTTTTAAGCTCCCCTCAGATAACCATTTATCTCATACAACTAATACACATGATACACATGATCACACACATGTGAAAAATATTAATGATCTTCAGTATATATATATGGTCATGTGTATCAGGTATATGAAATAGAGCAGATAGCTGAGGGGAGCTTGAAAGTCTGTGTTCAAATTCCTTACATAATTACATATAGAACTTCAGTACATAAATTATACGTGTATTCAATCAAATTCTTTATAAGAATAAATAAGGATTTAAATCCTGAATTTAATGAGTATTAGGAATAATAATAAAAAAATTTAAAATTTTAAAATCCTAATTAATGATGGTCAGACTGAGTATTGAATTATATTTTCTGGCCATCATTCCCATAAAACATGTCTAAGTACTGGGAATACCTATTCCTTGTCACTATAAATGTTATTTATCAATTTAAAATGTATTTGTCATTCTGAATTATTAGGGCTTCTTTTCTAAAATGATAAACATTTATAGGTCAGATTCAAATCCTCCCTAGTGACTTAGATGGTAGCCTCTCTATTTCACCACCCCTATTTAAAAATAAAAACTTGGCAATGAAGTACAGGGTATGTGTGTAGCTACATTTAATTAGGTTTGGATTGAGAAAAAGAAATAAACAACTAGATTTAAAATAATATGCATATAATTGAACAAAATTAATTACAATAGTTATACACCTTATATGAAACTTAGGGATGAATCCAATGCAAAAAATAAAATATACATCTACATTTCACGTGAGTATGTATTCATATTAGGGAAAAATTATTTAATTGAATTGAATGAAACTTATAGAGAGCTCTGATCTGCTTATACAAAACAATCTTATAATTATTATTATTTAACTGAATGATATAAAGATTGACAAAATATAAATCATAACAGATTTATACAAGTTATAATAAATATTAAGTATTAATAATTGAATGAGAAATTAAATTTAAATTCTATTTACTTTAATATTTAAAAAAATATGTTAAAAAAAGAATTAAATACATATTTGAAGGAAAAACAAAATGTTACAATTGTTTGGGAAATATTAATATTAATTTTTGCTATAAATATTAATATTATTATTCTTTTCTTTTATAAAGGCCTTTTATTTTAAATATAAATCTACTTTACCATAGCATCAATATTCTGCTTTTACATTTTACTAAAAATATTGGTTCAAACTCTATTTAAAAATAATTTATAAGACAGTTTTAAGGGTTTAAGGCTTTATTTGATGTACTTTTCTTGAGTTATTCACGTGATAGAATGATGGTATGGATTATTTATGAACAGGCTAACAGAATTCATGTCAAAGTTGACAGATCTTCAGTGATTGTTATATGTTGGAATGAGACACTTTTAAAATTGGCATTTGCAGGAGACTACATATTTCTGGGTTTACTTGGCTAGTGCCCTAATTAAATTTTTTTTATTCCATCATAATGTTATTTTCAGCCATCGCATGATTTTTCACATTAGCTGTGTTAATAATTCACAAATTAGCTCTGTCATTCTAATCAGCGAAACTTTCTGGAATGCTATTAAACAAACTTTTTTACTGGTTGAATTGATCAAATATTCCTGATTATGATGGTGTTATTGCTTTTTTTAAAACAAGACAGCTTCCTCCTAAAGTTTTTCTATGAATACTTAAAATTAAAAAAAAAAAAAAGTGACATTTCTCACTTTTAAAAAAAAAATACAAACACGATTAAAGATTAGATGGAATAGATCCAGAAAGTTTTATTCATTATTACAAAAAGTAATTTAAACAAAAAATATTTATATACTTTTTCTTTTATAAAAAAATATCTCATGCTGTTTATAAATAAGAATGAAAGAAATAACTTGCATCTTTTAGAAGAAAAAAATTAACCTGAATACTTTTGATTATTTATTTATTTATTCTTTTAAAAAAAATATACATATGTTAATGTATGGGTAAAAAGGTTATAAAATCAGAGTAGCTTTATTTTAATTATTTTACAATGATCAGCACCATATTGACTTTTTTAAAAATTAATTTGAGACCAATTTTCATAATAACTTCAGTTTTAATAATGTTAGAGCAAAATGCTATATATTGTCAGAAAATAGAAAACTAAGGGGAAAAAATAAGGCTAAGAAAAGTAATGATTACCACTAAAGAAGTAAAAAAAAAAAATCCATATCCGAAAAAAATATTACTTTATTGTTTGTTTATAATTTGTAATTTATCATTAGCTAAGTTTAAAATTACATCTTCATTCACAATTTCTTTGTATTCTTCATACAATTATCATTCAAGCCATATATAATACTTCTTATCTGAGATAATCCATAGATTTAGAACTTACAAAAAAAGAAGTATAAGAATTCATCATATTTATTGTATCCCAGAAGTTAAAAAATCTCAAGAAAAAAGATTTTTCCTAATAACAAAATACAAAACAAATCATTTCCAGAATGTAGATATGCATTTATAATCATAGCAATTGATTTCTTGTCTATCTAAAATTATAAATTAAAGATCACTTCAATGATAAAATGAGTCTCATTTCTTCATTTTATATCTTTTGTGTACACTAATGATGCTATCTTGTTATATTTATTGTCCCATGAGATATAATTTATTTGTATATAACTCATTTGCTAGCTATAGATTTGAAAATAATGTGATGCAAGATTTGACAAAACTACAGACTCCACAACATTAGTACCAAAGCATAGGTAAAATCTGGATTTGATTCATTGTCTACATACAATTCCATGTGGTATACATAACCATTGTGGCTATTACCACCACACCCAACATTTGAAATTTCTCTTTATTGGTTTTAAAAATTTATATTATCATATGGTATTATATCTAGTAAATTTTGTGATTAATTCATCAACTGCAATCTTTCTGTGCATCTGATAATCAGGCTTAAAATTTACATTACACTGCACTATAAAAGTCTAATTTTATAGATGCAGTTAAAATCATTACTTGTTATGCAAACAGACATGCTAATAAATTATTAAATATTTTGAGAATCATAATGTCTATAAAATAAAGTTGCCTCAAACTTGGACCAGAACCTCAAAATTACATTGTACATAATTGTTTAATTTTATAGATGCAATCAAAATCATTACTTTTATTATATTTGAATACAAATATGAATTATATACTACACAGATATGATGATACCCAGACAAACACATTAATAAATTATATATTTATCAAATAATTAAAAAATTTAAAATAATAATAATCAAATAATTAAAAAATCTAAAATTGAATACCTACATATAGTATATGAAAATTAAGTTTGTTTTTGGGATGAAGGCCTTGAAATAGTAAAATCTTCAAAGCATGTTGAATCCAATTTCTAATAGCATTTTGCAGTAAAACATTTACACCTTTGTTATCTTCTCTGAATAATCTAATAAATTAAGAAGAAAAAAAATAAATGGACTTAAAATAATTGATAAAAAATTGAATTTTTGTCTGATTTAAACATGCAGTATATAAGATGAAAAAAGAAATCAAACTGCAAAGAATTATGGTACTGGAATATGCATAGTCCATTTGGTTTTCCTTCAATTTTAAAATGAAAACAAAGATTTCAAAAGAATGAGTGGAAATTACACTAACTTTTTTGATAAATGAAACAGCATCTAAATCAGTATATATATATATATATATATATATATAAAACAGAGTTCATCTATAATTTATTGTACTACAAAATATTTAAACGGACATTTTGGCTGTCTGGATGATCAATATTATAAAAATGGCTTTAGAGGTACTGTAAACATCAGCAGACAACAACATTGATGTTTTACCAATAGAAAAAGATAGAAATCATAAATAATACATATTAATGGATTTTTCAATTACCTTTCAGATCTTACATTATTGGAGAGTGTCGCATCTGGATAGGATTCTGATGTTAGAGAAATAAATATTATTAGAATATTACTAATTTTTTGGTAAATATTTATGCTAACTTTTACAGTACAATATTTTAGGATATATCCAATACAGTCTCTAGTTCCTTTTATATAAATAATACAAACTCTAATAGCCATTTCATGTTTTTTTCTTGTTTTTATTGTTTAAGGCTTGAATTAAGGCTTGGGTTATAATTCTATTATATATATATATATATAGTGCCTAATAAAATTTGAAATGACTTTCTGTATGTAGTAACATGTCAGTCACTTTTTTGTTTGATTTTTGGGTGATGAATATGTTAATTTATGAAGTATTGAACTATGTTGCTATGGTAATGATAATATTGATATAAATTTGCTTATTATTAATTGTATGGTAAGATTGTAAATTGGTTTTTATCATTTTAAAAAGAAAAATGAATGTGAATAATAAAGTATATAGTTTGGATAAAATTATTATTCTTTCTATTATTATGTTTTTTTTTTTCATTACTGTATTCACAATAGTAAATTGTAAACAGTACAAATAAATGTTTAATATTACAAATACATTCATTCTTTTTATTTGTATAATTCTAAGAAAATATATAAATATATTTCCAGTCTAATATATTGAAAATGTTATGTAGATTGTTTAATTTTTGTTAAAATGAAAAATAATATTTGTATTGTGAAATGTAAATTGTTATTGTAGTAAAAACTCTAAAATCTTTATTTTTATTTGTTGTCTAATACAATTTTTTTATTAAAGAAATGCTGCTGGAAATTTCCTAAAGAGTGAATGTAGAGGATTGCTATAGTTACACTGATGTCAATGAAAAAATCTTACAAATAGAACTGAATAATTGAAACTCTTTCTCTCTCTTGTTTTGGCTTTAAATGGAAGCATGCATAAATTTCTTTATATGATTTTCTTTTTATTTTCTTGAAAGTATATAGTTGACTGAACAAAATAAAAAAGTAAAAAACAACATTATCTGCCCATGAACTAAGCAGCATATTGAGACAATTTTATGAGAAAATGACAATATATAATAAAAGGAAAAATCATCTAAATTATTTCATTACATTATAAACCATCAAATAATTTTATCCTTTGAAATGGATGCTGCCTATATTTCAAAAATGAAATACAAATGTCAGGAGTAAAAAAAATCATATCTGCCTGCCTGTGTAATTTTATTAGATGGAATGATTGATTTATCTGGGATGTGAATCTGTTTAATTTCACATCATATCCTAGACAAAGCTACCATCCATTCATTCTTAATATTTTGAAATAATACATGTTCAGGAAAGGACATATCTTCATGTCATTGTAAATATAAACTACTACTTATGTGTATAATGTCATATAAACCAAATAATTATTATTTGAAAAAATAAATTGAATAAATATATAAAATTTTGGAATCCATGAAATGTAATTAGGATTTTAAAGTTTTTGTGAATATATTATATCTTCCCTGCAACAAGAACAGACCATTGCTTTGTAGTTTGAAATAAACATCAGCACTCTGATGCCATCTTGGAAATAACTGTATTTAGAAACTCATTCAGGTTGTTTGTCTATATTTGTCATATATATATATATATATTATTTGTTTCTCTTCATTTAAAAATGTAAGATATTTATTTACATATTTTTTGTCTATATTTGTCATATATATATATATATATTATTTGTTTCTCTTCATTTAAAAATGTAAGATATTTATTGATGAATAATATATAGTTTTAAGTTAATTATTAATCTATTCACATACCAAAATATAAGAGCGTTACATTTACTTAAGTTTAAATTTATATCTTGTGGCATAATAATTATTATTTTAATATTTAAAAATATTCATTTTTTTATTGATTGATTTTTAAATTAACTTCAGGTATATAACTTATATTAGAAGTTCAAAAAGAATATTATCATAATATGTATTCACTTCATTTTCTTCTTCTAAATTTATATTAACAAATAACTAGATTCATCTTTATATATATATATATATATATATATATATATATATATATATATTATATATATATATATTAAACTCTCTTGTATCATGGAAAGTATGAACATTCCACAATATATTTATGTTACATAGACATGTGTGTTTCATTTTTGGTATTAAATAATTAGATATTAATAGGCAATCACATAATTAAATATGAAATTAATGTCAGTTGATTATCTATTGTACATACAATTAGATTGTATGTGTATGTATCGATGGTTTACAATTTGTTTATCATATATATATATTTTATTCTATAATTGATATTCTTTTATTAATAATATATATTATATAATTGATATTCATTTATTAATACATTTTAATTTAACTTAAAATAAATAAACTTGTCTGATTATTGTCCAGTTGTGCAACATGGATTCATTGATTAATAACATTTGAGTGAGACAAGATAGACTGACTATATATAAAATTTATTTGAAATAACTATATTATATAATCCAGAAATCAAATCCCCAAATTGCTAAGTAAGTATGGGTATATTATTTTTTTGTATTGAATTCAGAAGTTATTATCTGACTATATATTAATTTTATATAGAAATCATAATCAAATATATGCATATTTTGTCTGAATTATTATTGATTGGATAAGTATGATATTGAGTTTATGGTTGGTTAATAAGATAATTATATTATTCAGTTATAAAGCTGCTAATAGTATATTTTGTTCTGTTGTGAATCAGAATGCTTTACTTTAATTATATTTAAATTTAGTTGATATAAATTATAAATCCAGTTAATTTTTAAATTTTAATATTCATACTTAATTATAATGAAAGTTAATTCTTTTTATATGTTTTAATTGTTATAATATACAGTTTTAATAATTTAGTTATAGGAAATTTAAAATAAATTAATATGATTAGTTAATTGTACTTAAGTAAATATCCAATAGAAATCTACTATTTCTTTTATATATTGGTATAATTAGAGATTATAGATTCAAGATTATCTAATAAATTCAATGACATTACATCATTATTGAGTATTTCATTTTATTATAACTAGCCTAATTAGTAAGAATAAAATCAATATAAGAATACAACATAGCTGAGTCAATATTATTTTATTTTATTACACTAGGATTTAAAATTATTTATTGGGTCATATAATTATTTAGACATTATGAATATTGTAAATGTATAGGACATACTAAAGCTGTTATCTCAATCATTCTTGAATTATTTTATTTAGATATGAACATCATTAAATTTTGGTATAATTTTATATATTATAAGCAATGTTTGATTATTAAGTATATTAGAATTTAGTTGTTGGATGTTTATCATTATTTTCATTTGATTATAAGTTAAATATATCTTAAGTATATATCATTATTTTGGGACAATGATATTTGATTTAATTGCTTTATTTTAATCTATTTTAGATAAGGATTATAATTAGGATATCTGACATAATAATTTACTTTGTTTTATAATTATTTTAAATGTTTAAACTCGTGATCCTGAAATAAAGATTCTCACCACTATTTCATTTTAGTATTGTTAACAGTCAGTTGTGTGATTAGATAAAAGATTATTTTAAATGCTGAATGATTATTTAATGATTAGCATTAGTTTAGCTTAGTATATTATATTTATTCTGCTATGATCAATACTATTATTTATGGGCATTATAAAATTAGGATCATTTTTTTTAATTTACATTTTATTTAGTTTCAAATGATGTCCAACTTCAGGGCTCATTTTTATTCTATTACATATTGTGACCAATGGCAGGATTATATTTTATTCAGGCTATATTAGAATTATTATTTCTCATTGCACATGTTTGAACTGTTACAAATGCCACCTAAATCATTGGGTCTATAACAGAGGTTAGTATGCACAAATAGTATCACACTGTACAGGGCATAATTAAACAGGATTACTCTATCATGGCTTTGACATGTCAGATCTGTTAAAAATGGTGACTTAACATTAAGAGCAATAGTAAAGGTTATTTCATCATCATCTTTTCATTTGTTATAAAATGTTGTACATACCTGTAGGGCAACTTTTTATTCTGTTACAGTATATATACTTTATATATATGTTACAGTATATATATATATGTTAAATTAAATATGTCCATGGATTGTTATTGTAAGAAAGAATAAAAATGTGTTTATATCCATGTAAACAGGGATAACTTTTAACTGTTGATGTTGCCAATCAGTTACAATTAATTGACAATACCTGAGGCTAAATAAGTTTTTTCATTAAAATGTAATATCTCTTTTGTTGAATTAAAAAAATGTTCACTTTATTTCAAATATAAATTCTTATATGGATTTAAACACAGAAAGCTATTTTTATAGGTAAAATGTAAAAAATAACATCTTTCTTGACATACTGCAAATAATATTTTAAACTTTTCCAGGAAGTCATATATGTTAAATTATTCCCATGGTTTGTTATTATAATAAAAAAAATGAGATTATATCCATGTAAACAGAGATAACTTTTAGCTTTTGATGCTACTAAGTAACTATCAATTAGTAATAATTGATAAGTATTCATAAAAATTGAATGCAATGGAAATTTTCTATGCAATAATCTAGGTAAAATGTCAGCTACAAATTAATTTTAAATTACAAATAACATTAATAAGTTAATGAATGATTCTGAAAGTTTTATATCTGTCAAACAAAAAAGTAATGTTGTGTATCAAATTTTTTGTGTATATATGTTATCATATATAGGTGAATTGAGATGAAATGTTGAGAAAAGATTAAAGGTGCATGAGTTGTTATACAGTGTGAAAAGTAAAAATAATAATGATTTAATGAGTGCTTCAGTTTTTTTTTTGGATCATAAAAGAACATGTAAATATAAATTTAAGTTTGATTTTGGAAGTATTAAGATTCTTCATGAAAAGAGGTACCATAATAAAATAAAAATCAAGGAGATAAGTTTAATAAATAGCAATAAAATGAATATAATTAATAGACAATATGCTAACATTAAAATTCAGGATTTATGGATTTGAATTGGTGACATTTGTTTTATATATATATATATATATTTTGAAATTTAATGGCAGTTAAGGAGGGTTAAGGAATTAACCAAAAGTACTTCTGCAGGTTGAAAGATTGTATATAATAGTTAATTCTCACTATATTTATTGTTTTTATTGTTACTACAATAGTTTTTAATTAATGGACATTTTATTTGTATTATATATATTATAATGATCCAAATGTATGTGAAGATCGAATCTAACCGCAAACTATGATATCTGCTCTACAAGGTGCCATCTAGGCATTTAAACCTAGAAAAAATTATAGAGTCGGCAGATACGCGCTGTTAAGATTCCACTTTATTTAAATATTCAGATCGTTAGCCCAAGTCACTAGCTCAGTGGGGTACCAGAGATAATAACATATAAATTTTATATCTTAAATATAAAAGAGTAAAAACCACTGCCAGAAATTAACACATAAAAAATATTTATTTACGCACATATAAAATAACATTTAAATTTTGAGGAATAAATTCAACATTTTGATTTTTCTATTAATCTTTAGTTTTACATTTAAGTAAATTACAACCATGAGTTTAATATTTATTTAGTGAGTCGAATATGAATAGACTACATAGATCTGCATTTGAAAAGAAAATATTCTTCCCTGATTTAACCTTAGGCAACAAATTTCGCAATCAAACTGGTGCCAATCCGTCTGATACATTTATGTATTCAATGTAGCATGAAAATACGACAACACAAAATACTATACTATCAGAAATGTACATCTGAACAGCAAGTAGAATTAGAGAAAAAATTGTCCCTCTACCAACCAGGAATGCAACATCTGTTGGCGAGTAGAATAATAAACATAAAACTCCATAGGAATGGACTGCGGTCCTTTGCCATCTTACAAACCCATCCATAGGCAAACAGAAGGTGTGTGGCATATATATATAATCCTGCCCATAGCAGATCTCATACTACATCTACAATTACACAAATATATCCAATCCATTGAACCAATTCGACTACGAAATGAATAACTTAAGATTACTCTCCCTTAATATAACTTTACAAAACTATATAGCCATTCACGCCCGACTTAAATTTAACATTTAAATACGTTCGCACAGATTATTTTTATACAATTTGTTTTATAATGTTGAGTATAGATCGGCTGCACAGATTCCACAGTCAAAAACATCCAAATTAAACACAATCAATCAAAATACAAAATCATCAATAACGTCAATTGCAAAGGGAATACACAAGGCCCCATGGCATTCATCGTAAGATGCTCACATTAACATCGTTGTCCTATATATTCTAATAAAATGTGAAAACCTCAACATAATCAACCGCTAACGAATCTATGCAACATCCATACCCAACCTAAATTTCATCATTTAAAATTTAAACAATAAATAATTTATACAATAAGAAAAAAAAATGGAAATGATTTTTATCAATCGGAAAACATATATAATTAAACATTATTAATTTGATTTTAAACTTAAAGAGGTCAGATAGAAGTTCATAAGCTTGAACGAAAGTTCTTAATTATTTTTAAATTTAGAGTTCATGTCAATATAGCTTACGGTAGAAGAGTTCAGGTTTCTGCTTTTAATTCCCACGATGCCTCCATTGGAAGATAATGTTCTAGAGATGGCAATAGCTGGTTCAAGGTATCACAGCCTTTCATTTTTTTTTTAAATAGAGAGTGTGGTATGTGCGTCCTATCACATCTCTCAAATACAAAAAGCTGGAACTGTCAGAAAAAACTGTATTTCCCTTTTTATATTATCCACACGGATTCAATCAACAAAATGTCACTAGTCCATCACTTTCATTAGGGTCCGAGCCAAGGCTTAGTGCTTCTATTGGTCAAGCTAATTTCTCTTTATTTTCTTATCTATCTTTCATCAGATTATTTTAATTATACAAGAGCCCAAGGCTAGCTTGCTTTTCAAACAATTTATAAACAATCATTTCCATTTACAGATTACAAGAATTAATTAATACCTGTTTTTATTTTTAAATCTTGTACTTTTTTTTATAAAAAAGTACGTTCAAATACTTATTTATTTGTTTTTTTAAAAAAAAATACTTTTAAAGTTTGGCATCTGTGCGAATGTATATACGTTTAACAAACATTTTAATTTTAGCATTTAGTTTTTTACTTTTATTTGCGAACTTTTAAGTTTTTATTTTAAATTAATGTAACGACATATTTATATATTGTTACAATATATATATATATATATATTATAACTTATTAAAAATATCAATAAATTAATCTATAAACTCACTTGGGAGAAGGAAATTAAACTCCTATTTTTCTTTTATTCTGTTTTACTTATGTGTATATGGTCTATCTGGGCATCTACTTATACTCTATTGGGTTTCCACTTTAAACAATATCATGTGCACTTATATTAAGGAAAAACATTCTTATTATTCTTTAGTTGTACAAATAAGTTCTCAGATAAATTATAATATAAGAGTACAACATCCTAAATTCATATTTAATATTCCCATAAATGTTATTAGCTCATACTTAATACTATAGATTTATCGGTGGCAATTGAGTGACATTCGATGACCTTCGATGATAGTCATTATCTCTTATGATGGATCACCAATAATAAACAAACACAGTGAGAACCATTATTAATTTAAGATCATTAATACATTTATCTAGACCATTATTGATTAATAAAATGATGATGATAATGCTTCCATCCACAGCTTTAGAACTAACAATATAAATTGTATCTTTTATCAACCTAAAAACATTTACCAAAATATTGCTATATTTAAACTATATCTTAATAATTGATTTCTATCAGTGATGATGATGATTATAACTAATCTCACAAGACAATGATTAATTCTAAGAAATATATAGATTTCATTTAACAAAACAAATTAAATTTTATTATTGGTTAATCATTAATATAACAGTAAAAAATATACATAATTAATAATGAAAAATTACATTTAAATAATAATAACCAAATATCTTACCCCCTTCCCTTAATGAAACGTAAACTCAATGTTAATATCATACATCGTGATGTAAGTCCATTTATTTCTCTAGCAGGTGGCTAAAAATCTCATATCCTAGAAACATTTTAATTTTAAAAATAGACACCCGATGCATGCACACCCTTGCCTATTGCATATAACATAAATTTTTATATTTATAAATTTAAACATAATACCAATTAAGAAATAAGTAGAGAAAGGTTTGTTAGATCATAAAAATAAGAACATCTAAAAAAATAGGCTTCAAATTACTTATGTCAATTTTCACCAATCTAGGTCACTAACTACTTTAAAATCATTCTCTCATGATGCTAAATTTCTATCATTATTAATTTATACATCCATACTTAACAAATATACATGTAAGCATATTTATGTTACTAGGTGTGTGTGTATATGTCACTTCCAATTATCAATAAAATGTGTAATTAACCCCTTTACACATAATATAAATAATACATATAATGATAAATGAATTAATATATAATAAAAAAATTTTAATAAAAAAACACATATTTATAAATGGTTACATGTAATAGTAATTGAACAACACGTCACACATTAATAAAGTCAATATTTATAATTATTGAAAAACCTGTTCTAATAATTGACTCATATTTTAAATATTTATAGAGATAAATGAATTTATTTAAAAGAAAAAAAATGTTAATACTCATTGAGAAAAATAGAAATGAAATTCATATTACTGAGTTCTTCTTTTATTCCCAATGTAGAGACAGATTCAAAAATCCCAATGAATTTTATTTTTAAAGTCAGTTTGTTCAAGGTTGAGAATTTGAATTCAGCCATATACCAATATGTAACATGCATACATTTACCAATTGTAGTGGTTTACTGGAACAGTTCGATTTTGGCTTGGCCTTGCACTTTATCTGTCTTATTGCATTGATGATGATGATACTGTAAAATAAATTGCTTCTGTAGGGACCATTTTAACACTCAAAATTTCTTCTGCTTTGGATATGACTGGTTTCATATAAATAATATAAATTTCAGCATTTACTTTGTGTGCTTCTACTTGAATTCAGCAACAGTACAGCTGAGGCAATAATATTGGCAAAGGTGGCTTCTTCTTTCATCTTTGGAGATCAGTCATAAGATGTTTGAACTATTTTTTAGATTTAAACTCCTCTTCAATTTGCTTAAGTTCTTTGGATAGACCACTAGAACCCTTAACAAAATTTTCCTATCCCACCATGTTAATGTAGAAACCTTCAAATATAAAAATAAAAAAGATGTGTGGTTTCCAGAGAGCAATCAGATTCATTCTCCACCACTGCCTTATTTTTCAGACCATATATAGGTGCTGATCTGTTGATGATATCACACATATCTTTGTTACCAAAACACATGGTCATTTATAAATCACATTATCAATGCATCTGAACAAAATCTTTTCAAAAAATCGAAAATTTTTTTTAAAATTTATTATTTGAAGTGGTTCAAATATCTGCAGTCTGAATAGTTTTAATAGCTTATTAATGAGACATTCTCATTTCCCTTACTTCTCACTTGTGAAATTGACCTTTTGTCTCTCTCCCATGACCTCAGCTGGATCAGCTGGTCATCAGGACTTTAGTCCAAAACATTTAACTGACACTTTTACATAAAATAAAAAAATTGGATTCAAATAAATTTCACACAGAAAATTATTTAAAAACTGTTTAATATATCTGTAAATGTTTGTGCTTTTGTATTTGTACATGCATGCACATACTCATTCATATTTAAATATATAAAATCTTCTCAAAAACAATCTAAATGATTTGAAATCTATAGATTGCTAATATCATTAATATTAACATTCATAAAATAAATTAGTAAGATAAGTATTAAAATCAAAGTATTATTAAAAAAAGAATATTATAATCTATTAGATATAAATTAACTAAAAAAAAAAGGTTAATAAGCAAACTTAGAAGAATGATTTATAGAGTTTGTGTCTACAGACAACTATTTATATGTGCTTTAAAATTCTAATCTTTAAGTACAACTACTAAACCATTCAAAGTATATATTATCCTCTTTTACTAATACAAACTTGAATAGAGAGAGAAACAAATATTTCTCCTACTCTCCTTCTGAGGCTTTGGGTACTTGGTCATGTATGGTTTGAACTGAATGCCCTAAAGCTTCCCCTCCTATAAAAAGAAAATGTGATGATGATTTTTATTTTACTTTATGCACACATGATTGCAATGTAGTCACAGGGTTAAATTGGAATTTGTATAATATATATTTATAAATAAAATAAAATATCAATTATGAAATAAATATTGTAATAAAAATAATAACAAATATAATGGTAATAATATGTTATAGAAATATTATAAAACACAGAAGTACATCCAGTTGTTCACTTAATCTTCTTCAACTGTATCTCAATTCAAATATAGCAGTAGTAAAGTCATCAAATCATATTCCATGATTTTCAAATTTTATATATATATAAATGTAAATACTTAATTTTATATATATATAAATGTAAATACTTAAAAACAGTCCACACTTAAACAATGTCAATATTAATAAAAATCAACATTTTCAATCTGTTGTCAAAGCAACCTTTTTACTATAAAGATCAAAATTTTTATGGCCATCTAAATTTGAGCATTAAAAAAGTACAAGATTTATTCATGATGTTACCAGAGAACAACCAATTAAAGCTGCCAATGCAAGCTAAAACTTCCATCATCTAATATATTACTAATATTCATCTGATTTATACTAAGCCAAAAGTGGAATTGTTTTCACTTAGTACTCTAGCTGAAACAAGATCATATATGTGAATTGAAAGTAGTGAGTGTTAATATATATAAAAAGAAAAATAATAGTGTATATAGGTAAAGACAAAGATATATTGATGTCTTTAGTAAATTTAGAGTCTATGTTTAATGATTTAATAAAAAAATGATTATCATTTATGTTTTTAATAAAGAATTGTTATTTTAAATAAATGTAGCTAAAAACACAGGATTTATATATTAAGTAAAGTGCTCTATATTAAATTAATTTTTGAAAAGTTTTATAAAATATTGTACATAATCCATATCTATTGCACTTGCCTTATGTTGTTTAATCTAGTGATAGGTTGTCACATTCTAGAGTGAGAGATCCTTGGATCAATTTGACACTTTTAGCACTAATTTCTTATGAATTCTGGAGCAATAAAGCGATTCGATTATTTATTGTTCTTCATGTATTAATTATTGAGGTAAGGGTTGGAGAATCAGGATTGTGTACACGATTAAGGTAGTAAATTTCATTGTTGGAATTTTCACTTCTTATAGTCGGAGGGGAATAAATCATGCTCAAATTAAGGAGTCTGTATCTTAGTAAGTACATTGTTAAACATTATTATTCTATTGAAATTAAAAGCGCTTATTTTCTTTTTGCCTGTAAATTTTTCAAATCTAATTATTTCAATTTGAGCTGAATCTTTTGTCTGTAAAGTATTACGATAATTCTGTTTTATATTTTGCCACTTCATATTTTTTAAAAGATTGCCAGATTGAACGTTTTTAATGCTACTATCATGAAATTATCGAAAATTGTTATAATAGTGCACTACAGTGTATAAGCATAGTTTTAAACAGTCAAAAATTGGTGGCCTAGTGGTTAGCATAGCTACCTTCCAAGCAGCTAGCCCAGGTTCACTTCCCAGTCAACGCATTTTGACATATGAAAAAAAAGTATAGTTTTAAACAATTGATTGTATATAACATCTACCAAATGACTTATTTAATTATAAGTTGCTGAGAAAAATAATAGCACATCCATATATAATTTTGTATTGTTTCTTAAATATATTTCCAGAACCTGAGAAATATTCTAAATTATCTTACAAAGAAGAAAAACAATATAGAATTATTTTACACTCTATATAATATTAACTTTGTATTAGACTAATTATTTAATTTATATTAACTAGATATTATTGTAAAAGAAGACTCTTTGGCTGAAATCCAGTTTGTGCTATAGTAATTTTATGAGATAGTCTTAAAAATGTAATATTAGGTAGGGGGAAATGGAGACATATCGACATTCTTACATGATACAGATATGTAGAATTGCATCAGTGGATATTTATGCAGAAATTAAAAGGAAGATATTATCAGCAGTGGAATAATGAATTGTGACTGCTTCAAAACTAGCCAGAAATTTAAGCTACTGATGATAATAATGAGTAATCAATTTACTAATAAATATGTATGGTTAGCTAAAAAGCTTAAGATTTAATAACCTGAAAAAAAATTAAGCTTATTAAAATCTCGCAAATTTTTTTTTTAGATCAAATTTTAATAAGATCATAAGCATAGCATATGATTGATATTGCTGTAACAAAAATATCTAGTATGAGTATTACATGCTACATTCAGAACATGGTTAATATATCTAAAATGTGTTTTTTTCCTGGTATTTAAAAAATATATTAATCTTGATAAGAACCATATATCTGTTTTTACAAAAATAAATTTTAACTGTTAGTTTTCTTATGAACTTTACTGATGAATATAGAGCAGAACTACTGAGATTTTATTGTCTAATAATAATTTAATCTCTATGTTAAATTTATTATTAACAATTCATTATTTCTTTTCAAATTCATATGTTATTTTATAATTGATTAAATAATATTTCCTTAAGTATGATGCACATCTTCACATTATATGCTATTGATCTTTTAAGAAAGTGCATAGAAAACAACTCTACCAAGTGGGTATCAGTATTGCTAACAAATGGCCACTTTTTCTGTGCATAGCATGGGGAAACAGCACCATGTAGTGGGCTAGATTGTTGGGAGTAAGCTAAATGTGTTTATGCATGGTTATCAGCACCACCAAGCAGGCAGTAGTGCTGGCAGCTAGTTGGCATAAGGTTCCTGTGTGAACACATGGTGAACAGAAGCACCTAATGGCTGGAACTTGCATCATTGCTTTTGACCCCCTACTCTGATTACTTCTGTGGTTGATGCAGAAACAGTGCTTCATGTGGGCACATGGGGCATAAGTTACAACTACTGATTTGTTTAATCTTTTGAAAGCAAAATAACTTTGTCATTGATTTTTATAAAACATGCATTGTGTTAGTTTAAGCAATTTTTTTGGCTGGTGTTCTTATGTTTATTTGAGCACATGATAACCATTATATTATAAAAGTAAAATGTGTTAATTTAGACACAATAAATTGAAATCTTTTTTGTGGATTTATTGGAATTTTTTGGTTAATTATATTAATAGAATAGTTACAAAATATTGTCTTTTTATATTTGATTGTGGGAATAATCTGATGTTTTGATGATGTTTCTAATTATTAATATGCGATATCTTGAGTTTTTAAATCACATGATTATGCCAGCAGGTTTTTGGGGTCATTTCCTAATTACTAATATGTTTGATATTTTGATTTCTAAATGGATTTGATTTTTTTAATTGAGCACAGTTCTACAAAATTTATGCATTTATTTTTTAATTTTTGTTGGACATTCCATATTGGAACACTTTTTAATAATATCTTCTGAGATTATTTGACTTTTTAGCACTTGGTTATGTCAGTAGTCATTTTGGGGCTCCTAATAGAAATTAAAATGGTGGAGAGTGCATTCTAAATTACTGAAACTTTATTTTATTATTACTGACAACTCATGGTTTAAATGATATTCATTACTCAATGTAACCTAATTTAAAGTTGTAATTAATAATTTATAAAGTGCATACTCATTATGAAAGTAATATATAATAAGGTTATAATCTTAAGACTAAGCACCTAAATGTGACAGTGGAGACCTCTACAAATCTTGTCTTTTAAAAGTGTTAATTTTGTGTTAAGATTTGTAGAGGTCCCTACTGTCACATTTAGGTGCATAGTCTTAAGATTACAGCCTTAAAACGTAATTTACTAAGTTTGTAAAATTCTTTATTATTCACTGAAAAGAAATATCACCATACAACAAATTAATTTATTATCATAATCTCAAGATCCCTGGATCAAAGCTAAACTTTATCCTTTACATGGTCAAACATTACTAAGCAATGAACAATTTGATTATTATTTAAACTGAAATCATTGCAGACTAAAAAAATGTTTATTCTTAAAATAATAGATTTATTGTGAATAAATAAAACTGGTTTTAAATAATCCATATCAAAGCAACTTCTCTCAAATCTTTCTCTCTCTCTCTCTCTCATCAAGAAACAATGAAGAAGAAAATACCCATTTGATTTGTTAATTATTTTTATTGGAGATTTGATCAGTTTCCATTTTTTATACACACTATTTAATATTTATTCAATACTCATTTATGTCTTACAGTGTTGTTATCTGGGTTAATTAAGAATCATATAACTAAATAATAATAGAAGTTTGATTTGAAGTTGATATTTTTTAAAATTTTATCTGGAAGAAATTTGAACTTGGTTCATTGGCATAATAGATGAGCATTACCAGTATGTAATGAAACTCTTTATTGTAAGTATAACCAAATTCAAGACTGTTTTAATATTTCTAATTGGATTTTGATAGAAAAGATATGTTTGCTCAGGAAATTTTCACACTTGCACAGCATTATATTATTTTAATTATTATATCATAAGTCTTTGAAAATTAATCTATATATATATATTTAATAATTGATGATGTACTTTTTCTCTTTCTTAACTATATTTTCTTAATGATAATTTATTAAATTCTGTACTTTTTTCTGATCGTAACTGATAAATATATATATATATAAAATATACAAACCATTATACAATTACAAATATCCAGTAACGCCCTCTGTTTAAAGATCTATATATCAATAATAGCAAACCTTAAAATCCTTTTAAGGTTTGCTATTATTGATATATAGATCTTTAAACAGAGGGCGTTACTGGATATTTGTAATTGTATAATGGTTTGTATATTTTCTATAATTATTTCAGTTAGTGTTAACAGTAACTTTCTTTTCATATATATATATTATCTTTTTTTCATAATTAATATGTCTTGATAAATTGTTCTGAGTATTAGGGGTTTTACTTTAAAGGTCATAGAAAATTGAAGAGCAAATTTTTGTAAATATGTGATCGTGTCAAGCATTGTTAGCTGAGAAGTGAGCGCAGCTACCTTGCAAGCAAGCAGTTGGTTGCAGATGGTTGCTGTGGGTTTGCCTCCTAGCCGATGCTATGACACATAAAAAAATAATAATAATAAATTTTTAATTTATTTTCATGATGTGAAATATAATTTACAGTATTAGATTTTAATTATATGTTAGTTAGATTATAATGACATCTCTTTTAAATAAAAATATAATTAATGAACACCAAATAGCAGTAAAATAAGATCTTTACAACTAGATTTTGTCAGCTTTGTGATATTCTCTATAAGTAGAAAGCTAAAATATTAAAAGGTAGCCATAAAGGCATGATTGTGCTGAAATTAAAAGTCCATTAATTTTATTAAATTATGATCTTCATAACTAGCTTTTAACTTGTCAGTCTTGTTATATTTTCTACATGTAGAAAGCTAAAATATAAAATACACATAAAGACATACTTTTTATGAAATTCAGTGATTAATAAATAATTTTATTGAATTGTGATTTTTAGAACTGAAGAGAGAAAAAGCCTTTATCTAGTTCAGAGGTTGCAAACTACAGTTCATGAGCTAAATATAGCTCTTTGATAAGACTTGTAGTTCTTTTTATCATGATAAACATAAACACATTTTTATTTTATTTTGTAATTTGTAAATAAATATTTTGATGATTCTAGGGGGGGGGGATGCGTTGTTTCTTTATTCAGCCTTATAGAATAGTAATTATTGTATGTAATGAATTTTAAATATTAGACATTTGTGAAAAAAATCAAACTATCAAAGTAATTTTTTGTTTTTATTTATTTATTTATTTATTTTTTAGAGAATATTTATATTCATTATAATGCATATAGTTTCTATTATGTTCTATTACTAAAACAAATGTTTAGATATATCTACAATCATTGAGAAAGTTACATTTTCAAAGGACATATTTTTCATCATTTTTCTCACTCACTGTAGTATTTTAATGGGGAAAGAGATAGATATAAACAAAATAGCTCTTCATGTTAAAAGTTTTCCAATACCTGGTCTAGTTAATACAAGTTAAAATAGACAGTGCTGTTTCTTCATAATGACTAACATCAACCTATTGTTTAAGAATTTATTATTTCTGATACTTACTAAAATTATATTTTAGCATTTTTTTTTTTGCATTAGGTGCCTGTGTTGCAGGTGTTGTTGGTTTAAAAATGCCTCGTTACTGTCTGTTCGGAGACACAGTGAACACTGCTTCAAGAATGGAGTCTAATGGTTTAGGTCAGTTTTAAAAATAATTACCTATTATGAGATGAAAAGTAAACATTTGTCTTATAGTTGATTCAATTGATATATTTTTAAATTTTAAATTTGTAATAAATTATAATAACAATATGTAAATGTATGAATATATTATATTACTATATCATTAACAAAGAGTAAAAAAATAATAATAGATATAATAGAAGTATAAAAAATAGACAGACTGGTCCAATTAGTATCCTATTGTAAAAAATTTCTTTAGAATGTAAACAATATAGTTTCAAAGATCGTTATGAACAAAGCACAAGAAGATCTTCAATACATTACTACATGTAACTCAAAACTTGTGATACCTTAGTTAGAATCCCATTTTTTTCAAGGGTAAGGTTTCTTCATAAAGGAGCTTAGATGGAAATATTTTTAGGGGGAGGGTCCAACAAAATTTTAAAAAAAGATGTAAGTATAGATACGATATCAGATAAACATTTTATATTTTTTGTATATAAAATTATATAGATAATAAATATGTCAATGTTAATATTGCTAAATATAACTCATTATAAATAGTTTTACAAATAATTGACATTTAAGTAACAAAAAATGCTTTAATATAAGTCAATTTAAAAGTGTGACTTAATGACTTAACTGCTATTTCATTGGCAAAGATGTAAAAATTATAGTTTTTCGCATTGTTTTTTAACAGAATATAAATGCATTTGATCGATCTTCGGATATTGTAGATAAAGAGAAGTTTTAATAAGCTTTAATTTATGAAAAGGAAAATGTAGTACACCTGTAATTGTAAAAAAATTACTATTAGTATTAATTCATTAAAAAAAATGTCATTCTAATTGTTTTATATTAGTCTATTATTAAATTAAAATTATTTAAACTAATAAAATGTAAAATAATATTCCACAAGAATAATATTGGCAATTAATAAATAATATACGATAAACTTTAAAAAATTGCTATATGCGGATTTCCATGCAAAGCATCTTTATTAAAGATAAACTACAATTTATTTTAGCAAACTTAAATATGTATATATTTGTAAATAGAAAATCTAGTTATTGCCAAGAGGAATGTTACTAATTCTTACATTAATAGAATTTTTGGAATTAATTAGGCAATAGCAGTTCATGCTAGTGTTGCAATTTATAATGAGTATATATGTTCAGGTTTGGTAAAATAAATTATAATCCAATTTTGATAAAGTGGGTGTATATATATGATAAAGAAAATTCCGTTCTAGTTTTGATAAAGTTGTTCTGCTTCAAAAGCCTGGCTTAGCAATTTTTTTTTATCACATTATTATTTATTAATTGCCCACACGTTCTTGTGCAATATTATTTTAGCTATTACTATAATACACCCAGTACCTATTTTATACCTACTTGCTTCAAAATCAGTCTTTTTAAAGATACTATTTTTTTGAATAAGATCTTTATTCACAAAATATTACAAAATCAAGTTTTTCTCTGTTATATTAAAATATTTTTATATACTAAATTAATTTAAAACAGTTTTAAGTACATTTTCAAATCACTTTTCTATTTCCGCATTTGCTCCTCAAATTTTGTCAATTCGGAAATATTTTCCTAATTCGTCTTTGAGGAAAACTATCTGAAATACTCATACTTTGTGTGCTGCCTATAGTCTTTGCCACATTTAAGAATTCTTCACATTGTGGTCTTAAATTTAATACTTCATTTTTAATATTATTTAGTAAATTAATTGCTGAATCTAATACAGGTTTTTTGCAATAATTGGTTAGCATTATTTATTTTAGACAGTACGATCAACATTACCCTCAAATTAAAGATGAATAATATTTTTTGTAATTAATCTAATCGACTTAGGGCTTTAGTTGCAAACATTTTATCGTTACTTATATTGGGCATGTAAAGTATTAATGCGATTGTGTTTAATTAATAAATATTTATTATGCATTTATATATAATTAAATTACACACACACATATATATATATATTAGTATAAAAATACAAGTGGAGTAGGATTCATTATAAATAAAAAGTGGAAGAACAATATTGTGGAGATTGATAGTGTATCGGACAGAGTGGCAAGATTAGTTATACAACTTAATAGCAGATACCAAATGCAGATAATTCAGGTTTATGCCCCAACAAGTTCTCATAGTGATGAAGTAGTAGAATATTTTTATATGGATGTACAAAAGGCTTTTGATCAGAGTAAACAACATTTTAAAATTGTTATGGGAGACTTTAATGCTAGAATGGGTAGACAGATGAAAGATGAAATTGCTTTAGGTAATTTTGGTTATGGTAATAGAAATGAGAGAGGACATAGACTTGTGGAGTTTGCAGAAAAAGAAAAACTTTATATTATGAATTCATTTTTTGAGAAAAATGTTAAAAGGAAATGGACATGGAAGCATCCAAATGAAGGTACAGCAGAATTGGATTATATTTTGACTAACAGAAAATACATATTTCAAGATTGTAATGTTCTTAATAAATTTAACACAGGAAGTGATCATCGATTTGTAAGTTACGTGTTAATGTAAAACTAAAGAGACAAAAATTATTAAGAAAAACAATATTTACAGTTGATATTCCTAATCTTCAGAAACATTCTAATGAATTTAAATTAGAACTTACAAAAAGGTTTCAAGTGTTAGGAGATTTTGAACATGATTCAGATTTGAATGAAATTAATATGAAAATAACTGATACACTTTTAAAAACTGCAACAAACATAGCTGGTAGAAAAAAGCAGCAATTGACTAATAAAATTTCTACTGAGACTAGAGAATTTATGAAGAAAAGAAGAAATATGAAGATATACAAAAATGATGTATTAAAAAGAATTGAATATCTCGAATTTTGTAAAATGATACGGAAAAGAGTTGAAAATGATATAAGAAAGTATAACTGTGAAATAGCAAGGAAAGCTGTAGAAAAAAATAAAAGTCTCAAAAATGTTAAATAACATTTTGGTATTGGTAGGAAATTTATATCTGCAATAAGGAAAAAAGATGGAATTATTACTAAAAAGAGAGATGACATCATGAAATTGGTAGAAGATTTTTATCAAGAATTATATAGTAATAAAGAACAAGTACCTCCTATATCTATTACATCTTCCGAAGTGCCCAGAATTTTAAATAAAGAAGTGAGACATGCAATTAAGTGTATGAAGAAAGGAAAGGCTCCAGGAAATGATGGAATTATAATTGATATATTAAAAGAAGCAGGTGAAGAAATAGAAACAATTTTAGCAAAGTTATATACCAAATGTCTAAATGATAAAGATGTACCAGAAGATTGGAAGAATGCAGTAATAATATTAATATTTATAAAAGGTGATAAAGAAGATATTAGAAATTACATACCTATCAGCCTTTTATCAGTTTTATATAAAATTTTTACCAAGATAATTACAACTCATCTACAGAGAACTTTGGATTTCCACCAACCAAGAGAACAAGCTGGATTTAAAAGTGGTTTTAGTACAATAGATCATATCCAGGTATTGAGAGAAGTCATAGAAAGGACAAACGGGTATGAGTTGTCACTATGTTTTGGATTTGTAGATTATGAAAAGGCATTCGATTCTATACACATTTCTTCAGTGATTAAAGCATTGGATCATCAAGGTATAGATCGAGGATATTGTCATATTTTAAAGAATATTTATAAAAATGCAACAGCAACAATTAGATTACATAATGATACTGGAAAAATCAACATTGAGAAAGGTGTAAGACAAGGTGATTTCATATCTCCAAAACTCTTTACAGCAGTGCTGCAAGAAGTATTTTGTGGATTAAAATGGGAAACTAAAGGAGTGAAAGTAAATGGAGAGTATTTAAGTCATTTAGATTTCGCAGATGATGTAGTTGTTTTTGCAAATAATGCTTCAGAGCTGCAGGAAATGTTGCAGGAGTTAGCAGATAAAAGTAGAAAAGTAGGACTAAAGATAAATGTTAAAAAGACTAAAGTAATGTTTAATCGATTTGCTCAAAATATGAAAATAAAGATTGATTATGAAGAATTAGAAGAAGTTAACAGTTACAAATACCTTGGTCAGATTATTAATACAGATGGAAACATAATGGAGGAAATTAATTATAGAATTAAACTTGGTTGGAGTGCTTTTGGTAGAAATAGCTTGATACTAAAAGGAAATATGCCTATGTGTTTGAAAAGGATGGTTTTTAACAAATGTGTTTTACCAGTTTTTACTTATGGATCTGAGACTTGGACACTTAATAGAAGAGCAGTACAGAGACTTCAGACCACTCAAAGGAGTATGGAGATATGTATGTTGGGAGTAACAAAAAGAGATCGAGAACGCAATGTATGGGTAAGACAACAAACAGGTGTTACTGATCTTATTGAAAAAATTAAAAGATTGAAATGGAGTTGGGCTGGACGTATTGCTAGAAGAGATGATAATAGATGGACAATTGAAATTTTAAACTGGATTCCAAGAGATTGTAAAAGACCCAGAAAGAGACCACATGTGAGATGGATGGATGAAATAAGAAAATGTGCAGGGGTGTTGTGGAGAAGAGAAGCTAAAGATCGGAGAAGATGGATTAAACTTGGAGAGACCTTCATCCTGCAGTGGATTGATAATGGTTGATGATGATGATGATAAGAATACAAAATTATTAATGCTACACAGTTGTCAGTAGCCTCTACCAATGGTGAATTGCAAAACAATATGTTTTAATTGCACTTTATGAATCATTTCTATTTTCATTTAGTGACTAAATGATTGTGAATGAAAAAAGTCATGCCTATCACTACTTTACTTGAGTGAATGGAGGGTACAAGAGCTTGTAATTTCCATGAGCAAACATTAGAGAAATACAATTGTCCCATTCTGTCTTGCAATTAGATCTTATGCTTCTGACAGGAGTTCTACTTTTTTCCCTTGAATGCATAAATCTAGAATCTGCTGAAGCTGAGAATCATATACTACAAACAGTTTTAATTTTATTATATTTTGGAAGTAATCTAAATATCTATATACTTAGATGAGTAGTTTACTACAATTTATATTAATAAATTATTTTAGAGTTTAACAAATTTGCTCAAATTGCTTATGAATAGTTTTAACTGAATTTATTTTGTTTTCTTAATGAACATCACTTAATGATTTAAGGCACATAAATTGTGTGATGATTTAAATTAACCATTCTAGACTGGACTCCTTTCTATTTATTTTTTATTTTACTTTCATTATCATACATTTATTCTTTGCAATTCAGAATATCTAAATTAAGTACTTCCCTTCAGCCATCAACCTAAATTAAGTATGATTTACACATTCATTTCAAATAAAAATATTATGAACACACGCACAAAATATGTCATTAAATTGCACTTTTACTTTAACTAATTTTAGTCAAAAATTCTAGTCATTTTTTCTTTTCTTTGCTATGTTTGCAAAAATATCCTTAGCAAATTTTGTGGTAAAGCATTAAATTCCAAGTTAAGCTATCTCAGTTCAAGTCTTTATACATAACATGTGGGTGTCATGGATACCTGGCATTTTTCTGCTGCCACCCCCATCTCTTTCGAATCACTTATTGTTGTAAAATATCTTTCTACCTCTTACAGAAAGTATGATTGACATGTAATATTTATAAAAAAGTAAACAAACGTACCATAATAATAATAATAAATATCAGATCTATTAATGACATTTAACAAAATTATATATATATGTAAATAAAATAGTATTTGAATAGTCCATTTTAAAACACAAGTCTTTTCAACAAAATCCATATTTTCTCAGATAATTATTTTAAAAAAATATTACCAGATTTAATAGGTTAAATAATTAGGATTTAGCAGTTTTTTATTCTTCTTTTATTATTTTGCTAAAAGAAACTAAATACCTATTTACTAGCCAATATTCAATGGTTAATTGGATTGACTATCAGCAGCTACTTTGATTGAAACATTAATTTTTTGTACAAGTTTTTCCCATTTGAGATTTGAAGTATATGTGTGACCATTATATTTGTATATAGAATAAATTATAATTTATAAATAAAAATTTATTATTATTATTTTTAAATTCATTTTACTTTCCTAAATAAAACATAAGCTTATTTGTTTTTTCCAGCGCTAAAAATTCATGTCAGCCCTGATACAAAAGAATTACTAGATAACTTCGAAACTTTTCTGCTAGAACTTCGTGGAGGTGTGGAGATGAAAGGAAAAGGTGTGGTTACAACATGGTGGCTAATTGGAGAAAGAGAAGTAGAGAAAAAGGCCATAGAGGAAACAGAAAAGTCTGTAGAGGAAAAGTCCGTATAAATTAACTTATATTTTGACTAGAAAACTATAAAGCAAATAGTTTTTATTTATCTAATTTATTGTTAAGACTTTTAGATTTTTAATCATACTTTGAAAAAGCTATATAATGAAGCAAAGACTATCATTGTTATGTAGTAATGACAATTAAATTTTATTACAAGATATTGATAGTATAATTTACTAGTCTTTTTATTTCTGTAGTAAATGCTATGTGTGTGTGTGTGTTTTATACACAGACATATAAAGACACACCTTAATATGCATATTAAATCTGTTCAAATTGTTCATACAAAATATTATTTATTTTAAAGCTACTAAAATTTCATCTGTGAGCTTTTTTTGGAGACTCATATTAATGTTTAAAACCATGACTTTCATAATTGTAGATAAAAAATCATACCAATAGATAATATCCATTTTATATCGAACCAATCACTGTAGATTTTCACAATAACAACATTCTGGGGAATATAGAAGTGGTAATTGTTATTCAATTTTTTTCTCTAAGATTTCATTTTAACATAATTAATGCAGCAACAATGACGGTAAATATGTAGCACAAACAGATATACGTCCATGTGTTATAATATATTTACAGAAACAATAAACACTTTTTTTACTCATTTGATAATTTCGACCTAAAATTTTTTTTTCACAAATATTTTCATATGTATTATCAAATACCACCAGTTACTAATCTAACAAATATATTTTTAATTATCTGTTAACAATAAATATTTTTAAAAGCAATAATTCTCTTTACTCTATTTCATGGCTATTTATTGTAAAATTGAGTAATCAATGAACATTAGATGACACTACTATACCTCACATCCTCACACAAATTTTTAGATATTTGGAGATATACTGTCTAGTATCCAGTGATTGTTCAAGCTTACAATATACAACTCTGGAGTAGAATAAAACAATGAATTATATACTGATTGTAAAAAGTTAAATTTGTATGATGTTTTGTTAGTAATAAACATTTTTACAAGCTTTTTTTTTTTAATTATTTATTAATGATTTGAAATATGTGGCATTTGTTTTATTAAACATTTGAAAAAATATTTAATTATATACACATAAATGTGCATGTAAAGCGAGTTTAATCAAAACTAAACAAATATTACAATGTTTGTGAATATATGTAATTCAATTGTTCATTTTTGAACATTAAAAATTGAAAAACATCAGTAACTATATTTTTTTGCTTTGCTGTCAACCAGAGATTTACTTCTATTTTTTATTATTTATCATAGTTCTTATATAATTTTTACAAGCATTTTTTGATAAATAACGCACAAGGATAAAAGGAAATAAAATATATAATAATTATCTAAATAAAATAGTAGTTTAATCATTGCTCTTTATGAAGATTGAACTTTTATAAAATCATTGATTTTATGAAAAAAGAGAATTAGGTTTCTATAGAATTCTGTTTAGATATCTTATCATTTATCTCATATACTTTTTCTCATTGTTTTGTACCTGAACATTGAAATTTCAATACTTCCATAAATTATTACAAATTCTATAAAAAGCAGACATTTAAAAGTTTAAAATTGAAGACTAAGAAAAACTGCATTATCATTAAAACAATATAAACATAATCTTTAAAACTATGATGTTTTTTTTATGAATCTGAACATACTTTTTATGGTAAGTGGTGTTTGTAAGAGTATGAATAATTATGAGGTACTAGAAAATTTCTGAATAGTTTACACTTTATTTTATGTCATATAATAAATCTGTATTTGTAAATAAATATCTGATGTTTATTTTTGTTATGGCAACTGAATTTAATGCATTAAGAGTGATCTTTTATATTTATATACTACTTTAATTTAGTAATCTGAATATTACAAAATATTCTCTAAGGTTTTAAAACTTGCATTATTTAAGAGTTATCAGATTATATATATATATATTAATTGCAAAGTGGAAGTTATGATTATATATATATATTAGAGAACTCAATACTGTAACAATTGTAGGCCCATCCTACTCTTTGAATAGAAAGACTAGTACCAACAATAACACCACATATCCTTTCATATGCGCACTGGGTTATTTCCAATAATAGTTATGTTTAGAACACTCAGATAGTAGGGAGCTATAAATCTTCATCTTCACTCCAGTTTCTGTCTTTTTCTTTGTCAATAGTTATCATGAGTTCAAAACTTCGATGATTTGTTTTAAATTTTCAAGTTATTGGTTTTAATAGTGTAAGTCTAACTTTGAAAATTAGTCTTCATTGTTGGGCACAAAACCCAGAAACCAAACTTATAGCAGATTGATTTAAAATAGGGTGAAAATAACTGCTCTCAGAAATATATCAGGAATCATATGAAAGATGATGTGAAGTTGTTGGTCTCAACATTTCTAAGCATAGTTTAGATATAGGACTTAAGTTTGTTATAGAACTGAGTACTTTAAAATGTATAGAAACTGACATCAGTTTTATATAATTATGTAAGTGAGTTAGTCAGGATCTAAAATCTTTGTTTTTTTTTTCAAATATCAGCTATTAGTTTAAATAGTATAAAGTGAAAGATGATTACTAAATGCTTAAATGCCTTACTTTCAGCTTTGAATCTTAATCTTCACTAACAACAAATTAAATACTGTACAGAGAATGGATTTTGTACTACTATACCCATTGATTATTCAAGCGTACAGTAGATAACTTAAGAGTAAATAAAATAAATATTATTGAAAATATATGAATAATCTTAAGGGAGGTTATGTGATATTGTTATTAATATTAACCTTTTTAGCCAAAGATTTACAATTATTACATGTTCCTAAAATATATAGAAACTGATTTAATATCAGATCTATATGAGAATACAAGTGACTTAGGTTGAATTTAATTAATTCATGTTTTTTAAAATTTTAGTTATTAGGTTTAATATTAGAAAAGCATAAATGGTGTCTAATAGATAGCTAATTACATTAGATCCCACTATAAATTCTAGACTTTAGGGCAAAAACTAAATATTGGATTGCAAATGAAAATTGGGTTACATTGTGCCATTTGATATTTATTGATTAATCATTAATGAGTTTATTATTAATCATAATACAATATGTACATATACACCTGTGTCTTTATATATAAATTATTTACTAACATGAAAGATTTATTAAGTGTCGGCTTCAGTTACAGATTAATTACTAAGAAAGTTGATCAATTTTATTAAAAATTAATTGTTAATAATACTATTCACTCTCCCTTACAGCCCCAAAGTATCTAAACAGCTTATAAAAACTTTAGCTAATGAATTTAAAGTTGGCTTCTGCACCCCTTCAAAACTAACAGACTCATTAACAAAGTGAAGGACAGAATCAATCCATCTGAAAACCCCAAGTCATATATAGCATTTCATGCCCTCAGGCTGGATGCAGCGCCACATAGTATGGGGAAACCAAGGCTATGGTCTATAATAGAGCTGCTCGGCACATGTATACATAAAGAAGAGCAAAAAAGAATAACGATAACAACTCAATATTTTTTGAACATGAGAAGCAGGCTGGTCATATGTTCAAACCCTCCAACCCCAAAATAGTGTGCACTGAGGCTAACAATTGCAAAAGGAAGATAAAAGAAGCATATTTTATCATCAACAATAACAATGCAACCAATAGATGTGACACATGTTTCACTATCTCCAAAAACTGGACAAGTTAATTTACATATGCATTTACATACATTACCATTTATCAATACCACAACAACGATTTAAAATCTGTTTTGGCTATGATTATGAGGGACAAAACCTCAAAAGTGCTTGACCTACATTAATTTACTTTGATTGTTTTCTTACCACTATCAGCTTCTTCACTCAGCATGTTAAAATGCTTGTATATACTATTATGTTTATTGGAGCAGTATACCAAATTATTTTAACAGACATGAATAATACTCAAGAAAAATACATTTTCCATTTAGGAATATCTATTAGATTATTCCATCAGAGACTTGAGTTCTTATTAAAATGCAGTGATTTCCATATTTTTCCAAATTGCTGTAAACTAAAAACCGATAGTGACAAAATTACAAAGCAACTACAAATACAGCTCCTCACCTTTATTATTAAAGGGTGCAAGTGTACATTGAAGTAAGAAAATAAAAGATGGTGGAAGATTATTGCAAATACAATCTTGCCCTCATGGATATATGAATAATGAGAAAACATCTCCGAGAGAAATTTTGCTCAAATGTTCGAGCGCAAAACAATTTTCTTAGTGGAAAAACAAAATATTGATATTTACACAGCTAAAGAGAACTATGTCA
The DNA here is from genome assembly GCA_028023455.1 of Epiperipatus broadwayi. Classification (NCBI taxonomy): domain Eukaryota; kingdom Metazoa; phylum Onychophora; class Udeonychophora; order Euonychophora; family Peripatidae; genus Epiperipatus; species Epiperipatus broadwayi. Next base: position 3,583,538 of record JAQFVV010000127.1, on the reverse strand, counting down.
ACAGAGAAGCTGCTATTTCTCCAGCAGAAGTAAAAACAGTTTTGTCACTGGGACCTAAATTTGTTGGAGGGCAATGGAGACTCGCAAAACTGGAATTACTCACAGATACTGAATCAAGTCTTTTGATCAATCCTCAGAGAGACAACATTATCTCTGATATTGCTAAATCTATATGAAAAACAAATGTATGTGAGATTTGGCTTCTGGAATACCACCATTAAAAAGACCAAACATTTCATAGAAACTAACAGCATTATCAGTATCAAAGAAGATAAAGACAACAGGTTCATGCTATTGGATTATAAGGATTATAAAGAAAAAATGATGACTCAAATCAGAAAGTTAAAATTTAATTCAGTGGAAAATTTTAACAACAATTTTAATAGAGAGAAATTTATCTCTTCAATTCTCAGAGTTTACAAAGACAAAGGCATATCTAGAGCAGAATATTACTGAATTTATCCATCTGCTACCAGGCTGCCAAGGATGTTTGCTAATTCAAAGCTACAAAAACCTGGTGAGCCTTTAAGACTAATGCTAGATTTTGGAGGCACTTATTACTTCAAAACTGCTAAGCTGGTCAACCAATGTTTAGTTGATAGTGTAGGTTTTGATGACTACACAATTAAGTCTTCCATTCAATTTCATTAGAAAAATTAAGAATACATTAATAGATCAAGATTTTGAAATTGAGCCATGGATGTGACAGAATTATATGGATCGATTAACAGGAAGTGGTCAATAAACATTGTTCACAAAGAATTAATAAGTAATCATTATTCAGATGAACACATAAACTTTATTCTAGCCTTTCTTAATTGGTTACACAATCACATTTTTACAATTTCTGAGGAGAAAAGGTATGATATAATGATGGTTGGCTGATGAGCCTTCCCTTAAGCGGGGTAATTTCTAGCATATTTTTAAACTTCTTTGAAAAGCAAATCATCTCTAAATACCAGCTAATACTCCTGGATTAATATACTCACATTATGTTGATGATGTGTTCATTGCAGTTCCAAGAAATATAATCACAAACATTCAAAATGAATTACAGCTGCAAACTAAATTAATCATGAACACCATCTAGGAGAACTTGCAGAAACTAAAATATTTAGATTGGCTAGTCCATAGAGAAGACAGAGATTTGCATTATTGCATAATTATCAAACCACTTCACCCACCCAAACTCCAATTCACCTACATTGCATAAATTCACAGGTTTAAATGTGTTTTTATTTAGGGATCAAAATTTATGTAAATTTGAGGCTGATAGGAAGACTAATATTGCAAGCAACTTAAGATATTTATTAAGTGTCAGCTTCAGGCATAGATTAATTACTAAGAAAATTGATCAATTTTATAAAAAATCAATAGCTAACAACAGTATTAAAGATAAACCTCAAATCACCCTCCCTTACATCCCCAAAGTATCTAACAGCTTATAAAAACTCTAGCTAATAAATTTAAAGTTGGCTTCCACACCTTTCCCCAATACTAACAGACTCATTAACAATATGAAGAACAGAATTGATCCATCTCAAACCCCCCAAGTCGTATATAGCATTTTATGCCCTCAGGCAGGATGCAGCACCACATACTATGGGGAGACCAAGGCCACGGTTTATAATAGAGCGGCTCAGCACATGTATACATACAGAAGAGAAAAAAAAGAACAATAACATGACACATGTTTTGCTATCTCCAGAAAATGTACAAGTTAATTTACATATGCATTTACATACATTACCATTTATCAATATCACAACACCGATTTAAAATTTGTTTTGGCTATGATTATGAGGGACAAAACCTTGAAAGTGCTTGGCCTACATTAATTTACTTTGATTGTTGTCATACCATTAACAGCTTCTTCACCCAGTATGTTAAAGCGCTTGTATATATTATATACTATCAGAGAATATAAAACATTTGGATATATGCAACAAAAAACTAACTTGATATACTGTTAATTCAAATCGCATTTTATTCTGGATAATATTTTGAGAGATTCCATTAATATTGTAATCATCTCTATACTATATTTTATCAGAAAGTGAAAAATAATGAATAATTTATTTATTAATATTTATTATTAGTAAGAATTTTTTTCAAGAAAGACAAAATAATTAAATAAATTAATCATCATTAATTATTTACTAATAGACCAAGCCCGCAAAACCAGATTCTCCGTCTCTTTATTCACATATACTTTAAATTCAAATAACTATTTTCCATATTAAAAAGAATCAATCAACTTTTTTCATCCCACTTACCTCTTTTTCTCATATATTTTATAGTTTCTTACAATATAACTTTTCCAATTTACCTGCTGCTTGATACTTGCAAATCTAGTTTTTTATCCTCTTCATAATTTTTTAAAAATAATTTTTGTTACTTACCTTTTTCAACACTTCTTTATTTTTATTTTATACTTCTGATTTTTTTAAAAATCGTTTTTATATTTACAAACTTTTCAATTTTTTTTTTCTCATGTGTCATAGCATCAGTCGGGAAGTGAAACCGCTAACTCCGGGACAACTGCTTGTAAAGCAGCTGTTGCGACCTCTCGACCACCAATGCTTGTCAATTTTTTCTCTTTATTTTTTACAATTTTACATATTTCTGTTTCATACAAACAAAACACCAAACAGCATCCCATAAAGATCCACATTAAAATGATCTCACAATAAAAAATTGTTTAACTACTGTAATTCCTTCATAAATATCATTAAGTTTTATCTATCTTTTTTATTTCACTGTATGATTTTATACAAATACAAATTATATATTTTATTTTAAATACTTTATTACAAAACTTCTTTATACTATATTTTGATTATCCTGCAGATTTCTATAATGTAATAATACATGGAATAATATAAATAAATAAATAAATAAATAACAAGATAAAATAATGGAATGAATAGAATAAAATAAAATAAAGAAAGATAAATAGAACAAAATATAATAAACAAATAAAATAATGAGCAGAATAAAATAAATCAAAGGGACAAAATGAAATAATTTGTATATATTTTATATTTCAATTTTATTTTTTCTTTATATCATACAGGTGAATGGTGAGCTCCATAATCATAGATCTCATATCATCTGTTGCTGCTGCTGCTTTATTTATAATAAGATTTAATTATTCATGCTATATAATGGTATGTAAATTAAATCATTTAAATATTTCATTTAATTGAGAGCTGGGTATTGTTTTCTTGTTTATTTATTATATTCCTATGGTTGACTATAAACCTAGCCTTTTTCACCTTTCTTTTCTGGTAATCTCTTTCTATACACAGCAAATTTACTAACTGTGGATTAAAGCCATGATCCTATTGTTTTTCATGGTCTCAAAACACTGATAATCAGGGTTGTCTTTAGTGTTCCTACATAAGTATTTGTGCTGTACTATTCTGGTTGAAGTATTAGCCATAGATTCTCTGTAATAGATGGCTGTACAGTCTGAAATATTGCATAAAATCTCATACACTATTTGGCTGTTTATTTTTCATGTTGTTAATCAACCTATTGAGATTAGGGAGCACTATGGAGGCTAACTATAAAAGTTAGCTTACAGAGCATTTTTATTTTCTTCATCAATTTCAGAATATAAGACATGCTGAGACATTTATTATAGCCAATGTTATATAAATCTTTGATATATATGTTGGATTTTCTGTCTGCTTCAAATTTATAAAGCATCAAACTTTTATGTAAAATGTTTTAAACCCTGCTAATTTGTGCCATTAGTGTTTTAGAGTGCTGGTGTGTAGACCTCTTATTTTGAGTGATTTTACTAATATTTTGTACTCTAAACCATTTTCGTTTCTTTGAATTAATGCCAAAATATTTTAAGCTGTGTGTCTAATTTTTATGTTCAATAGTCTGTGTCAAAACTGATTATTTCACCAGTAATTTTTGAATCCTAATCATAGGTTGCTTAGGAGCACACACTAGTATGTCTTGCACATATTTTTATATATAATGCTCTGATTCTTCTTTATGAATGCTGGAGTGCTGTTTTCCTTCATATTAGACAATGACAAACTACATATAATACCATTAGAGGGTAGCTCATTGGTCATACATTTTCCTTCCTATAGGACTCATTATTAAATGTTGCCATTATATCCTTATCAATACAATTGAGCACATCTATAATGTGTTCATTTTTGTGCATCATAACTACTATTATCTAGTAGATTTTTAATATTATTTGAGAATTTATTTGGTACTAAGCCATATAGCTCTGTACACCTAGTGAGGATAGCTTATATTCTTCTTTAATGCATGCACTTCCTACTATTTGCACAAATTCAAAGGGTGATTTAATAGTACATCTACTAAATCCCAAATAGATCTTTGGCCAATCCTCTATTATACTTGTGGCTCTATAATAGCATGGACCTAATTTTTATTATGCAGCTTTACATTATCTAATACTTGTTGTAGTATTAGCTGAAGTTATATTTTGAGAGAAGCTTTGTTACAGTGCTTTTTTGTCTTATGCTTTATAAATTTAATTTATAATATATGTTTTTTTTTAAAATTTAATTTCTTGATTTTCTGTATGGTTTTTTTGTATATATTCACTTTTTATTTATGCATGTGCTCTTGTTTTCATGTATAAACTTTTTAAAGTATGGCATACTTTTATACCATTTTATACTAGTTGGTCTATCTGGAACCAATCTCATAGTTTGGGCTGTTTCTTTGAATTTATTGATTTTTTAACAATGTTTTTGTATTTTAATTTCAAAATATACTATCATTTTCATATGAATCTATTATTATAAAGCATTGAAAACTTTGAAATTATTCAAACAGAAGTCAATCTCTCATAATGTGAGTGCATGGAAATTTATAATATGTAAGAAATAGTGCATTATTGTAGATTGACTTCCATTTGAATAATTTCAAAGCTTTCAGCACTTTATAATAATAGATTTACATTTATAAGTCATGTTTGTCTAAATGTAGGTGGTTAAAAATGAGACACTGTCTTCTTCCTGCAATGGGTTAAATAGATTTGTACAGTTGAATATTTGATTATAGCATCAGGCACACAATAGACTCAATCCCTGATTTAAGCATGGTCTGTAAGACTTGGTATATATAGAATGTACACTCTAAACTTAAGTGATTCAAGTTTTTTAAACTCTTATTGGCAGGTAAGTGCATGGAAATTTATAATATTTAAGGAATAGCACATTATTGAAGATTGACTTCCATTTGAATAATATCATTTCCATATGTGGATTCTTCCTTGTTCCTCCTATGTACTTTGGACCACACTATTAATATTCTTATTCCTTTAGGCAAATAGACTTTGGTCAAATTGGTAAAGCTTTTTTCATGTTTGTATTTAGTTGAATACCTTTTTTTTTTTTTTAGCAAAAAAACTGTAATTTTATTTTGTCCTTTAAGCCCAAGTGGATGAGCGTGTTCTATTATCATTCATGATAAATTATACTGAAGTGTTATTTTTCTTTTACTATGTGTGTTATTTTTAAGCTTTTTTTGAACCATGTATTATATATTTTAATAATTGCATTTTCATATATACAGTTGTCTTATCATACTGCTGTATCAATCTCTTGTATTTTATATAGCAGCAGTTAAGGAAAACTTTGTGCATTAATTAAGCAGTTCTCCAAAAATATTATCCACTCTTGTAATTTTGTAATGCTTTTACATATTTTTATCAGTGTTGTAAAAATCTATTAATTTTCCATACTTCCCATGTAATATTATTTTTTTATTATCTTGACTATATAATTCTTTACATATGTTAGGCAATATGTGTAACCAAGTGGTTTCATCCTTTTTACACCATATAGCTAAATGAAATTTTGGTAGTTAGCACCATAATTGTAGCTTTCATGTTAACAATTATTATTGATGTTTTACTTATACTAAGATATGGTTATGTATGCTATGAAAATTAAGTCATTTAAATATTCCATTTATTTGATAACTGGTTATTGTTTTCCATTTTGTTTATTATATTTACATGGTTGACAATAAACCAAACCTCTTTTACCTTCATTTTCCAGTCATCTCTCTCTATATACATAAATTGATTGGCTAAGCTGTGACCATATTGGTTTTTGTGGCCTCAAATAACAAACTTATATTTGGGTTGTCTTTAGTCTGGCTATATAATTGTTTGGGTTGTACTGTTTTGATTAAAATATTAGCTCTATATTGCCCATAATATATGGCTATATTATAATTCCATACACTATTTGTAGTGTGCCTTTCTTTCAAAACTTATCTTTTGTGATGTTTATCAACCAATGGAGATCAAGGGGATTATGGGGGTTAACTTTGAAAGGTGGCTCACAGATTTTTTAATTTTTTTTTATTGATTGCAGAATGTAAGGCATATTGTCCATGGCTTAGTTTCAACTTGTGGTTTTAAATTTTACTGTATCTTCACATGAAATGATCAGAAAAGGAAGATAAAAGAGGTTTGGTTTATTGCCAATCACAGAAATTAATAAACAAAAAAAACAGTATCCATCTATCAATAACTGTATTTACATAGCATGCGTAATTAGATCTTACTATAAATAAATCAATAACTACAATAGTTCATGAGAGATTATATAGTGATTGTCACTGAAAACACACTCAACTGTATATCACTTTGTTATATTCACAGACTAACATATATAAAGAATTACATAGTCAAGTTCAGTGAAAACTAATATTATATGGTTTAATTTATTATATTTGGTTTTTGCTTCATTTTATTCATTTAATTTATTTTACTCATTTTATTTATTTGATGTGTTTTATTATATTTTGTTTTATTTATTTTCTTTTATTCATTCCATTGTTTTATCTATTATTTATTTATTTTATCTTATATTTTTTATTATTATATTATAGCTCTGAAAATGATTGCAGGATAAATATAATGTCAAATTATATATAAAAAAGTTTTGTAATAAAGTGCTTAAAATAAGGAGTGTAGTTTGTATTTATACTGCAATTCTTATTGTAATTTTTCTACATTACCTTTTTTTAATCAGTTATCCATCTTGCCAAATATTTAACAGTATTAATTTACTCTATAATTTGTTGCCCAATTGTTGCTATTGATACATTTATTTCTATCTATTTTTAATGCTTTTATTTTATTATTAATTTTCACTCTCTACAAGCTTTTATTAAGATCATCCTTACCTACAATGCAATCAATCTTAGAAAAATTAATAAATATTTATTTACGTATTTGTGGTGAGTCCTATCACAGACTTACTCCTAATTTCTAATCATTAGTAATATAACAATCTTAATATCTTAGTTAAAAGGTTTATTATTTAATAATTGTTAAAATTTATATATTAGTATCAGTTACTTATTAAAGATATGAACATAATAATTTTTTTATTCTGTTTGAATTGGATCATTTTTTAAAAAGCAACTTTATTTTTGCCTTGGAGCATACTAATGTAGAGTTTTCTGACAAAATTTGTAAGAGCTTAATTAATATTAACATGTTTTATATTCTGACTTCTAATTCCAAAATAATCTGACATTGTCATTGTTGTGAGAATGGATTTTTCTCAGTTTTTATATTCATTTTTTTAGACAAATATATTCATAACAGCCAACCATGTGATGAACAAACATCCAATAATAGCAAGCCATTTGAGCTCAGAGAACCAATGTTTTTATTTACAATAACTTAACATTATTATTCATTGTATCTATTAACATACATATTAAAGATTCCAAAAATTTCAACTTTTAATGTCAGTGATGCAGTAAGGAATAAAAATTTATTTTCCCTTAGCTTTCTGAATATAAAACAGGCAAAATTCTCCATACAGTATTGCTACTTAGTGTAAGCCGGAGTATTCAATGGATGCCAGAAGGCCTGTGCATAAAATCCCTATCTAGTGCCTATTCATTCAGTATCCCCAGACTAGTTTCTGGCTTGGGCCTTTGTCAGTGAAGAGCTTTGGATTTGAGAGCACTGCACTTAGATCTTATGATCTAATGCAACCCTCCAGCAGCCATCTTTTATTTCTACTTAACTACAAAACTATGAGAATAAAATTGAAAACATTAGTATTTTCAATCCAAGCTCATTAGCTTATATAGTCATATAGATCTGAATTCAGTTCAGTATCCATATATTTTGGTGCCTTTGGTTTTTTAGTAACCATAGTTACTACTATCCTATTAGGCAGAATTGGTGTTAAATTACTAAATGTCACATGATCACCATTTCTTATGCTTGCTCATAACTGTTATTAAAACAGGCAAAACTGCATATAGTAGTGCCATTCAGTGTGCTCACTGATAAAGGCCACAAGCCAGGAAACAGTCTGGGATCTGGCTTGCATTGAGTGGCACTACTATATGGAGAGTTTTGCCTATTTTAATAACAGTTATGAACAAGCATAAGAAATGGTGATCATATGATGTTTTTTCTTTCTGAATATAATGATGGAGCATTGTATACTATTAAAATAGTCTGAGAAACTCTTGTGAATTGACATATCTAGAAATTTTAAGGAAAGATGACTATTGGCTGGAACTCATAGTCAATTCAACACCATGGCATCTCTTGTCATTTAATAAACATTTTTTTTTAAAATGTATATATTTTTTCTGTTAAACTATAATTTATTTATTTCTAAGACAAGTTACATTACAAAAAAATATGTCAGCCTTTAACACTAATAACTTTTAGCTACAATAGATATTATAGTTAAATCTTGGAGAGTTCTTACGAAGCTATATTTTAACATCATGTGTAAATATTTGTTGTTTTTTTAAATTATTTGCCTATATTAATAATCATTAATACTTTTGATTTTTAAACATCACTATTTCTGATTTTACAAATATTTTTATTACTTAAATGAATAAATTTTCAGGCCCATCATTCACACATCATCATAACAGGTATCATAAAGTATTCAATGTTATGAAAGATTGTTCTTTTAACTGAGATGCACAGAAAAAATATCTTTTTTTTTTTCATGTATGGTCTTATATTTTTCTAAGATATATAAAATCTAGAACCATAATTTTAAATAACTTTTCACTTATTCAAGTATTTAATCATTATACTTTTTTTTAATTCTGTTTTCAAAAATTATATGAAATTATTATATTAAAATTATATAGATATACACTCTCATTCCGTGAATAATAGATGTGAAGTGTTTTGATTTCTAAAAATCTGAATTATTTTTACATTTTAATGAATAATAATAATTGAAATCTACAATTTGTAATGGGTTCCACATTATATATTGCTTATTCTCCAGTCTATTGGAAAATTATTGTAATTAATAACAGTTAAGTTATAAAAAGTAATGTTATCTATTTAATAAAATCTTAAATTTTGAAATTATGGTAATAATTATATAAATCAATATACTGTACAGGCTGACACACACCTGCACATATATAATGTAATATATAAGGGATTCGAACTCAGACTTTCACATGACCCTCAGTTCTCCATGCCATCTCATATTGCTGACCCACATGATTATACACATGTTGGAAAGATAAATAATCACAAATATACGTATTTCATGCTAAACCAGCAATCATCAGTTGGTCCAGATTACTATTTCCTATATCTAAACAAAAATGTAAACAGGCTATGATTAAATAAATCAAATTCCATTTTGAAAATATAAATTCTATTTTTAAAAAAATGTTTAAGTTACTAGAAACATAAAAAAGTATATACCTAAAAATTAAAATATACACACGAAGTATAACATATTAATGTCATAAGTAAATTTAATAACTTAAAAATAAAACAATAGATGGTTTTAATGGAATGATCCTCAAAAATATTAAAAGATATTGAAAGTTTTTTTATTTTAATTTAAATTAAAACCAAGTTTAAAATCTCTCTTTTTTTAAAAAAAAAAAAAAAAACATATTTGAAGAACTCGTAAAGGAATGGTAGTATATAAATTTGCCATTTCCGTAATCTGCATTTAAATCTAGGAAGATAAAAGTTGATTATTATTTCAATAAGACTAATGTTATTTTTTCTTTTCCAATAGCTGGTCAACCGAACTAACTATCCAAATATTGGTTGATAAATAGAATCTAGTTAAAACAAGGAATGGAAATATACTCGAATCCTTAGTACATGGCAATTAACAAGCCTAAAAAGTGATACCTTAGTTTTCATTGTTTCTCTAGAAAAGGCTGCTAGGTTGGCTATTCAATTGATGTTTAAACATTTATCTCGTTTACTTGTTTTTGTTTGTTTTTTCAATTTTTTAATGTTGTTTGAGATAGCAGTTGAGGCCATGGAAACTGAATAATTCAAAAATATATAAATTATTTAATTACTTTTTTTGAAAACAAACTTTCATAAAAACATTTTGAAAACTGATAATTAAGAAGTATGAAACGCATTTTAAAAGTAACTTTACACAGAATATGCCAAAGGGTTTTGTTATTTATGCTCGCTGTCATTTTTCAAGTTCTAAGAAAAGCTAAAAGATAAATTCATATAAACAAAAGATTCTTTACGTTTTCCTCTAAATTATTCATATTTTATATAAAAAAATATTGGTGTTTTATAGATAAGAACTAGACATAAAAAATAACTACCAATTTATACTCCTATCTAATAATTTCTTTTTATGGATTTCAAATGATAAGAACAGATTGAAAAGTTATAAGATTAGTTTAGATAATTATATTATCGGTTATGCGTTTTAAATATATAAACATTATTAGAACATGCTTTCAATGAAAAAAAAACAAAAATCCTTTCTAGTGGCTTTGATATTACTACATAGTTTAATAGAAATTTATAAAATGTGCTACTGATATTAAAATATAATTATTTTGTAAATAATAGAATAAAGCAAAGCTTCCATTAAATAGCTGACAGCTGTTTATAGAAAAACAGTGAAAGAAAATATAGTACTCACCAAGCTTAATAATTGCCAGATGATAAAAATTGAATGCTTTTTTTAAATTTATCTTTATTTAAACTTTACATAAAAATTAATAGATGATTTAGTGATTTATGTTATATCATTACAAAAATGTACATTGGGTACTCTCTTGGAGAGAAAAAACTTTTGGAAAAGGCTACAAGGATGATTTTTATTTTAAAAATTGGTTCTTTGGTATTATGCCAGCTATGATATATTACTCTGGTGACATATTATTCCAAGTACATTATATGTTTAAAATAATGCCTCCAAAGAATGTGCAGACAAACTTAATTGATAAAATTTGTCAGGAGATCCCATGGAGGCATTATTTTAAAGATATCACAAACTTAAAATAATATCAAAATTGGAAAAAATAAAAATCCTTATGCTGCTCTTTCACAAAATGATAATCCGAAAATAATAATAAATTCTTTACTACAGCTATATAATCAATAATAATTTTATACATAAAAAGCCTTTTTTCAGCACCTGCGTTGGTACCCTTTTCAAATGTTATTAATCTATTTAATGTTAACAAATTATTTCTGACATAAAACCATCTAGTATCGAGTAATGGAATCAAAACAAAGAATAATAAAATAAATAATTAAAACAAATCAAAACCTTCATATATAAATTCAATAATTACAAAATAATTGACTATATCATAATAATATGTTAATTACTGAAAAGCTAAAATTAATAACTGAGGTAAAACTATAAGTTTATTATTAGTAAGCTTCCATTTTATAATATGTTAATTAAATATTACATGTATTTTTATACCCAAATTTATAGAAGTCTTGTAAATATTCAAATTATTTTTAATGTAGTATGTTTCATATATTTGTCTTCTTTTTGGATCTTTGATGAGATTTAAATAATTAATACTTTTTGTAGCTTCTATTCTATAACCATATGAATTTATTATTATTTTCTGATTATTACTTAAAATAATATGTCAATGGGAGTAATACATAATACCACATGTAGTATTAAAGGTCAAATCTAAAAAAAGTGAAGAGATGTATTAAAATGTCATAAATGAAAACTTTGAATAAATATTACCAGATGCAAACATCACTGGAGTTAATACATCATAGCATGAATAATATCAAAATACCAAAAATTCAAGTTACTTCCCAATGTCAAAATGAGAATTTATAAATGAATTTTTTTGTTGGTCATTATAGGCTGGAAAGAGATATTTTCTGTCCTACCATCAATGATAATTAATGTAAATTCTAGTATTTGCTTTTTTGTGTGAAATTAGGAATTTGAATAATTGGATAACATTGGAGATAAAATATAATATATTATAAAAGGATTGTTCTTAGTAGATAGTTGTCTGTCATTGGAAACAGGGGAATATAGATTTGTATGACAGAAAATGGCATTACTAACTTATAAAACTTACTAATCTTTCTTTTGTTATTGAAAATAGATATCTGAAAAGATAATTAATTGAACTTTGAACTTTTCTAAATATTTATGATAGTGATGGAAACCGTTTTTTGTTCTCTATCTATTATGTACAAAGTGAGTAAACTTCTTTTATAAAGAAAATAGCTAGTTTAATTAAAAGGAAATAAAAGGTTATTTTTGAAAAAAAAAAATAATAATAATAAATGAAATCTTGGCATGAAATAAAAAATAAGTTCATGAAATTGAGATATGATTTTAACAATTGATAAGATTATTTTGAACTGAAGTTCTTAAGGCAGTGTAAGACAGGTGCAAATAATACACATGAATTTGAGGCAAGATCGGTATAAAAGAAACAAATTACATACAATTATTTTTTTCTGTTTGCAAAAGGGAAAAAAATATTGTGTGTGATAAACATTAATAAGCTTAAAGAGAAGTTTTGATGAATGAATTTATGTGGGGTAAATCCAGTATCATTTTGTTATTCAGGATGATGAGAATTGGTCTATTTAAAAGTAAATTTATTGCCCCTAATTTTAATTTAATTATAGCTTTCATTTACTTTTTAATAAAATCAAGGTATGCAAAAAATAATTATTTTTGGTTTAATCAGTTAGCATATACTTACTATAGCCTAGTATAAATGTATACACCTGTATAAGTTGATTGCATTGCATTGAGTGCAATCACTGGAATTTTAAATTTTAAATTCATCAGGTTATCAGGCTAAAAAACAAATAAGAAAAAGTAAAGAATAACCACAGGAGCAGTCATTATGAAGAATTGGCATATTTGCTATTTAGCATCCATTGACTTTATTTACTTCTTACATCATGATTTGTGAAGATAGAAAAAATATCAGCAATGAGCACAATTAAATTATAATAAAAAACTTTATTCGTATGTTTTCAATATTAATATTTGTTCTTAACAATTAGCATCAATCTTTATCAATGAATAGTATTTTTCTCTGAATATTGAAAATTTTCTATTTAGATTGAAATTTGGAATCAAACTGACTTTATTTTTTGTGAAGCTTAGTTTTAAAAATATTATAATTTATTTTTAATTTAATTGGTAAAAACATTATAATAGTCATAAGAAATTTTCATAAGATCTTCATATGATTGGACATTTATACACTGCATATCATCATTATAAAATATCTGAACTAAAATTTATTATTGATAAAATGGATGAGTTGCAAATTTCACACATATTGTAAAAAGAAAAACACACAAAATACATTATATACTATTAGGAATAATTATAATTAGGATATAAGTAATAGTATCAATGGTAAAAACATTCAATATTATAACTATTACATTAAAATATTATATATAGCATATTTGAATATAAATAATCATATGATTAGTTTCTAAAGGGATATCTTATGATGGTTGAACATTAAAAGTGTCAGGTTGAGTATCAATCCAAAAATCATAAGTCTCATATTTACTACATTATCACAGCGATAAATACAAAGGTCATAATCTATTTAATGTGTTATTATGTATTGTCTATTTGAGTTAAATTATATAAAGTTAAAATCTGTGATTATATGTTGGATTATTTTTATTATCTAGTTTAACTATTAAATATTTTTAGAGAAATATTACTGAAAATGTTATATTCTTTACTAATTATATAATATTACTCAGCATTAATGTACTTAGAAAAGTATAAATAAAATTTGATTTATTAAAAAAAACATTTAATAATTAATTAGATATTGGCAATAGTCCAACATATGAATACAAATGAAACGCCAACATCACAAACCTTTAGACAATTATAAATGAGATTGGTTTTTCTTTTATTTTTAAAATTGCTACAAATAATAAGTGCATTATAGAAATGTGAAGTTTTGTATTAAGCAATGAATAAGATACTGTCGTCGATCTAAAAAAGCTATCAAGGTAAATGGTTTTTATTTAATATTTTATTTTTACTTTTAATATTAATTTCATCTTATTTATTTAATTGCTTTTATTGTTTTTATTTTTTTAAACTCAATTATTTATTTTATTTAACTCATGATAATTTATTTACATAATGCTTCTCCTTTTTCCTAACTACATTATTTGTCAGTATAACTGCATGCTTAAAAATTCAATTTTATATAATTATAAATATTAATATTACTAAATATGTATAATTACATTGCATAAGAATATGTGGCTATTAATAATTATTATGACCCTTTATATTTAAAATTTCTTTGTCAGGCATTAGCAAAAATGTTCTGTATCATAAACCTGCTAATCTATTTTTAAATACTAAATATCTCAATAATTATTATTAATCGGCCAAATATTCCTGTAGAATATAATTATACATTTCGTTATTATTAAGTATATTGTCATTAATATATATGTATATCATTTATGTCATATTTGATTAGAGCTAGTTCTATAGATGAGGTAAAGAGGCAGATAAAAATGAGAATATTTTAAAACATATTTTTATTAAATTAATAGCAAATACTATCTAACTAAAATAACGGTTAGTGTCTTCTTTTAATAAAAAAAATCTCATTTTCATCCACTTTTAAACATAAATGTAAATAAACAATTCCGAGAATCTGTTTTTTATCGTAGCTACTGAAATAAATTATTTCCCAGTTACCTTCATATATTGAAATCCGATAATGGTGAAATTAATAAATTTTCTAGATTGTTAAATAATAAAACAAAAATATTGTAGTTGATATATTACCAGAGGTAGTTTTAAACTAATTTAAGTGAGTCTTGTGCGACACGGAGAGAAGAAAAATCTTTTATGGCTATGAATAATGTAGCAACAATCTATTTTTTTCTTTAAAGAAAAGAAAAATGAATTAAATGGGTATTCCTTCAATAATTGTTATTTCTTCTGTTTTCAAAATTCACTATGTTAAAAAAATTTGTATTTGGTATTTTATTTAACAAAAAAATCCAGCTAACAAGGATACAACAATAGTGAATTGCAACTGGGTTACATAAACAATGACCATTAAAATAATATTGTTGTGACTAGTTCAAGATAGATTACTAAGATACAATATCTAATAAAAAAACTATTTTTCAATAATTAAATATAAGAAAACTTATATTAAATTAAAATATCATAAGATTCATAATAAATAATTAAGGTTCCAACTAGAATACTCAATCTATTTATTTCAATAATAAATTTAACTTATAATTAGCTTAATATTATAAATAAAATAAGGTTTGATTAAAATAACAAGGACAACTATAAAACTCTCAACATGAGATGATCAGTATGGTACACTGGGATATATCTTTAAAGATACATTTCCAATGGCATAAGAATAT
This sequence comes from Epiperipatus broadwayi, assembly GCA_028023455.1. Taxonomy (NCBI): domain Eukaryota; kingdom Metazoa; phylum Onychophora; class Udeonychophora; order Euonychophora; family Peripatidae; genus Epiperipatus; species Epiperipatus broadwayi. The sequence continues at coordinate 3,567,826 of JAQFVV010000127.1, read as the reverse complement.
TACCTCACCAAATTCACATAACAAAACTACCATGTAATACTCTCATGTCTTTAGACACACACATATAATCCTAAAATATAATTTATAAACTTATTACAGAAATAACAATAAATTACTTAATATTCCTTTAATAAAAATATTAATTGGACATTTAACATTAACTAATAATTTCTCACTTATCATCTTTTAATAGAAAATTTATAATTCTCCAAAAATAATAATAATAATTTCAGGTTCATTTCTAATAGACTAATAATAAAATAAATTAATTAATTAACACCCTGTAGTTAAGTATGATGAGGGATTTTACATTATATCTAACTAATCTTACAAAATAATAACAACAATAAGCAACTAAAATAACTTAATGACTCTCAACATTAAATCTATTTAATGATTAAAGTTTAGTAATAAAACGTAAATAATATAAACAGATTTTATGTAAATATTGTACAATCTTCCTTTGTTTAATGTGGCATTCTTAAAAATATAATGTATTTGAATATTATGGCAATATCAAGTATATCTCTCATTGGTGTTGTATCAGTTTAAAAATAATTACCAATGATCATATCTTCTAAGATGATGATGATGATAATAATAATAATAATAATAATAATAATAATAATAATAATAATAATAATAATAATAATAATAATAATAATAATAATAATAATAATAATAATAATAATAATAATAATAATAATAATAATAATAATAATAATAATAATAATAATAATAATAATAATAATAATAATAATAATAATAATAATAATAATAATAATAATAATAATAATATGCTTTGTTACTCAATCAGATATAATAGAAATAATATTTGTGTAATCTTTATGGATCATATGCCAAATAAGTAATATTTCAAAATATTAATTTCTGTGGATCATGCATATAGAATAAAAAAACAAATAAACAACGTGGAGATAAATCACAACTCGACAAGAATATAAGTTTCAAAACAACAAATTTATTTATAAATTAACAATATTATACTATTACAATAAGGTTATAACATAATATAAAAATATTTACAAAAGTAAAATAAGAATTGACATTACTTAACATTAAAAAAATATTTTCAGTAAATCTTACCAATAATTAACAAAAAATAAAATAAGGCAGGCTTCACTGTGGCCATTTTCAATAAAAAAAAACGTACAACAGTTATGCCAATATATTATCCTCATTCAGTAAAAATTATATTCTATTATTTTGTATTGGGAATAATTATAATAAATTTCCCCGTTTCTAAAACTTAATATTACACTTATACTATTATAATATACATTTCTTATGATGTAATGCATTGATATAAGTTTATATTTAAAGTAAACTTCTTAAAATTCAACAAATAAAATATTTCAAAAAAAAAATTAGACTTTTTTTGCAGTTTAGCAAAGTATCATCCTAATATTTGAATATCAGAAAATTTTAAAATAAAAATATGAATATCTCCCTCTATAAAAAATAATTATTTATGCAAAATACTTAATAGATAATTTCATAAATTTTTGTAACTTAAATGGGTTTGAATTATTTATAATAAAATTTAAAGAACTATTCATAAATTATATTGCTTGATATGTTTATTTCTTTCATTTTTATACTCTTACATTCATTATATCCAAAATCATTTTCACTATCCTTCCACTTTCATTCCAATTTAAATATGCATCTGTTTGAGCTAAGCGATCCCTAATAATTGTAGGAATATCCATCATTCCTCTCTTATGTTATATACTATGACAATCATCAAACATCTCAACATCATTTACTAAAGAAATTTCTATATACTTCATCTTGCCCTCTCACAAAATTATCAACTTCAAACAGTTTAGCCATTATTTTACCAATTCATAAAATTATCCTCGATGATTCCTCTGGTGATAGATAGCGATTAAAGTGTAGGGTATAGAATAATAACAAGAATGACTCAAATGAGTAAGATAATATCATCATGAATACAGTGCAAAATCATAATAATAGGTCTGTATTCATTGGACACCTAAGATTCAAGTCAAGGCTCTATTATAGGACTTATTGATGATAAGGAAATGCAACTGTTCATGGAAAAAGACACAGCCCGACTAATAACTGTAAAGTATAAAAATGTAATTCACATACAACAGTTTTCAACATATTCCTAATATCTAGGATTTCAAATGAATATTACTCTCCCAACTACCATCCAATATCTTCCACATTGAATAAATCACGTAACATCGTAAAATATACAAACAACATTCTAAAATAATTTTCAAAAACAACAATATTAAAGAAACAACAAAGATCTAAATTCATTTCAAGTTTTTTTTTAAAGTTTTGATGCACAAATGATCTTAATAAAACATACATCAGTAGTATACATTTATTTATTTGTCATTATATAATTTTGAGATCAGTATTATGTCTTTCTCCATATTTCAACAAATAACACTCATAAAAAATAACATATTAATAATGTAACGATGTTATATAATATATGCATATTCAAGCATTCTTATTAAACAAATATTTAAAATATCTTTGGATGTTTCAAGACATTTATCTGCATTCATCAGTTCTTTTATAAAAATACACACAATGATAATTCTATCAATGGTTCATTTAATTGTTTCATATTAAATTCAAGCAATATAAAATACTAATTTAAAATACTAATTAAGATGTATCATTTTAAAAAAAAAATATCAAGCAAAATGTAATATAAATAAAAAAAAAAATACCAATGATCTCAAGAATTATTAAAATCATTTACAACAATCCACAAAACCAATTATGATTGTAATTTACCTTATTCAGAAAATTACTTCTTGAATACCCATTTTTTTATTTAACATACTATTAATAATAAAAGTTAATCTATTTTAAGATTAAATTTAAAATATAATAATAAGAGATTAGGTTTTAAAAAATAAAAAAATTGTAATATTCTAAATATTAACATTAAATGTAATATATAAAAAAGAAAGTTTTGAAGTTATGAAAATATTTTTTTCTCTTCTCCTGCTTATAAGCTGAATGCTTATCTTGAATCTTCCCCCACTGCCTAATTATGGGTGGAAAACTTTGTGCACAATCATACTTCTCTCCCAGCACAATTTGAAGAAATGTACAAACAATAAAATCCAATAAAACCCAAAAAGAATATTGATCATCTTGCAGAGATAAAATGTTTATTCCAGTCCTTTCTGAAAATTTTATCCAGGCATGTAATCTTTTTGTAAAGTAAAATAATTCATGGATCCATTTCATCGTAAAATATTTGTTTTTTCTAAGTATGTACTTTTCATTAATTTAGGCCATTCTATATTGCAATAAATGTAGCACAAATAATATTTGCATCTCTATCAGTCAAAGACATTAGTAAAACATTGTATAATATCAATTATTTATTTAATATGTTTATCAGCAGATGCATTTTTAGAATGCAGAAGTAAATATTTCTTTACTTATAATATTTGAGATTTTATCTTTTAAACATGTATCTTTCATCTAAATATATTTTTCCAGGTAAATTCCCAGCTATATTATTCAAAGCATTTATTAACTGACATAATTTCAATCTTTAAATGTATTATGCCATAATATAAAATATTTTAAATTCAGTTTTTAAATTTAGATGCAGAGTCTTAACTTTCTTTTCTTTCTTCCAAATTCAATACTATGATAATGATTTTTAATAAATATCTGATTCCTCTTAATTAACTTTAATATATTAGTTTCATTGTAATATGATCATGTTATTGCAAATAAATGTTCATTAACACCAGATATACTATTCATAAGTTCTTACTTAAATCTTCAGTCTTGTTGGAGTATATTCCTTGGCATTTGGTGATCATTGTCTCAATATTTAAGTAACTACTATTGCATCCCATAGAATTATCATGGTGATAAGCTATGTTTCAAGAAGAATAGTCTAATAGGGAAATTTGGTGTTTTAGTGAACCATTATTTAAATAGTCATTCAAATTATATTTGTAGAACACTTACTGCTGTTACAATATAAAAAATAATAGTTATAAATTTCAAACTAAATTTGTCTTAATCTGCATCTGAATTGCTTAATCTGAAAATTACTGTATCACTGTCTAGACTGGCTTCAACCTCTTTTTATACTGGCCATAATCCAATGATTTTATTGGTCAATACCATTTGTAAAATTTGTTAATTTACATAACTACATCAATATCATTTTTTAAAATTAAGTTTTAAAATTATGAGTCATCAATTATTTAATATTATCAAATTATTCAATACTTTAAATATTAAATATTTTCATCTAAAAATTAAATATTTTTGTTAAAACAATTTTTAATATTTTAATGACCTAAAATTGATTTAAAATAAAATATTACACTTAATTAAAATAATAATAATTTTCATTATTACTTTTAAAATATTAACTCTAGACTTTATATTTGCCACTCTTTATTATGTATCAAATTTTTATTAACAAGTTAAAATTAAAGTTTTCTTTGCCTAATTTTTGAAAGCTCACATATTCACACAACCACCTCTAATAATGTGATACTTTCAGTACATTGTAAACTAATATTGAGTTAACTATCATTTAAATAATATTTTAAAGAAAAATAATTACTTTAAACATATAATATAAATTACTATAATTATGCTATTCTATCTCTGTAGTATCTTTTAAATCTAATAAATCAAAGTTAATACTATCTTTTAAACAACTTATTGTCATTTTATTATTTAATTCATCTTAAAATGAGTTCAAACTATTTAATATATCTTTATAGACTCCTATCTATTGAGTTTGAACCACCACTACTTATAATATCAAAATTATATGCTAGAAAATAACTTAAATTTATTTTTTTAATATCACTACTTATCCAACCCTATCTAACTATCTGTACCAATTGTAAAGGGCACAATATATATATATATATATATATATATATATATATATATATATATATATATGAGTCCATGCACAAGTATTTCCTTGTTTGGATTTATATTAATTTTGTATTGTTTATATATTACTGTAATAAATAATAAATAAATAAATAAAATATTATTAATATGTTTCAAGTGTAAACTTTATTAAGATTCAAAAAGGGTTACATAAATTTTATACAAAAATGTAAGATATTAGATACAAGTTAATACATAATATTACATATTCAATAAGGTTTACAATATTGCATGTGATAGAGAAAAACATGACTTACAGTAATTGAAAGAAGAATGGTCATTACATAACAAAATACATTTGTCAAATTAGGTATATATATGGAATTTTTAAATGGGATATTGGAGAAAATTACATGGAAGAACATCATAGTATAAGGGAAAACATATATGGGGTGTTAGGTTGGAGTTAGTGGCACATTAATATATGATGGTACATAAATTGGGCCTATTTGGTGAGAAGAATTAGTTTTCATGGCTGTCTTATTGTTCATAAGTTACATTAGTTGCATGTGAAAAATATGAGTTTTTAGATACAATTTGATACATGAAATTATATATGCAATGAGAGTTTACAATTTTGCTTATGATAAAAAAAGGTGATTTATAGTGATTGGAAGAATAATAATGATTGCATAACAAGATATATATTTCAAATATCCTTTACATAAATTTTACAAAAGCATCGTGAGATAAATACATGAAAGCATATAATGATATTTGTTAATACACTTAGGGAGAGTGAGTGGACTTAGTGTTACATTGGTATATGGCTGTACATAAATTGTGATTATTAATTGGTAAGCAGTATAGGTGTCAATGCTAAGTCTTACTGTTCATGTGTTAAGCATTTAAAGTTTATTCAAAGCAAGGTGGTGGAGTGATCTTGAAAACTTCTTTGGACCAGTTAGTTGATGGGTGGGTATGTATACTGTGTTACTCTCAAGTAGTGCATTATTTATTCCAGAGTTCACCCTGGTGTGACATTGGAGTTATGAATTCATGCATGGTAGGCACTTAAGCAGGTTAATGGAAGTGACATAGAGAGCAGCTGGAATTTATGGCTGATATAATGATAGACATGAAGGTAAAATGTCTTAAATGATGCAAATATCCTCTATGGCATGATAATAAATTTTGACAAATTGTTGTCAGCATGTCAGGTTTCCACAACAGTACAATCTTGTGTTTTTAAGTCTAGGTTTTAAATGTTGTATGCATTGCTTGTCCTGAAACTTCAAATTGGCTTATTCTTTAATGAACTTGAAATCTTTGCTATTGCTGATGTGGAAATTGTTCTGGAAGATGCTGGAATGTTTTTCATGACATAAAGTTGGAATGAATAGGTTTTGCTACCAACTGCTTGGTCATGTGGTTGTATGGCAATCATTTTGATTGGTTTTAACAATTTAAAAATGTCATTTTTTTTAAGAAAAAACTTTTGTAAATCCCAAATTATCTTAGAAAACATGTATAGAATAGTTTAGTGTTAAAAATAAGTTTAATATATATTAAATTTACCTGAAATATTGCACATTTTGATTGGCCTTTTGGGAATTTAAACACGAAAATTTTTTCTTGTTGCCTAGCAATATTAAGATTTACTGTCACTAATGAAATATTTTTTTTGCAAATTATCTATCATACACACACATAAAAAATTTATAACTAGAGTGCTGTCTAATTAGCTGAAGTTCAGTCTTTGTGATGACTTGAAATTTATCTTTAAAAAAATTTATATTATGCAAATTCTTAAGATTTGAAACAGTAGCTTTTGAAATGAATATGATAGCAGGACTAAGATCAACTATGAATAAAATTGTATACATAAAAAATATTAATACATTTATTATGATGAGGATGTTTTTTTAAACAAAGCTTTATTAGTTATATATAATAACAATTATATAGAAGAAAAATAAAATATATACAATGTAATGTAAATAGTATAGTTTTTCTGCATATATTACAATTTTCAGTATAAATAATTGTTATATTTTTAAAATTTTAATTAATAATAGATTACAAAAAATACTACATAAATGTATGAAGATATATAAAATTAATTTTCCATTAGGAATAGGTTACAAGATCGTTACTGATCATTTAAAAGCAAATAAAAAGAAAAGAATAATGAAATGCAAAAGAAATCAGTTTTGGATTACAAATTTCTAGTATGAGTAAAAAAAGATTCTGGATAATTGCAAAAAACATCAAAAGGGAAAGAAACAAGGCCTTTTTATATAATCTAGTTTAGTTAAAACAAAAAAATAAATAAAATTTAAAAGAGAAAGAATATAAAATGGCATATTAGAAACCAAAATATAAAAATGATTAACGTTGTTATCACAAAAAAAAATTTCCTCTTCTTAAGAAATATTAAACTGTGTAATATTGATTATGATATCCCTATATTGGCTTAATGCAGCACATTTAAAAAGAAAATGAGTAATGGTTTCTATAACCACACCCACATTGAAAATCCAACATCAATTTGTTAATTCATCCTAAATATTAATGTAAAGAACTTTAAATTAATTTATTGAATGAAACAAACATTTCACTTCTAGGAACCAATATTTGAATGTTTTAGCAAGAAGATGTCAGTGGTAGCAATGGTTCATAACTATCTTTTGATTTAGAATGGTTAGGATGTGGCAATGCTGTTATTTTCATTATTGTTAAACAAATTAGTATCTACTCCTGGAAATTATAGGAATGTTATTGTATCACAATAATGTATCATCCTATTTTATTAGTAAAGCTTCATAATAGCATATTCCTTATTGTGTTGATTAAATCCACAAAATTCATTGCCTATTCTTTTCTTTTTTCACAGTCATAATCCGAAGATCATTATATATTTTTCTAATATAGTATATTACTTAAGAATGTGTCAAAACTAAGACCTTTGTTATCTGATGTGTTTCAACAATATTTTAATGCTAATTTAACTATCTTTTTGTTTACTTTTTTGCTATTCTTGATGTTTTCCAAATTTAATTATGAAATTCTACCTAATTTCACAAAAAGATGAACACTTCTCATATGTTTTTATAGATATACTGCTACATCTAAATAGGTTTTAATTTTTTATTATTATTCTTTTGTACAACTTTAGTCTATAATAAATCTTTTGATTACTATTTTTAGTCATTATGAAGGTTGCAAGAAGGCAATAATGTAATGATGTTTTCAGCATCAATTTTAAAATCAGCTCTATGTACGATAAATTTAGTCTTTTCCATATTTACTTATAGTATTATTTTTTATTCTGTTGTTTAGCTTTTTAATAAATGTCTTCAAGTCTTCTCTATTTTTGACCATAAATATGCAGCAAATTTTCAATTACTTTGAATTTATCCAATTTGGTTTTTTATTTCAAGTTAAATTTAATAGATAAAGTGATATATGCAGTCTTAACTGCTTTCCTAACATAAAACTACTCTGTTTCATTATGGTCAGTTTTAATTGTAGCATCTAATTTCATAATGAGTTCTTCATGGAATATTAATACATTAGTATATTTCTTTACCTATTACATCAGTAAATGATTGCCTTTATGCAAAAAGTAAAGCACATATTTTGATCTTTTCAATTTTCCAAAATATACCAGAATTTAATTTATTGATTTTTTTTATTGAATTCATTTTTAATTCTGACAGTGTTATAGTATAAGGCTCTAAAAATACTCTGAATTCTTTCTAATATGGTTTGACATTTGTGAGAAATAAAATTTATTTTTTAAAATACTAATTGATTTCTTCTTATTGAATATTTTTTCAAATGAGTTTACTTAACTTTTTAATTCTTTTTCAGTTTTATTTTGTGAAGTTTCTGCTGTAATATCTTCAATGGTGATGCTTATATTTTATTATTGATCTCAAAGCTAATATGAATTCATCATCCAATATTAAATATTTCTTTCAATAGTAAACTTCATTAAAAATATTCAATAAAATATTCAACTTATTAACTGTTTATAATAGTTAGTTATAGTCTTATTTAAAATCTAATCTTCATATTTTAGTTATAATATGTTTAAAAGTGATTTGAAGAAACTTAGAATGTTATTTATAGCTTATTTTTTATTTTAATATGTTCTGAAAATTTACCTTGTTTTTTTAGTATTATCTTTGCACATATCATTATAAAATTGCTCTTTATCTTGTGTTTTTCAGTTTTAGTTTATCTAATTTTCCTTGTCATTATACTATAAATTTTGATATCTTTAAAAAATAAAAGTTATCAATATTTAATACTATGGGTAGATAGCATTCTTGGTCTTCTATGCACAATTTCAAAGACCTTTTTTAATATTTATAAAATGTATCTTAAAGTTTTTATTATAATTTTTAAACTTAATGTTAAACAGTCAAAAGATCTATAAAACTCAGAGGTTCACAGACCCCATAGACATTGCCTAGGTTTAAATGTAAGTTATATTTTTCTTTATATTTGTTGCACAATGGTTTTCTCATTGAAACTTGTGTTTTATTAATTTTTAGGATGGATAATTGATATTTATATGTCCTCAGAAGATAAGAAGTTAGAATAGGGATCAATGAAAATCATATGATAGCAACATTTTTTCTTTATTGCAGAACCATCTTATATAAGTTTCAATAGTCAGCAGATACCAGAATACAGTGCTACTACATCTATATCTAGTACTATCATATCCACATCTCCAGACTGTTTCTAGTCTATGATTTTCATCAGGGAGGACCTTAAACTTAATTCACCCTGATATTCATCATTACATATAGATATAATAGCTCTATTACAACTGATAATAAACACACAAATGAGTCAATAAAACTCTTTGTAAATGCATATGTTAAAAATAAACAGTAATAGCAATGTAATATTTGTTTAATTGCTGCATTATTATTTTAAAAAAATAGATGAAGTGTTAATAAAATTCATTATTCAGAAATAGTAATGATATAAACATTAATAATTGTAAAGTCTCTTCAATGTTTAAATACAGGTTTACAAAAACATTATTTTGCTGTGCTAAGAATGTATAAAGTAACATTAAACAGTTTTTTTAATGAGCAACAGAAAAGCAAAGTCTTTTAAAACAAATCTCCAAAATGCTATATAATAACTGAAATAATTAAGTCAATATTAATTATCATAGCTGATTGAGATTTTAGCAGCTTTTACTCTGTTCTCAAGATTAAGAAAGCATTTGGTACTTTCATATTTTCTATCTGATTGCTTCTTCTCAACCATTTTGTTTTAAATTATAAAAATAACTACACAGTTTCATGGCTTACAACCAGCAATAAAAAAAAATATTTGCTTATTTTTTAATTTGTTTTGATTATAATATTTACACTTTTATTATTATTATTTTAAGAAGGCAAAATTTCTCCAAAAGGGTAAGAGTTAGGTTAAGTGTAAATATTATAATTAAAACAAAAATAAACAAACATTTCCCCCCTTTATTTCCAGTTATAGTTCATAAAACTTTAATTATTTTTATAACTTAAAACAAAATAGATGAGAAGAAGCGGTTGATTAGGAAGTATAAAACATTTATTTACTTATTAATAATTGTATGGCTAAGTAAATCTTGAAATTTTTTCAGATTAAAAACACGCTTAGAATTTTTCTTTTATATAGGCAGCTCACACTCATGTAAATATTTAATTGCAAAACCAGACAAATAGTTTTATAACTATTCTTATCTAAATAGTAAAGATCTCAATTTAGGGTTGCTATGCTGATATATAAAAAAAGGTATGATTGTAATATGATGTAATCTTTATTCTCACTAAAAAGATAAATTCTTAAAAATACTGAGACTATAATTATCATTTAATTTTTAGTTTGCTTAGTTAAGATAGAAATTTGAAATGAAATTTGAAACCTGAAAAAGTTTTACCTTGTTTCAAATTCAAAACCATGGGCATGGTAGATAAATGTTCTTAACTATTATATTATTAAACTTTTCATCTAAATTAAATTTATTGCAAAGTAATATTTTTTATAGAGAGTGAATTAATTAGAAAGATAACTAATAAAATCTTAGAAAATTAAATAGAGAAATTATATCTGAATTTAAAAAGGATTAGATTGAATATAGATTACTGATGATAAAATTCTGCAGTTATTCAACATATTATAGTGTAATAGAAATATATAGAAGATTAGTTGAAGATAAAAATGAAATTGTATAAAAAATAGTAATTATGGAAGTATAATATTTGCTGATACTTAGTTGTTGACTGCAACACACACACACACATAAAAAATAATAATTTTAAATCTATTTCATAATCTACACAAACTAAGCCAAAAACTTGTTAAAATAAATCACAGTTTTTGTTAAAAACAGAAATTAGAAAAGAAATCTAAGGCTAATGCTTTTAAAGTTACTATTTTTAAACAAAATAGTCCAAATGCATAAAATAACAAACTGTTTCAGAGTTTTGACAGCAAAAATCGTTTCTCTTTCTACTGTTTCTAAAATCAACAAGACATCAATTATTTGTATTTCTTCAACCATAAATTGAAAATTCTCAAATAAACATTTTATCACAATGATTTCTAGTTTTTATTAATGCACTTAATTATTTGTAAATATGAATAATAAGAAAAATAATTTAAAAGATAAAATTATAAATTAGACAAATAACTTATTCTTGTAAATTACATGGTTACAAAAGTAAAATATTTGCATTAAATTTTTTGATTATTTGGCCAAATATAAGTTAGAGTCAAAAAAAGATTATGTTATTAATATAAATTATATTCGGATGGATAATTAACCCTACTTATCTTATTTCTGTGCTATTTATTGTAGGTTTCAGTAATCAATGAATTCCAGTAGTACCTTCATTAATTATAAGCATTAAATTTTCGCCCATATATCCTGATGCAATATTTATCTTTTTGCATCACTTAAGATAATGAATAACCTGAGATTCAAACACATTAAGATTTAAATTTCAAATTAATTTGTTTGTAAAGTTATTTAGATCTGATGGTAGGCAAACCTTTACATATATTAATGCTTTCACTTTTATGCTATTGTAAGTACCTTTAATCTTTGGTAAGAATAGTGTATACTAAACAAACCAATGCACGATCTTTTCTACTTTTTATAGCAGTTACATAAGAAATAGAGATTGACTCTGTTTACATATTATGTAATTTTGTAGTAGAAGAAATAGATTGAAAGAAAAAAAAACCATTAAAGGTTAAAATAGAATATGGATTAATGTATTTGCATGAAGAAATTAGATGCAGTTTAAAGTTTTGATATAACGACTTGTAGATATAAAAATTTATTTAAGAAATCTATATATACAATATTGAGAATTTTATGCATAATACTTTTAAAATATTTAAATAAATATTTTTGAACACTATCTCTTGCATCAAAAATTTTTATATACTTTTAGTAAAAATCAATATGTCAGTAATAGGATAAATTCATATGGTTTCTGAACCTGATTTTTTAAAATATATTTATCATTTTTAAATTCCTAGTATTTCAGGTTAGTTAATGAAGAAATACGATGTTATTATTTCTCATAAATGCTACATCTTTTTATATTTCTTAACTCATTAATCACCACTGAAACATTTTATTTTAAAGAATTTTTGTTTCATCTGTTTTTCAACAGTACATTTTCATAAAGTGCAATCAAAGTGAAAATTCATTTTGATAGTATCTTATAAAAAAATTTCTCTTGCTGGTTTCTTTTTTTTTTTTGATTTTCAAGTCCTGTTTTTCAATCTCTATTTAGAACTTTGAAAATCAAAATAATAATCATATTGTATCAAAATATTGGTTTTCTACTCATTATAAAAGAAAATACTTTGAAAAATATGAATAACTACTTGCAATTTATCCCTTTAGATTTTGACTGTAAAGTACTAGGGTCATTCTTTTAAAAGCAAATACAGTATTAAATTGTGAGATTCTCATCAAAATTTATGACATTTAATTTTTTTCCCCAAATTTCACTTTAAAAAATCCCCATATTTGTAGAATTCTATGCTAGTACCTAAAATACCTATTTAATGGTGAAGGCAGTAGTATTCTAATTGATCAAATATAACATATTTGACACACTTTGTTGTTCATTGAATATCCATATATTCTTTTATGTTAAGATCTAAAAAATTTATGCTCTTTTATGGTTATGGTAAGGAGATGTTAAGAGTAATATTTCTTTTTGAAATTTGATAACTACTGCAAATTATGAACTATGCTTTTCAACATAAATTTTGTCAAAAAGTTGGCTTGTCAAGCTTTTTAATGATATATTATGTATTTGCTTGGCCTTTAAGAAATATTTTTTAAAAATGAAAAAAGATGAAGCAGTATGACGATAATACTAAAAAAAATGTAGGAAGTCTATAACTTTCCTAAATATGCAACTGAATCTTACTTTTATAATATGTTCTGTTTGTGCTCATCAATATCTTCATTTGAAAAATAATTAATATGCCTAAAGACATATATCCAAATTCTTTTTTTAACTGTACAAAACATTTTCAATTATAGTTGGTTATTATTTTATAAATTTAACTTTTTCAAAATATAATCCTGCTAATCATGAAATTACATTTTATAAAATTAAAATTTTTTAAATGTCAATTCCTATCAAAAGATTTTTTTTATTTAATTGAAGTGGAAGTATTTTAGAGTCAATTATTTTAAAATCCAGTTTGGATATTTAATACATATTTTTAATCTTTTATTTCTCTTTTATTCTCTACAAATTAATTGCAAATGATTTAGTTCTTAATTAATAATGACTTATTTGTTTATGTTTTCAATTATTTTACTCGATCATTTTGATTTTACATGCACAGTTTTGAGATTTTGATTGCTATTTATTTAATTTGTGAAGATTACAGAAATGATATACATTTTTGAGAAGCCTTTATAAAGGGCTGGCATGTTCTTATTTGTTATTAACTTACAGTTCTTTCAGTTCAAATAATCAATTGTTTTTTTAGAATGTATATGCAATAAAAATATAATGTGAGCTATATGCGCGTAATTTTAAATTTTAAAATGGTCTATCAAAAAATATAAAAGAAGACAATAGAAACAATTTTAATAATGTTCTTTATTGAACTTATTTTCAATATCGAATTATATAATAAAATGATGTATTTGGTATTATTTGTCTTTATATCAAGTATTTGTATTCATAGTATATTACAATTCTACATGGTTTTTTAAATCTGTTTTTAGATTTCATATAATTTACAACCCAAGAAAATATACACTTAGTCAAGTTGATTCCAAACTTACTAAAAAGTTTGTAAAAAATAAATTAATTACTTCCATTTAATATTTATATATATAATGGCAAAACTTGCCTCTTAACATGCTTTTATTTCATTTAGAAGTCTTACAATAACAAATTTATAATAGAATCTATACATAGCTATATGTCATCATCATCATCATCATCAACCATTATCAATCCACTGCAGAATGAAGGTCTCTCCAAGTTTAATCCATCTTCTCCGATCTTTAGCTTCTCTTCTCCACATCACCCCTGCACATTTTCTTAATTCATCCATCCATCTCACATGTGGTTTCTTTCTAAGTTTTTTACAATCTCTTGGACTCCAATTTAAAATTTCAATTGTCCATCTATTATCATCTCTTCTAGCAATATGTCCAGCCCAACTCCACTTCAATCTTTTAATTTTTTCAATGAGGTCAGTAACACATGTTTGTTCTCTTACCCATACATTGCATTTTTGATCTCTTCTTGTTACTCCCAACATACATCTCTCCATACTTCTTTGAATGGTCTGAAGTATCTGTATTGCTCTTCTATTAAGTGTCCAAGTCTCAGATCCATAAGTAAGAACTGGTAAAACACATTTGTTAAAAACATTCCTTTTCAAATACATGGGCATATTTTCTTTTACTATCAAGTTATTTCTACCAAAAGCACTCCAACCAAGTTTAATTCTATGATTAATTTCCTCCATTATGTTTCCATCTGTATTAATAATCTGACCAAGGTATTTGTAACTGTTAACTTCTTCTAATTCATCATAATCAATCTTTATTTTCATATTTTGAGCAAATTGATTAAACATTATTTTAGTCTTTTTAACATTTATCTTTAGTCCTACTTTTCTACTTTCATCTGCTAACTCCTGCAACATTTCCTGCAGCTCTGAAGCATTATTTGCAAAAATAACTACATAATCTGCAAAATCTAAATGACTTAAATAATCTCCATTTACTTTCACTCCTTTAGTTTCCCACTTTAATCCACAAAATAATTTTTGCAGCACTGCTGTAAAAAGTTTTGGAGATATTGAGTCACCTTATCTTACACCTTTCACAATGTTCACTTTCCCAATATTATTATGTAATCTAATTATTGCTGTTGCATTTTTATAAATATTCTTTAAAATATGACAATATCTTGGATGTTTCCTTTTTTAATATATCAGGTTATCAATCATTTTAATAGCTTAGACCAAGTCAATCCCAGAACTAAGCTTAATCAAACAATGTTATTTCAATAGAGTTTATATAAATCCATTTAATAATACTAATCAAGGAAAAAATTGTTAAGTATTTTTATATAAGAGCTATTTAATAGACTCAGTTTTAAAGACAAGTAATTATTGCAATTTCTTTTTTGTAAATATAATAACTTTACTATATTTTGATTTAATTACAGGAGATTTGAATACAGACTTTCAAGCTCCCTTCAGCTATTCACTCTATTCCATACAATCCATACACATGACTGCATTCATGTGAAAAATAAATGATCTCCAATAGACATATTTCATGCTGAACCACCAATCATAAGTATTAAAATTTCTGCACTTACAGCTTTGACACTTATTATTTCAAACAAGTACATTAGCAATTATTATTAATCATTTATTGAACTAGAGATTATCCTTAGACCAGATATAAAGTTCAAACCTCAGTTAAAAATTAATATATCTGTTTTATGCGATGTTTGAACTCAGACTTTCACATGACCCACCACTCTCAGTGCCATCTCATATTGCTAACCCACCTGATCACAAACATGTTGAAAAGATAAATAATCACCAAATGATCAGGTGAGTCAGCAATATGACATGGCACTGAAAGTGATGGGTCGTGTGGAAGTCTGAGTTCGAACCCCACATATTACATATATAAATGCAGGTTTAAGCCTGTATAATGTATTATATCTGTTTTAATAACAATAATATAAATATCATGTTATCATAATATGTAGTTTTATAAAACGTTTTTTATATGGTTATTATTAGATATAAACCTCAATTTTAATAATTTTTCAATAGATTTGAAATCAGTTTTTATTTAATATATGTTTTAATAGCAAAAATCATAAATTATATTTCATGAAAAAGAGAAATCAAATTTAGTATTTTAAAATTTACAAAACACTAGCTTTTGTTTATTTTTATAAATATTATTAATTTTTCAATTTAATTAATTAAGGAATTAATTCTGTGTTTCTGTTATATTTTTCTTGTAAATAACTAACAAAATTTTATTTTAGGGTAAGTAAACATATGAAGCGCATGACTAAATATGCAATTAATTGATAGTGCAATTTATCATATAATTTGTTCACATTGGATCCAAACTTCTATAGACAGCTGAAATTGATAAATAATATATTTAAAACCTTTTTCATGATTATTACAAAATAAAAACATAATATGTACATTTTGTGCTATCTCTCGGCCTTTTTTTTTTGTCAAATTTTCTTCGCTAAGTGCTCCTTTTATGGTAAATTCTTAGCTTTATATAAATTTAAAATTTAAAAAAATCCACATTTGGCATTATTTTAGCAAAAAGTTGAATTTTTGAGCCAACTTCCCATCGACTTTTACTTTATATAATACTGTGGCCCATTCTTTCTCTTTTACTTTAAAGATGGTATTGCTATAGTACCCTGGGAGAATATAGTTCTCAATATTAGAAATCACAAACAAAATGCTTTATGCTTTTGTAATAGATTTTGAACATAAATTAATATATTTTCACAATTATTTAGATTCATAATTTTTTTTCATACTATACCTAAATATACAGTTACATTTGAAAATTTTAAATTTTTAGAAGAAAAATAAGCTAGAGAAGTAAATAACAACGGAATGCTATTTGCATATCAATGACATTAGTGAAAATCAACAAAATATAATTATCTTTCATAATTATCTATCTATAATTATTTTTCACACTATATTGACTAATAATGTCAGTAGATTTACATTTTAACTTAAAATATTTAATTTTAGATGAAGAAAAGACAAAAGAGTTGAACAATCAAGATTTTTATTTCCAAGTTAGGACGTATAATTGGTTATAATTGGTTAAAAAAGGCTTTTGTTTTACTGCAGACTTTGTCTTTCATTTTTGCTAATTTTTTTTAGTTATGAATGTTATTTTGAATTTTTCATTTATATTAACAAATTGAATGTAAAATAAATCAATTTTTAAAAGCTAAATTAAAACAATTATAATAATAAAAACATTAATATATATTTAAGAATAAAAATGAGTTAGAACCATAATTGACCAATCAAAGAACTCAAGTTTTACTCAAGATAATAAAGGTGGTACTTAAAATTTAAAAAAGTTTTTCTATAATTACAATACACACACAATCAATATTTATTTTTCATGTAGGAACTAAAAATCCATATAATTCAACTTTTCACCTCTTATCCACATGTATCATGTTCTTATATTTTTAGAACTTATGGTTGCGGAACATTAGCAAAAATTTTTGTACATTAATTTTATTATTTTTAAAAAGTTAATATTAAAACTATAGGCAGCAAAATTGTCCACATGCATGAATTTATAAAAAAAAATAACATGTTTGACATTATCTATTAATTGTTTTTTTATTTTTTTTATTAAGTGTCATAGCATCAGCCAGAACGCGAACCCGCAACCCGGGCAACTGCCTGCAAGTGCAAGGCAGTTGCGCTGACCTCTCGACCACCAATGCAAGACATCTATTAATTGTTTATTACTAAATATGTTGATTTCATCTGGATTTTATAAATCGTTTTAGAATTCAAATTGAAAGCTACTATTAAGTGCATTATCTAAAGTATATCTACTTTTTCTAACCATTGATTTATACTATAGTTTTATTAAAATATTATTTTTATAAAGAAGAAAAAAAAGGGATTTAGAAAAGTTTCGATTGTTTTAATATTTTGGACACTAGCACAACATGTGATTAATGGTAAATATAAGCATATGTGTATTCTGATCCAAAATGTATGCATTTAAGAAAACTAATATAAAATATACAAATATACATATTTTAAAATATTTTATATTATATATTTCTAAAATTTTATTTTATTTTTCTTATAAATACACTAACTGTGAAAGCAATTTCATCAGATAAAAAATAGTAATAACAATATTGATGCAGAATACATATTTGAAACAATTAACAATTATTATTCTAAATATAATTTATTGACACAGAAAAATAAATTGCAGTAATAAAATAAAAGGTTCTTTAATATCTTGTTTTTTTATTGGATATTTAAAAGATTTGCATCATACTATGAAAAATCTTAACATTGTGTAAATACTAAATATTTTACATTTAAATATTGAGATTTGAATAAAGACATTTATATTGATAAAATAAAATGAATAACATTTGACCAGGCTTGTAGAAAACAGAACAAAAATAGCTCACCAATAAGCATCTTCTGTAATAAAAGAATTATAAGGAAGTTTCATTTTTATAAAACTAAAATGTATATTAGACTACTAATCTCATAATTGAGAAGAGACATTAAAACTACAAATACAAAACTGCACTTAAATTATGTAGAGTATATTGAAAAATAACTAATTTTTAAGCTGTTACATAAATACTGATGATAAATTTAAATAATCCTCTATTATTTATAATACATACTTATATTACAACATGCAGAACTATATGCTAAAGTAGAACACAGAAATAAAATCCAGAAACACTATTCAATCTGTCACAACTGGTTATAATGTATTGTTCCATATTGTTTGTTTTTTTACACAACTTTTAAATAGATAGGTTAATGTTAACAATGCCATAAAGAACTAAGCACTTTTTTTGACCAACAGTAAACTAACTAATCAGGGATTTCATGAATAGAGTTAACATTAAATACTGGCTTCGCAAATCATATTCTCAATTAATTAACATTCTGACTTTTTACCAATAAATGCATGGTTACATTTCCTGGCCATCCAAATTCCCCTAGGCTAATAGAAGGTTACTGTTATTAGCTATGTTTGTTTGGAAAACTCTTGACAGTTTTATAGTGTTTTCTATGGGTGCCAGTGTCAGTAATGGTTCACTGAACACTCAATTGCAGTTTATAATTACTCATTATTAAGGTAGGAGTTTGAAATTTTTATTTAGAAAGTAATTAAATTACATATACAGATGTTCATTCAATGGAATAACTAAATTAAAGAGATTGCTGGTTTTAACTTTTAAAGTTATTTTAATCAATAAATAATAAAATCATGGATAAAAAAAAACATATGCTAAACTAATCATTAATTCCAACCACCTTTAAAGCTCTAATAAGGCATATATATATATATATATATATGCCTTATTATATATATATCTTATATATATATATATATATATATATATATTAATCTATAACATATATCTAACACAAAACAACAATAATTTATAGAGATTATACACACAAATCTTATGAATAAATAGTAAGTATAATATTTACAGTTATTATGAGAGCTCTTAAATATCTAATAACAGCAAATTTGAAAGAAATTATTTATGCAATAAATTAATTAAAATATGTGAGCAACTTGAAATTTAAAGATAATCTGATCTTTGAGAAGAGCATTTGGAATGCAAAAAAATTACGTTTCTAAGGCACTAGATGATATATTTCTATAATATCCATATTCAGTTGTGGTTTTTGATTTCATCATTGAATAACTATAATTAAAAAGGGACATCATTGCACCCGATAAATATCTTTTACTTTTTCATAATATTCACCAATGTTCTACTAAGAATTTTATAAATACATTAATAAACAGAGAATTACTAAGTTCTCATTCTCTTATCAAAATAGTTCTTTACTTTCTGGCATGAAAATAAGATTTTAAGATATTTATCATGATCACAAATTTCACATTTCAAGATCTAGGGTAAGGGATTATTGGTCTGGTATTTCCTACAGGAATGTGTGTATTTGAAGATCTTTGGTGTTACACATATAGGGTGGCAAACATCAAGGGAGGACTACAGAAGATGGTCAGCAGCTGTAATTGGGAAACATATAGGGAATTTAGCCATGCATTTTCTATTTCACTTCACCCAAGGTGAAAGTTTCTGCTGAGTTACAACATATTTGTAACATTTAGCTATATATATATATATATATATATATATATATATATATAAATGTTACATATCTATATATATATATATATATTGTACCAATATTGAAATTGGCACATATAATTTTATCTAAAAAAAATTATTAAAATAATCTTTCATAAAAGAAAAATGTAAAATTAAATCTTGAAGAGTTTATTACAGTTTGTTTTTGAAAAGAATAAGAATCAAATAGCTTTCTATCATTAATTTTTGAAATAAAAGCTGCAATTAATTAATTAGAAGGGGAGAGGGGTCTTTCATTAGAAAAATCAACTAAAGGTTTTATAAAAAGGAAGTAAAGAGTTTTCTTATTAGTATTCGTAAAATATAAATAATTTAAAGTTTAAAAAATACAAATCTCTTTTCATTTGAATTAAAGAAAAATAATCTTAAAACTAGTAATATATGTGCGTATATATGTGCGATGATAAATAAATAAAAAATGTATGTGTAATAAATATTAAAATGAAATAAAAGATTATCATTAAAAAACACAGCAATGGCTATTAATTAAAAATATAAAGCAATACATCTGCATGGCTATTATTAATTAAACAATCTTCAAAAACACATTGTCAAAGGATTAATTGCTAAAGAATTTCGACAACAGATATTTGCCAGAAGATATTAAAGGGACAACACGTCATTGGTATAAATACTGAATATTTTATCGGACAATCAGTTGATACAAGAGTTCAGTTCACAAATTAATTGAGTGAGTTGGGTTCAGAAATTAATTGAGTCAGTTAAGTTAATGGTATCCCGAAACAAAATGCAGTGCTGAGAAGATTTTGGGAATGCATGTTTTCTCCACAGCCTGATGTTTGAAGAAAACAGCAAGATCTGCCCATGAAATAATGTCAACTTAACAACTTGGAAATCTCCGTCAATATCTAATTGTCTCCAATAGTAATGATTGTGAATAATAAGGAAACTCATCAAGAAAATGTCCCAGCCGGCTGGAAGTATTTGTAATGGAAATATCTTCACCGAAAGCAGCAACCAAAGAGAACAAAAATCTACGTCTACATTCAAAATTCTAGGTAAAGCATTTGCTTATTTCGTTTATTCTATAATAGCCATTGAATTGCATTAATTCGTGCGAATCCTCCAAGAGTCTAATTATATGAACTCTATATCATACATAAAATGAACTATTGGTATGTATGTTTAAGTTTCAAATGCTATTAATGCTTTATTATTATATTTGTGAATGCTATATGAGTTAATATGTGCGTGATCATTATATGAGTGTTATTAGTTAAATTAGATAAATACCAGTGTTCTATTATTAAAATCTACAAGAATATTTAAACTAGTTTAGAAATGTTAATTTAAAATGTGTGTGTATTATATTAAATTATAAAGATGTTTAAATTTAGTAAATTAATGTTAGTTAATAAATTGTCTTTAAAATTAAACTCTATTTGTCGGTCAATTCTTTTTATCAATCTCTTTTATAAATTCCTTTTACAATTCTTTTATCAATTCTTTTAATCACTAATTATGTATAATCTATTAGTGATTACAATCAGCTGAGCTAGTCATGGATTTAGGCATTGGGTTAGTGGCCATTGCTCAATGTGTGTTGTTTATTTTTTTTGAGTAGATAGCTGGCACCTGTGTTTATACACAAACAAAAAAAAGTGCTTTGAACGTGGTGTTGAACTCACCAGCCGAAAAGAAGCTATGTCCTGGAAATGTAACGCTAGTTATATATTTATATAGCTATCATTTGGACATACATATTTCTCTGAATATGTTCTTCTCTCCCTAAGAGACCGGTGTTTTGAGGACACATATTCGAACCCAGTACAAAATGGCTATACCCAACATGTGGCTGGACCTAAGAAACAATAGTAATTAAATACTTTGTTTCTTGTTTAAAAAAATTTTATACAAAAGCTAAATTACGTATGTAAAAGTGTTTTAATTTAAAAAAAAAGAATTGACTGAAAATTTTTTTTTCTTTAAATGAAAAGAGATTTTGACATTTATGTTATCAAATCAGAGACAATTAAATATTGTGGGCAGAGCTGAAGTGTTAAGATAGGGTAGAAAAATGGACAAAAGGGGTGGTCAGCGTGTGTTTCCATTTTAGTAAGAAATAAATAAATAAGTCATATAGTAAATTTAGTTTAACGTAAGCGTGAGTTAAAAAAAAATATATGGTTTCAAAATGGGAAAAGATATAGAGCTGGAGGAATTAAGAAAAAAAGTAGAGGCATTAGAAAGAGAACATGAGAATGGAAAAACAGGGGTGCACATACATAGAATGGAGGCAGTAAATCAGCTGCTAAAAATAAAAGCATTCTCAGGGAACAGAGGGGAGAATCCGAGTGATCATGTAGAGAGTTTGGAACATTATTGCACCTTGAATAGTTTAAGCAAGGGAGCAAGAATTGCCTTAGCTTGCAGTCACATACAGGGAGAAGCTCAGCTCTGGTGGAATTCATTACATGTAAAACTGGCAATGTTCAGTGAATACAAGTGTTCATTGTTGGCAAACTATTGGGGGAGGAGCTACAGGAAAAAGTTAAGGTTCAAGTAGAGCAGGACAGGTGGCAGACGAGGGAGTTATTTATTACATTTTTCATAGACAAGTAGCGAAATTGAGATCAATCACAGCATACAAATTATCAGAGCAGCATATTATGCATATAGTTAGGCTTGGTTTACCTGAGAAGGTGGAACTAATAATGATTGGCAAGCAAATAGTAGAGCAGATGGTTGAAATACTAATGGCATTGGACAACAATATGGGGATGGTGGATGGTCAGGATGAGGATGGAAATGCAGAAGTTGATTGTATGCAGGTAGTGAATCTGGTATGTAGTGGAGAAGAGAGCAAGCCCATAATGGCACCTCATAGCTGTCCTAAGATAGATATAAAGGTAGGGGATTGCAACTAGTGCATTGTTTGATTTGGGGAATCAGGTATTGGTAATGTCACAGGAAATGTTTAATAAAATAAGTGACATTGACCCGGAAGCTTAAATATTGCCTTTAAAAACAGTATATGTTTTGTTGGCTAATGATAAGAAGGCAAAGTTGGCATCCAAACAGGCATGGGTGAAATTACACATGGCAGAGGAAGAATATATGCATGTGCTGTTGATTTTGAAAAGAGTGATTCATGAGGTTATATTAGGCTCGGATTTTATGTACAAAACAGGCTGTGTATTGGATTATAAACAAAGTCGGGCATAAATAAACAACATAATAATTCCATTTATAAAACACCAAAAGGATGAGATAAATAAACAGAGTGATGCACAATGTGCAGTAATGGAAATAGAGATAGGGGGAAAGGTGGATGAGTCAAGATGCATAAATGACAATCAAAGAGACCAACTGAAGAAACTATTCAATAGATATGAAAGTGTATTTTCCGAGGTTCCGGGGGTAATCCAAGGGTATGAACACAGGATAAGGCTTATGAAAGACCAACCATATCAAGCCCATGCATATTCCATACCTCATCAATATAGACATGAAGTAGAAAAACAAATAGACAAAATGCTTAAATGGGGAATTATATCTAAATGTTAGTCTCCTTTCAATAACGCCATTGTAACTGTAAAAAAAAAGATGGATCAATTCAATTATGTTTGGACACATGGCAGTTAAATAAGATAACAATAGCTGATACTAATGCTCCACCGCCTATGAGCGAATTGTTATTGAAATTTCAAAATAAGAAAATATTTTCGACATTCGACTTAACTGCCAGCTACTGGCAAATCAAACTTCATCCAGAGGATCGGAAATATACGGCATTTAAATATAACGGATATGCATATAATTTTAACCGGATTCCCTTCAGGCTAAAAAATAATGGGGCAGGGCTTATACAATGTCTGGATCAAGTATTGTCAGATGATATTA
Source organism: Epiperipatus broadwayi (assembly GCA_028023455.1). Taxonomy (NCBI): domain Eukaryota; kingdom Metazoa; phylum Onychophora; class Udeonychophora; order Euonychophora; family Peripatidae; genus Epiperipatus; species Epiperipatus broadwayi. The sequence goes on along the minus strand of JAQFVV010000127.1, from coordinate 3,543,542 downwards.
AGAATTTAGTTACAATGTATGTGGACGACATCGTGGTGGTGTCAGAAAGTATAGATGAGCACTTTGCGCATTTAGAAATGTTGCTGGGGGAGTGTGAGAGAAAGGGGATTCGAATTAATTTAAATAAGAGTAAGATAATGACTGACGAGGTCAAGTTTTTAGGTTATATAATTACAGAAAGAGGGATATTACCTAATCCTGAAAAAATCCGAGCAATACAGGAATTTCCCACACCCTGGAATAAAAAACATATTAAATCTTTTCTTGGACTCTGTAATTTCTATAATCGATTTTATAGAAAATTTTCACTTGACATGGAGCCATTACTGCAGTTATTAAGAATTGGAAAATCATGGGTGTGGAATGAACAGCATGAGTGTAGTTTTCAGAGTGTGAAGGCAGGATTTTTAAATAAAGTTATGCTGTCATATCCCAATTTTGACAAACCATTCTTTGTACAAACGGACAGCAGCGGGTTTGGATTGGGGGCTATGCTATTTCAGGATACAGGAAAAGAGACAGCACAGAGTTCTTTGTTTCATTAGCCATTTACTAAAGGGACCTGAAGTGAACTACACTAACCGAGAAGGAAGCCCTGGCTATTGTGTGGGCATTCAAGAAATTCTGGCAGAATTTAGTAGGCTCTGAAGTGGTAGTAATCACTGACCATAATAGCCTCAAATTTATTAATCACAGCTTTTTGAATAATAGCAGGCTAATAAGGTGGAGCTTATTCCTGCAAGAATTTAATTACAAAGTGGCTTACTGTCATAGCAAGGAGAATATTGTGGCAGACATTTTAAGCCGATATCTGGTAGTTCAAGAACAACACTTGAGTTGCAACAGAGTGTATGTAGCTGCCACCAAAATATATAAAAGAAATGGGATAGAAGATGATTTGCAAAAATTAAAGGAGCAGCAAGAGGAAGATAACAATGGCAGACAATTAATGGAGTATTTATGCAAGCAGCCTGTAATGAAAACAGCCAATAATCCACTGTGGAAAGACCGAAATCACTGTTGTTTAAAGGGAGGGCTCTTACAGTGTGTATTACGAAAAAAAAACACGCATTATTCTTCTGGTCGCCATGAGAAAGCAAATAATTAAATATGCGCATAACACTTACGGATATTATGGGGCAAATAAAGTGGAAGAATGGCTGAGTCATTGGTTTTACTGGCCAGGAATGAATGCCAATATTGCAGACATGATCGGTAGATGCACCATATGTTCAGCAACTAAGCCTGCTAACACATCAGGAGTCAGGGTGCTGCAACCTATATATTCCCAATGCCCAAACAGCTTACTAACGATAGACTTCTACATACTTCTGCCTCCATTCAATAAAATGAAGTATCTCATGGTAACATATGATGTGTTTTCGAAGCTGGTAGTGGCATATCCAGTAGCTCAAGCTAACGCAAGACAAACTATTCGAGTTTTGGAGCAACAATACTTTAAAACTGTAGGAATTCCAGACAAAATTCTGTCAGATCATGGAATGCCTTTTATATCTAGTGAATTGAAGAAATGAACGAATAGGCGTGGGATAAGACATATACTTACGTCAATTCGTAACCCTCACTCTAATCCATGTGAACGGGTTATGAGGGAGTTGGGGCGTTTATTTTGGGTTTATATACAGGATGATCATCGCAAATGGGTGAAAGAAACATCACAAATAATCAATATGATAAACTGGTCAAGAAATGAGTCTACAGGATTCGAACCTGTTTGGCTACATTTTGGAAGAAATATTCCATATCCATTTGAGACTAAATTGCCAGTGGGGATAAATTCAATCAACCAGAGAAGAGATGCTAAACAAGCACTTAACCAGTTAAGAAAAATGAGCAGGCTATGGCAGAAGAGGCAGGGAAGATCTAAGGCCATATTCAGGAGGGGAGATGAGGTCATGGTGAGTGTTCATCCAGTGAGTCATCCTGAAAAACATATATGCAAGAAATTCCAGCCAATATACGACAGTCCCTATATGATCAAGTGGCAATACGGTAATAATGTGTTTGTGATAGCACAGGGAATAGAGGAAAAGGGAACATATAATGCCCGGTTGTTGAGGTTAGTGAAAAAGGAAAAACAACCACCGGACAGGCGGTAATAATACTAAATGAAATTTAGGAATAATAATAATAACAAGGAGGCTCTATTGAATAAAAGATTTTTTTTTCCCCATGCACATATTAAGTAAGAAGAAATGCTTGTAAATAAACAGTTGAAAAAAAAAATCAATAAAATCAAGTTAAAATAAATAGATCAAATGAATGATTTAAGAGTAACAATTATAGGATTAAATAAATGAATAAAATAAAAGGTTTAATTAAAGTGATCGAATTAAACAAATACATAACATGTCCATAAAATAAAAAAATAATAAATTAAGAATTAAAGTTGTCAGAGATAAAATGGTCAAAAAATAGACACATTTTACTCTCAAAGGGAGGGCGGTGTAATATATCAATATTGAAATTGGCACATATAATTTTATCTAAAAAAAATTATTAAAATAATCTTTCATAAAAGAAAAATGTAAAATTAAATGTTGAAGAGTTTATTACAGTTTGTTTTCGAAAAGAATAAGAATCAAATAGCTTTCTATCATTAATTTTTGAAATAAAAGCTGCAATTAATTAATTAGAAGGGGAGAGGGGTCTTTCGTTAGAAAAATCAACTAAAGGTTTTATAAAAAGGAAGTAAAGAGTTTTCTTATTAGTATTCGTAAAATATAAATAATTTAAAGTTTAAAAAATACAAATCTCTTTTCATTCATATTAAAGAAAAATAATCTTAAAACTAGTAATATATGTGCGTATATATGTGCGATGGTAAATAAATAAAAAATGTATGCGTAATAAATATTAAAATGAAATAAAAGAAGATTATCATTAAAAAACACGGCAATGGCTATTAATTAAAAATATAAAGCAATACGTCTGCATGGCTATTATTAATTAAACAATCTTCAAAAACATGTTGTCAAAGGATTAATTGCTAAAGAATTTTGACAACAGATATTTGCCGGAGGATATTAAAGGGACAACACGTCATCGGTATAAATACTGAATATTTTATCGGACAATCAGCTGAGACAAGAGTTCAGTTCACAAATTAATTGAGCGAGTTGAGTCCAGAAATTAATTGAGTCAGTTAAGTTAATGGTATAATGAAACAAAATGCAGTGCGGAGAAGATTTTTGGAATGCATGTTTTCTCCACAGCCTGATGTTCGAAGAAAACACCAAGATCTGCCCATGAAATAATGTCAACTTAACAACTTGGAAATCTCCATCAATATCTAATTGTCTCCAATAGTAATGATCATGAATAATAAGGAAACTCATCAAGGAAATGTCCTAGCCAGCTGGAAGTATTTGTAATGGAAATATCCTCTCCGAAAGCGCAACCAAAGAGAACAAAATTCTACATCTACATCCAAAATCCTAGGTAAAGCATTTGCTTATTTCATTTATTCTATAATAGCCATTGCATTGCATTAATTCATGAAAATCCTCAAAGAGTCTAATTATATGAACTCTATATCATACATAAAATGAACTATTGATATGTGTGTTTAAGTTTCAAATGCTATTAATGCTTTATTATTATATTTGTGAATGATATATGAGTTAATATGTGCGTGATCATTATATCAGTGTCATTAGTTAAATTAGATAAATACCAGTGTTCTATTATTAAAATCTACAAGAATATTTAAACTAGTTTTAAAATGTTAATTTAAAATGTGTGTGTATTATATTAAATTATAAAGATGTTTAAATTTAGTAAATTAATGTTAGTTAATAAATTGTCTTTAAAATTAAACTCTATTTGTCGGTCAATTCTTTTTATCAATCTCTTTTATAAATTCCTTTTACAATTCTTTTGTCAATTCTTTTAACCACTAATTATGTATAATCTATTAGTGATTACAAACAGCTGAGCTAGTTGTGGATTTAGACATTAAGTTATTGGCCATTGCTCAAAGTGTGTTGTTTATTCTTTTTGAATAGATAGCTGGCACCCATGTTAATACACAAACAAAAAAAAGTGCTTTGAACATGGTGTTGAACTCAACAGCCGAGAAGAAGCTATGTCCTGAAAATGTAACGCTAGTTATATATTTATATAGCTATCGTTTGGACATACATATTTCTCCGAATATGTTCTTTTCTGCCTAAGAGACCGGTGTTTTGAGGACACATATTCGAACCCGGTACAATATATATATATATATATTCTTTTGTACTTTGTGCTTCTCAAAAATATCCTAGCATTCAATTATACTAACTATAATTGTCATAATAGTAATCACAATAATGTGTTCTCTAAGGTTTCATTTTCTTATATCCTTCTCCACTACCTCTTGAGCATGTTCAAGTCCACTTTAATTCTTTTTCTAAGAATTTCATTTTTACACCTGATTATATATTTATTAATTCCCTTAAAACTGTTTACAAAGTTTATATAACATTTTCTATTTCAACTTTAGTATGCAATAACAATATTTCATAACTGAAAAAAAACCATACTTTACACAAAGAAGTAAATACAAATAAAAAGTAAATATGTCATTTCTTTACATTCTTTCACTTCTTATATAATTAAAGTACACATTCTTGTGAAATAAGAGGGAAAATATTCACATTCTTTCTATAATTAAAAGTAATTAAATTCAATGTCTATTTCAACTTAGCTAAATACATTTTCTAAATATTATTCTGCATGGTCTCATGCATATATGTATATTTTATGATTAATCACTCCAAAATAATAAATCTATTTTACAACTGCTCTTATACTTATGCAGTGTCCATTTTTCTTTTGAACATCAATATATATTGTATCTTAAAATGCTACAATACCTTCCTGATAAAGATAAAGAATAAAAATGGATGATTTTAGCTCGGTTTATTCTCACCTACAAAACAAAAAAGAAATATATAACAAAATCTTATTTCTCTTTCATATGTATATATTCTGCAGGTCATATATTGACTTATAAGCAGGGACAATTATATATATATATATATATATATATATATATATATATATATATATATATATATATATATATATATATATTCTAACCTAATAAAATTTCCTCTGTTTATTCTGTAATTATTTATTAGTTTAGTTTGCACTAATTTTTCAGGTTGTGTTTAAGGCAACCAAAATAAAACAAATATCCACTAATTTGCCAATATGATCTAAAATACTTTTCATATTATACAATTGTACATTCAATTCTCTTAAGCCATGCCACGATTGTAATAACAACAATAATTGATCACTTATTAATTTAAAGAATAATTATAATAATATTAATCTCAGGGTTCTTTGTTTCATGTAAGGAAATGCTCGGAGGTATTGTGTTGTCGCATATGACTGGCCTTCTGGTCGGCTATAGGAAACATTTATTTTACTTAAATTCAATGTGTCTTCATCTCTCATATCAACTGCTATATTATTTAAAGAGATGATAATTCTATTCAATAATGACGTATAATTTTGAATAACACAGCCCTTTTTTCCAGAATCTCAGTCAGAATAATAAAAAGACAAGGGTGCTTTTTGTGTCCTTCCATCATCCATGACAACACAATCATATAACTAAGATTTATTACTTAGACAATTTAACTAAATGGGAATGGAATAATGTGCAACCAAAGTTAATGGTTTGGAAAAAAATTCATTTTTTTTTTTTTTTTTACACAAAGGTGAATGTTTAGTCTTAAGTTTTCAACTCCATAAATAATTATCATTAAACTAAAATATAATGACATATTCTGATCTGCTTAAATTTATTTCTCTGGTCTATTAAGTTTTTAAGGGTTTGAAATGATTTCGGACTCAAGAAAAGGTTTTGCAAATATTGTGCAAACACTTATATTTAGCATATAAAAACAAAAAAAATGAATCTACAACAAATTTTAACAAGACTATAATTTATTATTATCACAAAAAAATATATGAACATTTATTCAATAATCCCATAGTAATACAAAAATATAAAATATAACTGATATTAATCTGTATACTCTTTTGGTTATGGACTAGAGGTTACTACTTCTCCTGTATGCAATCATATGGATTGATTAACTACAAGTACATTTCATTACCAATACATTAATTATTAAATTTTGGTAACCTTGTAGAAGCTTTTATTCAAAATTATTGACTAACTATTTTTTTTTTTTTTTTTAAATGATTAATCCAATCATCTGCAATACGCAAAATATTAAATTTATTTCTAATACATTTACTTTATTTATGGTCTTTAATGGGATAACCTATTCTAATTATAGGCCAGTTATCAGAAGTCACATTTACCTTCTTACGTTTAACTTAATGCTAACTTAAGTTATGATACAAATTTTATTCATACGTATAATTTTAAATATGAGTATTATTTAATTACTAACCAGAATTAAATATTGCATTTGAATATTCCTTCAATAAATAAGCGTTTTAAATTACGCAATTTTAATTACTTTCTCCATTGATTTACTTGTCAAATACTAGCAATATTTAGCAGCACAATACAGATATTGATCTTAGTTACTAACGCACTATTTATACTAAAGTGGATCTTGAGGAACTAACACCTCCAATATAACCTTTATCTTGCCCGAACTTTCAAAATTAAGCACAATAATCAACACCTTCCATGGTGGAGCTATCTTTATTTTCACATGAGGAATATGGAATAACCACGAAGGTCTGTAAAGTAATCTACTACATTAAAATATTTTGGTGGTTTCTTGCCTCTTACTTGGGCATACAACGAACACACACCAAATACAATCCTCTCCTGGGATTTAAACGAATGAAGCATACTAAATGCTAGATAAATTCTTGATCGTCCTATCTATGAGAATCGATCACTTGGGCTATAAACATACTCGAACATTATATTTAAAATCTTCCTCTCATGGAAAACAAAGCTTTTGGGGAGATCATTTTTCATCCCACAAATTAAATACATTATAATTATTACCTATGCAAATATTAAGCATATACCAATGCTATATCTGGGCAGGATAAGTAAATACACTGATTATAATAAACTTATGTTACCGTGTATACTTTGATCAACATCTGAAATCAATGGACATCATAGAATAAAAGTATAATAATTTTAATTTTAATAAAGGAACATTCAAAAATAGTTGGTAGCATACGATAAGTGGATGTTTTATTTAAGAATAATTAGGAATAAATTCTTCAATTAATACAGTATAAATTCGTTTCAAAACTTTAACAAGAAATATTTTGTTATAGCATTTTTTTTTTCTTTAGTTACCTCTGATAATTTTCAATATTTATTTTACCCCTTAAATATCTAAATATTTTTCTTTTACGTATCTAACATACAAAATTTCTACCTACAATTGTATGTAATAATTAAAACATATTTTATAGATTTTTTCTTTCGTGTTAAATATCAACTTAACCTAGAATAATTATATTAAAACATACCTTTGTCATTACAAGGTTATTAAATATCCCTTGACCATACAGACTTTAACCTATGTGATATAACAAAAAAAAATACATATCATTTATAACTTAGTTTTAAACAATCACTAATTAACACGTGCATATTCTCTCATTAGAAAATGTTTTTCTGTTGAGCAATTGGTCCAGGTGAAGAGCTTTATCCAGTCGTATTTCACAAAGCAAGTTTAAAAACAATAAACGCATTTTTATCACTTCCTTTAAATAAAAGTGTTCTTTTATTTTGTGCTTCTGTAAAATTAGGTAAAGAAACATATAGCATAATTGAAGATTAATTCTTACTTGAATTAAACTGCTACAATTTTGGGATCCAAGAAAAAAAAATAGACTTCTAACATAGACGAATATTTGACTATAGACGATAAACATACACAATATTTTTTTTTTTTGACGATACGTATACGTATTAGCTAGCTTACTTATGGACGAAAATGCGCAATTTTTCCGAGAGATTATTCTGATAATAACTGCAGCTGATTTACATGTATAGGAAGTTTTAATAACTCCAACTGATGTGTAATATAATATATCATTTATTTTTATCATTAAGTCACTAAGATATTTGGTTTTGTTCATACTTTAGGAATTATAAATTTTTTAACGGTAACTTCTCCGTAAGAATGCCCCTATATAACTCTTCCTATATTTACTCTGAGAAAGTTTATATTTTTTTCCAAAAAAAAAATATACAGGTGCATAATTTAATTTTATTTATCATTATTATTATTTCCAGACAATTCTTGGTGAATAAAACATATTTTAACGTATGTAACTACATTACTTGTAAAGGCAGACAATATTTAGAAAGAGCGCGAAAATGTTTCTAGTTGATTGTCCTTGGTTTCAAAATATTTCTTTCAATTATTTTTTTTTTTCTTTCTATACCAAGAAAATATTAACAAGTGATACAAAGTTACTAAATAATTATTTCTCATTTGGAAATCATTTATCTTCCTTAATTTAGACATAATAACACTTTTCGTGATTCCCTTAGTTAATTCTGTCATTTTTGAACTTTAGCGCGAGACAATAAATTTTTAAGTATAAAAGGTCTTTAAATAGGTAGATGGCAAAGAAAATCAGGATATCTTATCAAAAAAATTTAGCCACACATGATATTATTAAAATTTTACTTTGATTACATTTATTTCTGCAAAATAAAATGAAAAAATTGAGTTACCAAATTTCAGCACTGTTCCTTCCTTGAAAACTAAAAGCAGACTATATCTTTTTTTCAAAAAAAAAAAAAATCTCGATTATGTAATTGGCTGTCCTGTTTTGTTGTTATTTTTTTTTTTTTTTACTTTAGCGACCTCTTACAGAAAAATAATCATTTTATTATAACATAAACAAAAGAAAGGAAAAACCTATTACAATCATATAGTTTTAGTATTATTTACCTGGATTACAAAGTGATTTGACAATATAAAAAAAATAATAATAAATACATTAAATTAACAATCAGTGATGTATAATTCTTTAAACATTATTTTTTTTTTTTTACAAAAAGAAATTACCAGAAGTTATTGTGCTTTATGATAAGACATTCATCCACTCTCCCCTCTACCCATCCAATATCAATTACTGTTTAGCTTTTATACCATATTAATTTGCTCTAATTATTAATATCTCAATTAAATTATTCATGTTCTCTCTTTATAAATGACATTGAGTTATTAAATCTATTAGTTATTCACCCAACATGCCAAAGTGAGTGAATAGCATACTTTATTAATCAATTATTACTATTGTTATTTTATCTTTTTATTTCTTTAAAGAATAGCATTGTTTTCCTGCAGAAATAATGCCAAGTAAACCAAGTGTCAATAACACTAGGTTACAATATATATATATATATATATATATATATATATTATAACCTAGTATTATATATATATATATATATATATATGGACAATTTATTAAGAATATGAAAACTGGCTTCACATGAATGATAAGGATAAGAGTCATTGTAGGTCATACTTATTTTTGGCAATCTAATCCATAAAAGTGTGATCTCACTTTGTGCACTATAATGTACTCAACTCCCAGCAAGAATTAAGAAAAACTAGATCTATTTTACACATTAGAACATTACCCAATTGATTGTCAAAAGTCTTATAGGCTTGTGGTTCATTGTTGTTTTGTTTTAGATGTGGGCATTTTCTGAAACTCTGTTACTGTGAGACATGGGGGTCATTCTGGATTAATTTTCTTTACTATGAGGATGTATACTGTGGAGATATAAACTTCTCAATTGAAATGACCACATTGTTCTGCTAACACTAATGATGACAACATCATCATTACTACTGAAATCTAGCTCTTACATAAGCCCATAAGAAATAAATTATTTATCCATTATTCTCTTTTTCTCTTCATTCCTTTCCATTGGAAAGATACCTGATCTCCAGGGTACAGGCCATCTAAATTTATAATAATGCTTGCTATCTGACCTTATAAACCAAAGATTGCTGAGGTGATGGAGACCTTGAACATTTTCATTGCTGGTCACACCAGTCCCTCCATTTAACATTCAGATCTTTTTCTGGGGTTCATACTGAGCTCTAAATTTCTCTCATGGATGCAGAGACCTTGAACAGGTTTCTTCTTTATTTACATTATGTTAGCATATTGTTTCTTGTCTTTTTATCTTGCCTGGAGACTCTTTACCCTTTTTGTATACCCTGAGTTCTTCAAGCTTACCCTTAGATTATTAAATTGCTAAAATTCTTTCTAGTTTGAAACTTGTTCCAATATTTTAATACTGGCTTCTCATCCCCAGACTTATTGTTGTCAAAGGCAGTGAGTAATTCAGTCACCTGCCTTATTGTTTCACACTCAGTGCCTATTAATAAATGTTCCACTGAGTTGAAAAAATTTCTTTTCACTATTTAATAATTTGTTTTTCTATCAGCAGGCATATCATTAAAGCTCATAGCTTTAGACTTTTTTCTAAAAAATGGCACATGCAGTTCCTCTTGCCAGCATTTTGAGTCACTCTATTTCTTTATACTTTCTTGGTGATCTTTGTTCCAGTAACATTTTAATAGAGCTTGTTCAAATTGTGCTGCACCAGAAAGTAGATAATTGCTACCACCAACTTGCCTCTCTTGGCTATCAAATTTATATCAAAATATCTCTCCAAACTAGTTGTATATTCTATGGGTGATTCATTCTAGTACCCATAGAAGATCTTCATTTTTAAAAATTGATTAACTGAATGGAGTATGTTTTCTTGTTTTTATATGGTTATTTACATACTTTGCTTTCCTATTGAGTCTTCATTTCTTAACTTGTTATGCCAGGTTGTTCATTTTGGATCATATCTGTTTAATGAAGTTTTTTTTTCATAATACATTTCATCTAACTCTTTCTCTTACTGTCTTCCTATACCCTGAACTTTTTCTTCATTCTCTTTCTAGTGTTGAACATCTCTGACTCCATCTGTTTGACTTTTTCTTTTATTTTGCTTACTCTATCATATACCCTCTTTAACATCATCTCTTCATAGGCCTTTTGACACTCTCTCATTTCTTTTTATTTATCCTGGATTATTATTATTTCACTCTTAAATTCCTTCATTTTGCTCTTGTTTTTTCTTCATGTCACTCTTGAACTCATTCATTTTACTCTTGGATTTCTTTATTAATTCTTTAAACATTTTCACCATTACTGGTATATTACCCTCTTTTGTCTCTTTATCACTGTCTTTTGATCTCTTGTTAGTACTTGTTTTTCTATTTCTTAGTTTATATACCTTGATACTATATATTTTTATAACTAATATATGTAGATAAATTTATTGACTTTGTTTTCTTAGTAAAAATCACATTAAAAAAAAATTAATCCTTTAACTCTGTTTAAATGTGTAAATATCTTTTTTAGCATTCCACTCACTGATTTCTTTACCCCTACTGTTACATTTACTCCTTGATTTCTAAGTTCATCAACTTTGTGCCTAATCAATCTTTCTAAGATATAACTGCCAGAATAATCATTCTTAAAAACTAATATATGAAAAAACCCTCATACCTGTTTTTTTCTTTTGCTTTTAAATTTACAAAAATAATTCTCACTCATCTCAGGTTATGGGTTTTTTGTAGCCTCACTTTAGGTCACCATTGTACCATGTCATTTGTTTTTACATATCTTTTAAATGGATATGTTAATTTTAATTACACCATAAAGAGCTAAGCACTCATTTTGATCAACTAGTAACCAATGGAGATTTTATGAATAGATTTAACATTAAATACTGGTTTGATCAAATTGTATTCTTAAGTAATTAACCCTGGACTTTTACCAATAAAGACAAGATTACATTTCATGGCCATCCAAATTCCCCTAGGCTAATAGAAAAAGTTTACTGTTATTAGCTGTATTTGTTTGAGAACATCTTGATAGTTTTTTTATTGTCTTCTATGGGCACTATCATCAATGACAGTTCACTAAACATCTGTCTTGAGTTTATAATTGCTTGTACTAAAGTAGGAGTTTCAAATTTCTATTTAGAAAGTAATTAAATTATGTATACAGGTGTTCATTCAATGGGATAATAAAATTAAAAAGATTGGTGGTTCTAAGTTTTAAAACTACTTTAATCAATAAATAATAAAATGATGAATAAAAAACCTACAATTTAAACTAATCATTGATTCCAACTACCTTTAAAACTCTAATAAGATATAAATATATATAATACCTACAGATTAATTAGCATGATTTATTATTAACTTACTAAATATAACATATATCTAACATAAAACAAAAATAATTTATACATATTATACATAAATCTTATGTATAAATAGTAAGTATAACATTTACATTTATTGTGAGAGCTCTTTCTGGGTTGGGTGTGGGGTTGGGGTGGGGTGGTGGTTTTTTTATATTTTTTTTTTTGCTTCGGGGGGGTTGCGCTTTGTTTTTGGGGGGGGCGCCCGGAGGGGGGTTTGGGGGGGGGGGGGGGGGTTTGGGGGGGGGGGGGGGGGGGGGGGGGGGGGGGGGGGGGGGGGGGGGGGGGGGGGGGGGGGGGGGGGGGGGGGGTGGGTGGGGGGGGGGGGGGGGGGGGGGGGGGGGGCTCTTAAAATGAAAGTCTTTATTCTTTTAGCAATGTTCTACTAAGAATTTCATAAATGAATTAATAAGCAGAGAATTATTAAATTCTCTTACAGAAATAGTTCTTTAGTTTCTGGTATCAAAATATGGTTTTAAGATATTTACCATAATCATGAATTTCCCATTTTAAAATCTAGTGTATGGGATTCTTGGTCTGGTGTTCTCTACAGGTATAGGTATGTTTGGAAATCTTTGGTATTATACATATTGGGTGGAGGACATCAAGACAAAACAACAGCAGCAGCAGGTATAATCAGTGAACATATAGGGAATCTAGCCATACATTTTTTTCTTTCACATCATCCAAGATGTAGGTTTTTACTGGGTTACATGTATTGCCAATGATCTGCTATATACAAATAATTTTCTTTATATTTTGTGCTTCCCATAAATGTCTTAACATTTGACAATACTATAAGTCATAATAGTAATCATAATAACCTATTCTCCCAGGTTTCTCATTCTAACATCCTCCCTCACTACCTCCTTCCTGCACATGTTCAAGCCCACCTTAATTCTTTTTCTAAGAATTTTGTTTTCACACCTGTTTATTTTTATTTTTTTACTTCTCTTAAAACTGTTTACAAAGTTTATATAACATTTTCTATTTCAACTTTTGTATATGCAATAACCATGTTTTTTTAACTGAAAGAAAAGCATACTTTATAGAAATAAGAAAATACAAATAAAAAGTAAAATTATATTTTTTATATTTGTATATAATTTATGTAATTTCTTTACATTCTTTCACTTTTTATATGATTAAAGTAGACATTTCTCTTAAATAAAGGTGTTGTATATAGATGATCGATCACTATCTTTATTTAGAGTGAAAGTATTTGCATTTTTTTCTATAATTAAAAACAGTTAGATCGAATGTCTGTTTCAAGTTAGATAAATATATTTTAAGCCAATAAACATCACATGACCATATTCTCTTATGCTTGTGTATAACTGTTATTAAAACAGGCAAAACTCACTATATATATTGCCACACACATCAAGCTAGGGTAAGCAATGGATGCCAGAAGACTTGTGCATAAAATCCCCATCTAGTGCCTACTCATCCAAAATCCCCAGACTAGTTTCTGGATTATGGCCTTTGTCAGTGAGGAGCCTTGGATCTGAGAGCACTGCACCTAGATCTTAGAATCTAATGCAACTCTCCAGCTACCACCTTTTATAACCATTTAACTACAAAACTATGAGTTAAACAGAAAACACCTTAATGTTTTCAATCCAAGCCCATGAACTTATATAGTCATATGGGTCTGAACCCAACTCAGTACCCATACTTTTGGTGTCTTTCATTCTTAAATAACCATAGCCACCACTATCCTATTAGACAGTATTGGGTTTAAGCCAATAAATATCACACGGCCACCTCCTCTTATGATTGTGTATAACTAACTGTTCTTAAAACAGGCAAAACTCACTACATATATTGCCACCCACAGCAAGCTAGAATAAGCAATGGATGCCAAAAGGCTTGTGGATAAAATCCCCATCTAGTGCCTACTCATCCAAAATCCCCAGACTAGTTTCTGGCTTATGGACTTCATCAGTGAGGAGCCTTGGATATGAGAGTACTGCACCTAGATCTTAGGATCTAATGCAACCCTCCAGCAATCACTTTTTATCTCCATTTAACTACAAAACTATGAGTCTTAAACAGAAAACTCCTTAATGTTTTCAATCCAAGCCCATGAACTTATATAGTCATATGTATCTGAATCCAGTTCAGTACCCATATATTTTGGTGTCTTTGGTTCTTAAATAACCATATCCACCACTATCCTATTAGGCAGGATTGGTTTTAAGCCAATAAACATCACATGATCACCTCCTCTTATGCTTGTGTATAACTCCATAAGCCAGAAACTAGTTTGGGGATTTTGGATGAGTAGGCACTAGATGGGGATTTTATGCACAAGCCTTTTGGCATCCATTGCTTACTCTAGCTTGCTATATGTGGCAATATACATAGTGAGATTTTCCTGTTTTAATAAATATATTTTGTGAATATAATTCTGGATGGTCTCATACATATATGTAAATTTTATGATTAATCGCTACAGAATAATAAATCTATTATATAATTAGCCTTTTACTTAGGCAACTTCCCTTTTTTCTTTAAATACCAATATACATTCTATCTTAAAATGGTGCAATATATATTATATTTTTATATTTGAAGATTCAACAACAGATGTTAATAGAGGTGAATCAAAAAAAAAAACAAAAAAAAACGTGTGAATACTTTTTGTATTCAAACGGGTACCACTTCTAAATGCAACATTTTGGTCTTATATAAAAACTAAAACACCACAGTATATATTTTCAACTCTGAGGTTGCATCTAGATTTTTCTGATATGAAAATATAACATATTTCTACATAGTAAAATATTTCAACAATAGCATCTGCTAAAAAATTATTAATATATATATAATAAAAATCTAAAAGCATTTTTTTTTTTTACTTTACCAAATTTTAATTGTATTCTAATTTATTTATCTTACAAAAATATACAATCATATATTTAAAACAAAACATAAAGTAAACAAAATTTAAAATGAAGAAAGAGAATAACATTATTAAAAATATCACAATAATAAATTCATCTCATTGACAGAATTAGTCACCTGTTTATAGGAAAGTGATATAATTAAATCATGTCACCATCTCTAAAACTTCTAGTCTTTAAACCAATGGATCCCAAACTTTTTTCTTTTCCATATCCCTTGATTCGGTTTTTTCCTCTTATGTATCACTGATTAGTATCCTCTCTCTTCATTTTTCATACCCATCCCTCAAAAAGTTGTTTTATTTTCATTTTTTTTATATTAGCTATATAATTAAATAACTCAAATTAAACTAATGACATTATTGACTTTTATTTTTGATTTTACAATTAACAATTTATTTTAATTTTTAAATTGATTCAATATAAATTTTAATAAGTTTAGTGTGATACTTGAGATTGTTTCATGGATATTACTTTTTTAAAATCAGTTTCAAATTAAGGCAGATATAATATCAAATCAGGAGCTGCATCAAGCTTATTGCAATATTTATTCTTAATACATGCATACAATGAGAATGCTATTTCATAAGCATTGTGTTTGTGAAAGATAATAAACATTTTATTGCTTTATCACTGAGTTCTTAACATTATTCTTTTACTGCTATTCAGAAGTCAATGATATTTTTTTAAAATCAGATTGTAAAGAAGTCGAAAGTTCGATCTATTTTTCTTTTTTATAAACTGATAATTGTTCAGCTTGTCAAAAAACAATTCATTGAATGAATTTAATACATCTTACCTCCTTTGATACTCAATTGAACACTAAAATTATAAACTGCTTTCAAACACAGTGACAGTTTTGGTGAAGGGGGGGGGCATATGCATTTGTGTAATATGACTAATGTTGAGCAGGTCTAGTGGTATCTTTCACCTAAATTCCTCTTTGTTTAAACTAAAACGCTACAATTTTGTGCTTATGTTTTTATTTGAACTCCTGTTTTAATATTTATACCATTAACAAGAGTATTTTTATGTACTTCCAACTGGTTACTGTGTATCTCTGGGAATATTCATATCACAGATTGGGAATTATTGTTTTAAGCAACGAAATTATTTCTAAATTTCTTCTAACAGTCTTTCAAATATTAGTCATAAATTTTCTACTCCTAAAAACATTAAAAAATGTAACCTTTCTTCCACTTTGTAACTTTCTTAAAAAATAAATTTTGTTCTTTCATTCTTTCTATCACTTGTACATTTTTTATTTTGATTATTCTATTCTAAATACATATCTGTAAAGTTTCTGTTCTTTCCATTTTCTAATATTCAACTTTCTGTTTCACATAAAACTATTCTTGTTTTTTTAATCTAAAAAAAGAGTTAAATGAAGATATTTTTCATCTTACATTTAACTTTTAAAAAAATATTTATCCAATATCTTTTAAAATATGCAAGTACTAAAAGATTTCTATAAAGAACCACATTTTGCAATGGTAATGCATTAGTAGTTTGTTATTGTCTGAACAGGATATAAATTTCAAGTGAATAAAATCTTAAATTTGTCTCTGTTTCACTAAGTTTAGAACTGTTTTACAGATATCTAGCTTTATAGCCATTCTTGACAATGATTCAATAATAATTAATAAATAAATAGCTAGCTATGCCTGGCTAGAGTAAAATAAAAATGTAAAATATTCAAACATTCATTATTTGGAATTGATTAAGGCAAGTGAGTTATGGTTTATTATTTACTGTGCACTTATAGAAAATATAATTAGAGAAAAAATTTTAAATGTAAATGTGTTGTGGTTTTAATGCAATAACCTCCTGTCTCAGAGTCATGATGCAACAAATGAAAATGAATCATTTTATATATATCCAAGTGATATTATTATCTAAACAAACTCTAACACTGGCAAGAAAGTATTTTAATTAAAAAAATGTCCATGAGCTGATGTGAATGAGATTGCATGAACATTAATGTTGAATTAAGTATTAGTGGCTAGACTTTGTTTAAACACCCATATATTAATTTAAGAATGAAAGAATTCATTTTAATTTCATTATATTTTATTATCGCCATTGTACACTTCTACCTGTAGCTTCGAGTGAGGATATTTGTGAGCATGGTCTGATTCCATCTCATGCGCCAATCTTACACATGGATAAGAATTATCTCATCGAAAACGTAAATAAGGGTTTGGGTATATAGATATACCGCTGTTTATGGTAGTGCATCTGTACCAGCTCAATTTCAGGGTTTGGGGACTATAGTCTAACTAGAGAACAAAGCTAAACATTACCCAACTAAGTCTTATGTGTCTATCTATTCTGTCCGATAATTTATCCGTTATAAATCTAATAACCCAACCCGAATGTTATCATACAATTTACTCTATTTATTACCATACTTAATACCGATAAAATCTCATTTATACACGCATATAAATATATCAATATTCAAGCGCACAGCCCATTTACCCTGATACACATATATATAATTCATATACGCATCAAAATAGTGCAATTATACATCAGAGCTGTTTATTTAAAGTTGTTATTTTATTTAATTTAAAAGAGATTTATTATAGCAATTAATATTGAGGTAACACTAGTTTCTTTACCAAGATGCATTCATTGAACATATATTTAGCATAAACGTCAATTACCTTAAGTACCGTCGACCGTTCACACAGTCAAAGATAAGTCCACATTTATAGTTCTCCACGAATACTGGTCTGGTTGATATAACGGATGGCAAGGATTTCCAATATGGTATATCGAATAGCTTATTTTGGAGGTGGAGTAGATGATTTACTCACTTTATGAAAGGGTCCCATTTCATAGATCTTTCGTCGCCATTACACTTGATGAACAAAACTCTTTTGTATAGCGAAGTTCGTAGGTCCACTTCAGATGGGTTCCACGACAACTGTCCACTGGATCGGTTAACGAAACTAGCGCTATGGAATTACCCCAACATTTTGGGTGAGAAATATTAATAAACTTCTTAAGAAAATTTTTATACGTCCACACACTCCGTAGTCCAAACCGCGTTTTTTTTTCCTTTTTTTCTTTTTTCTCCTCTCGACCCCACAAAAAAGTTCTTTTGTTTTCACTCTTTAACTTTGTAAAATTTTCTTCCAATATCCCTACGCCACTGTCCCGTTCTTCTATTGTTTTCCAAAGATACCCAGCTGACCCGTTTTCGGACTTCTTGATGCCAGTTATTACTAAACCACCTACAGCAACTGATTTATTTCTATTTCTATCTTCATATGTTCAAAAGATTAATTAGCAAAAGAAAACACGTGTTACTGACAATATTATTAACCAGACTTAAAGAAAAATTTTAACGGATAAAATATATACGAATAATCAATTACAACTTATACAGCTCCGTATATAATTGCTTGGAACCATCACCGTTAATACACACACACATTTTATACTCACATATACAAATATATTTATATAAGCATACCCACTTAACATTCACACTATTTGTAACAGGGTTCGAATGACTATTTACATATATATCTTTTCATATATAGTCGCTCAACATTAACACTCGCAATTAGTAATATATTACATACGCTTGTATTCAAACCCCATTTGTTACAGTATATATATATAGTGACCATCTGAATGGGCACAAAGAATTGACATACTTTGTATCTGCATTGAATGGTTATATTATATGAAAGAAATGAAATAGCCTTAGAATTTTAAATTTTTTTGCTGGAAATTGTTTAAAGCTTAGATATGGGTTGCTTATGCAGTTGATAGACCACTTTATAAGTATTCATTATTATTATTGTGGTTAATGAAGTATTTGATGCCAGAGAGAGGGGTTGTTATTGTAGGAATTGGTATATTTAGGCAGGGAAATGCAAAGTTATTTTATATTAGTGTAGTATTGGTTGAATGATTTAAAAATCCTTATTCTTTAATACTTATCCTTTTGTCAACAATTAATAGCCATTTCAATTATATTTAGGTTGTAGTCATGTGTGTGCATGTATGACTCTGCATCATTTTCATTTCATTTTCATTTTTTAATAACACCAAACAATGGTACATGTACAATAAAAACATTTAAATTACAGTAATTATCTTAAATAATTTAACTAATATATATTTCTTTCCAATGATTAATAGATAGTTGAATTAATGGATTATTTTACAAATTAAATAAATTGTTAATCATTTTTGTTTAATAGTTAATTAATATTCATTTTTCTTTCAAGTTTGTAAAAGCTATTTATTTTATTATTATTTTTTTGTCTTGATTTAATCAGAATGATTTTTTTTTTAGAAAATATTTTTTTTTGAATATGTATTTAGCTTAGATAGAAAAGAAGCGTGGGAGTAACCTTGTGAAGGGAAATGACCTTTGCTAAAGAGAGCTTTTTAACAAAGATCTCCAATAAAAATTTGCTTATTATGTAATGTAATTGTAGCCAGTAAACAGTGGCTCATTATTGTGAAATTAAAACCAGTTGCTGAAGTCAAATTGATTTTAAAAAAGACTTTGGAATAAAACTTTGACAGGATCTTAAGAAATTTATTATGGAAAAGTTAACTAAGATGCAATTCTAAATTTTAAAAAGGTACATAGTTTACTTTGCTCTCCTTGATTTAGACAATTTGAATTAACCTCTTCATAACTATTGCTTTCTTTTAAAAATGTATGTTGATAATGTCCAGTCTCCATTACTTCATTTAATTGTCATTTTAAACAAGAATAAATTTCATGAATATTATTGTTGTATCACTAGCCAACATGTGTCTTTTAATATATCTGGAAAATGCATGCAGAACTATTTTACAGAATATATTTTAATTCTTCATTATTTTCCGTGTTGTGTTTTTGTGAGGATTAGACATACAATTAAGGATATGCATATTTTGATAAATCATGCCATGTTTAAATTCATCATAAAGAGATAAAAGTATTTATTTAGCTGGTATTTCTGGAAATAATATGTATTTTAAAATGAAGGAAATAAATGTGAGTTACTTCAAATTAAGTATTTTCTTAAATCGAATGGAAGGATAGAAATGTGGGTAATTTTTGTTCTCTTCGATAAAGATGGAAAATAAAACAAAGTATTATTAATTGCGGAACTACTAAGGAATCATGGTATCTGAATTGACAATATGTAAGAATAAACCATGCATATAATAGACTATAAAGTGTCAAATGCTATTCAAGAAACTACTAAGGATAATTGTGTATTTAATCTAGAATTACAACGGAGAATGTCTTATATTTTCAGTATAATAAAGGAGAAATTTATTGCTTATGTATAATATAGTAACTCAAATAACTGTGTTATGAACATTGAAGATGCTAGGTCATATTTAAGTTATGATTATATTTTTTTAAGTTATCCTGCAGAAGTTTATTTTAATTTAAATTCAGTTTGGAATGTGTCCCATATTGTTTCATAAACCTGGAGCAGAGCTTTGCAAGTGAACTTCTATTTTAAGTTACAAAACAAATAACTTTTGTTTCTTTATTTTTTTTATTGCTTGTCATTATTAATGTATATTATTGATAGATAGGCTTATTTATTATTATGTTTTATTATAATTTGGGTTATTTTGACCTTCAAGATCATCTCCGAAGCTTATCCAAATGAGGAATATGCTGGTAAAAATTGATTGTGTACAAATAGGTCTTATTGTTCTTTTACGAAGGTAAAAGAAAGAATTTTTTTTTAAAAAATATATTATTAGAGAGGTTTATATTTATTTTGTATACTTATTATCTCAAAGTGAGAATTTTTTTTTTTTTAAAATCAATGAACATATAATAGAAATAGTTTGCTAGATATGAAAGAAAGTTCGCTCATAATAATTCTAACTATTAAATTTTAAAAGCAACCTAAAGCTTATTCTGAATTAAAAGTTATACCTTAATGCAATATTTAATTACCATATCACCTGCATAGTGTGTAATTTAGAGTTAATTTTATATATACTTTTATTCGCGGGTGTGTGTCTGTTTTGCACAATTATGACATTTGTTTGATAAAGTTCAGTTTGTGAATATTTTATGTATAAATTTCGGATGCTGTCATATTCTACTGAGTTGAACAGATTAGTATGTTATCTGTATGTATTTATCTGCCAGCTTGTATTTATAATGTTTGATATTTAGAAAAGCTTTGAGAATGGAAAGAAATCTGATTGCGTTATAATGTTTGTAGGGATAAAAGATTTTGCTTATTTAGTATATGTTTTTCTATGAGTATAGCCTAGTTTATATTATATGTGTATGATTAAATAATATTTTTTAAAGTTAAGTGATGTTTTCTTAGAGCCCTGGTGTTGAGGAAGAAGTCCCCACCAGTAGTGTATTTAGAAGTAGATGAGTTATTGTTGAAGTATAATTAAATGATGTTTAGGAAGTTATGTGATATTTTTCTTAGGTTCTTGGTGATGAGGAAAAGGTTCCCCACCAACAGTGTATTTAGAATCAGATGAATTATTGGAGAAGTGTTCAGTAAGAGTTTATCTGCTCCTTATGTCGATTTCCCTTATAACATATAGTCTGTATAATCATAAGAATATAGCTCTGTGTTAATTAATGTGTGGCCAGATAAATTGTTGAATTAATTCTTGATGTAATATTAGTGTCTTATTTTATTGATGAATTATGATATTGTCAGAAATAAAATAAATGTATGATATTTTCTTAATGAATGGAGAGTTTGTAAAAAAGATTATTTTCATTATTGTTGCTTGACACACGCACACACACGTAATATAAATAATATCGCGTATATAAAGTATAGAGTTATTGAAATTAAAATGAGAAATAAATGTTTTTTGAAATACATTACATTCATTTAAATAGAAGTATAAAGTTATTGAGATTAAAATGGGAAATAAATATTTTAAAATACAGTGTATTTATTTAAATAAAGGTTATAAATCATGAAATCATCAGAATGAACATGATTTTGTTGCTATGCATGAAAGGTATACGTAATTGAAAGTGATTATTTAGTCAATTAGAGAAAGTTGCTTTGTTGAGAGCCAAATATAATTAATTTGATTTATTTTATTAATCAATAGTAATATCCTCTCAAAAGTATTTTTTTTTGTGCTAATAATATAACATGTTGTTGATTTAGTGTCATGTAGATGAAACATGTAGGTGAAGCATGTGTTCAAAGTCAGAATATTTAAGTTTTGTTGTTAATTTGCTTTGATAATAGGGATAATTCCAAACTGATGCTCAAAGTTTATTTGATAATTTAAAAATCTGTAGGACAAGAAGTCCAATTGTAAATATCATGTTAAACCAAATTTATTTTAGTGTAATAAATGATTTGTTTTATTTATTTAAAATCTTAAAATTGTGTCTTGAGTTATTATTGTATACATTCATGTTTTTTCCATTTCCACATCTCCACATTTCATACATCTATTATAAAATAGATATATTGTTTTGTAACTATAATATCAAATTTTCTGGTGTCTGACAATATTGTTTTCTTAATCCAAACATTATAAGGAACATTTGCCACTGTATAAACGTATTAGAAGAGTTGCTAAGTTAGTATATTTGTTAGATGATGATATGAGATTAAAATACCCTATTTCTGTCATTATCTTATTATTGAAACACAGTAAAAATATTTTAGTCAATTTGTTTCATTACATTTTTATCATACTTTAGAATTATAACTTATGGGCCAATGTAGTTTATTTAATTCAACTGTGTTTGTTAAATTACCTGAGATCTTATTGTTTATTTCTTGATTGGCATTAAAGTAGATGTTTAGATTGTGATATGCCAAGTCATAGAATTGTTTAGTATTATAATTAATAGCAAGCTGATACATGTTATATTTGGATGAAGGAAGAAATTAAGTTTAAAGTATATTTTAATAGACTGTACCAATAAACATTATGATTCTTTATCATACAATTAATTAACAAAGGAATTTACATTATATTAAATGTTTTGTAATATTTTTTCTTTTATTCATTTATCATCATATATCTTATGAACTGCCTATAGCCTCCCACTGAGCTGAGCTGAACATAAACTTAAATATAGAGTCTCAGTAATAATTTTGTACTATGTATCTTATTATATTGTTCTATTCATTAATAGAACTGACTCCTGAGCATTTTGCTCATGTAATGTATATGAGCTGTGTTGGGAGTGTAGGTTATAATATATATAGATGATTTTCTTTACTATATATATATATATATATATATATATATATATAGTAAAGAAAATCATCCTAACAAAATCTATATACAATATAAATGAAGCAACATTGTTTCATGAATAGCAATATTCACTTATTGGATGAGTCAAATGCAAAGAAAAATATTCTAATAATGAATAAAATAAAATGAAAAGCAAAAAATTGAATGGGAATGAAAATAATTGTCTGAATAGCTTATAGATTTGGTACTGTTTCATAAATAGAATATGTTCTTTTAGACAAGCCAAAATTTATAATGAGTAATATAAAATGATAGCACATCCTTCTCGACAACTAATAACATAAATAAAACTGATTATCAGTAAATGCCCTCAGATTAGGTAACCACAAATGCAATAAAAATATTGCAACTAAGCAGGGCTAGTTGGCTTGCAAATGCATCATATATTTGTTCAAGTACATGTAATAAATACAATTACTAACCAAGTGGTTATCTCCACTTATGTATTACATATTTGGACAATCTAAAGATACTGAGTAAATGTCATATTAAGGCAATTTAAAGGATAACCAAAAAATAAACAAGTTGATTACAAATGACTTTATAATAGTTTATATTTACATGTATGATGGATTCATAAATTTATAAAGAGCACCAGTGGGTCCATATTGCATACTGTTGCTTGGCATAGAAGCTAAATTTATTAAGTAATGTTTTACTTGACAGTGAGATATAACATGGGATATACTATTGAATAAGATAGAATCATTTTATAATGATTCATGCAGTAGTAAATCAAAACACCTAGATTAATAACAATATAATTTATTAAGATAAACATTAAT
Source organism: Epiperipatus broadwayi (assembly GCA_028023455.1). NCBI lineage: Eukaryota > Metazoa > Onychophora > Udeonychophora > Euonychophora > Peripatidae > Epiperipatus > Epiperipatus broadwayi. Next base: position 3,519,312 of record JAQFVV010000127.1, on the reverse strand, counting down.
TTATTCGTGTTGATAAAAATAAGAAGTAATTTGTAACAGCAAATCATCATATGCAATGTACATAGATCCAAAATTAATTTATAATTAAAATTATAATTGCACACAATCAAGAAAGGATTAAAAGTAGATTTTAATATATGGAGAATGTTAATATTATTACCTTTTAAAAGAATAAGAATCAAGTAATAATAATTTATAGAGTTATTTATAATTGAAGCTAAGTTGTGCAAATACTATTCATGTTTTTATTTATCTTTTACTTTACTTAATTATAATTATTTAAGTTATCAGATGACAAAACTAAATTGCATTGTAATCAATAGTATTAATTTAGAAGAAAGATTTTATAAATACTTATAAATATTACCATTATAATTTCAACTGTATTTAATAAGTAAGATTTTTCTATGAGCATCTGTTATTATTAGCATATATAAAACTTCAATCATTCTTTCTTATCATGCAGAATTTCCTTTGGCATTTTGATGCTAGCACACACATATGTAGGTTTTCATAGATATTTTAATCTCTAAATGTATCCAATTATTTTTCCTTTGCCAATATTATAATCCATGTAGATTTTGCAATCTTATAATTATGGTGGTCAGCATAGCACTTTTGTTGTTTTTTATTCCATTTAAATCAGAGACATTAAATGGGAGAAACTTCTTTTCCTCTTTTCCAATGTTTTCCACTCACAATACCTTTTTTCTTGGCTATTAATTCTAAATTATTTATAAAATAAGGTTAAAACACAAAACTTTTTTAAAGGAAAGAAAGTATGTGTTCTTCCATCTAAAAATCTTTTTTGCCTCTATAATAACAGAAACAATGCAGTCTATATCTCTAAACACTAGCTCTGAATATGTGATTTCTTTCTTCTAATTTTAATAAAGAATTGCTGTCAACTGATATAATTTAACAAAATAAAATTTTAATAAATAAATAATTCATTTATTCTACATTTATTCAAAAATAAACATATTTTTATTAAATACATGACCTTGAATTGTTTATTATATTTAGCTTATAAATTATAAAAAATAACAAATGAAGATATGTGTACACACCACAATATGTATATACATTATGTTCCACAAGGCTAGCCAGGTTTTTGATGCAGAATGTCTTTATCAAAGCAAGAGTATAATTGCTTTGGTAAAAAATGTTTCATATCAAAAGTCTGACTTAGCAACTTTTTGAAGTTTGTTACTATAATATTTATTTGAGGTCCACAAACTTTTGAGGATTTTAGTTTTAATTTTTCTACAGTTTAAATACTTTAAGTATATATACATGCATACATGTGTTAAAAATTCAATTTTTGATTTTCAAGGGAGAGATGAAATAAACAATAAATATAAGAAAATGATAATACAAGGACCCTATTAAAATTATATATAAGAACAATGTAATGATTATTTACTAAATATATTTAAAATGCAATTCAGATTTTATAAATTAAAACATTTCACATCTATTATTTGCAATATCACAATAATAATAATTACACATTTTGTTTAAAAAACCGATTTAATATAAAATGTTGTATCAAGATGAACTATTTGCAGATCCCTTACATTTATGTTTATAATAAACCTGAATTTAATTTTACAAATAATAAGTCATCATTGAAAAGATCTTTAGTCAATGGTAAATAAGACAATGTAAATAAAAAGTTTTTCAAATTCATGGATTTGTATTTCATAAAATAGTCTCATAATTTTGCTTTGCTTTTTAAAAAACAATCTTTGAATACTTCCTTTTGTGAAAACTTTATAACTTTCAAGATCTAAAACATTTCCATGATTGTTGTCCTCATATTCCATGCTGGTGGGCATGTAGATTTTGTGATATATTTATCTATTAGGAATTTTTAACTTAGAAGCACTTTCTGAGTCTCTGCAAAGTTCAGTACAACTTCGACTTCATTATCTTTATTCTTTCTTTAGTTAAATAAAATTAACATTGTAATGTAATAGGAAGAAACAAAATTAAATTAATACCAATAATAAATGGAAAGGATACACATGATTACATTCAGAAGTAATTGCAAAATTAAAATCTGAAAATAAATTTTTATAATCATCCTTAATAAAATATTAATCTCAAAAACAGTTTTTCCAAAACTTTATTTAATCTAATAAAATAAACAATAAAAATAAAGGGTACGATTATATCGTTTTAAAAAAAAAAAAATTATCGGAGTGATGCATGGAGATCGTAATTTGTCATTGATTGATGTAATAAAATAGTAATTTGAAGAATGTTGGAATTTAGAAAAAAAATCATATTTATATAGAGTTGATATTGGAATCAAAAACTGAGATAAGTGCGAAAATAATATATATATATAGATATTTCAAGCCTTTACCCAGCTAATAAACAAGGATTTCTCATGTGATGCAAGAATAGTGAGGATGATTACTCTGAAAGATTTTATAATGAGAAGGTTTATTACAAGCTTAGAGAATTACATCACAAATCTGAGACATTTGCAATGTTACACACACACACACATATATATATATATTGAAACAGACAGATCGAAGAATCGATCTTAGTTTCATGGTTGTCATTTAAGAATGGTAATTCTAAACCACTATTTACTTGCAATGAGACTTTTTCTATTCCAAGCCACATAGATTTTAAGTTATTTATTTTGTGTTTGTTTAAAAAGAATTTAATGTAAAGAGTATGAGTATAAATGTCACAAATCATGATAAATAATATTCATGTGTGTGTGGTTTGGGGATTTATGTTAGCTCAATTTAAAAGTTTCAATTGCGTGTATATTTTCTTTAAAGTTTAATTTTGCAAATTATACAAAGTCATTTAAAAATGCTGATCAAAAGTCACATTCCTTTGATCAATATTTTTAATCAAAATCTTACTTGTAAAAATGTATAGAATAATTAATTTGTACTTTGATAAATTAAGATAATGAATTTATATTTTTGTATTCACGAATTCCGATGTAATTGTTTTGTCAATTTAGAATCATGTATTAAATTTAAAAATAAATGAAAACCGAACGTAGAACTCTTATCAAGAAAGGCAAAGGCTATTGTATAGTCAAAAATTAGATATTGCTGGAGGCCAGAAAATCAAAGGAGGCGGAGTTATGAACAAAAACTAGGCAGAAAGGTCAACCGTAGCCATCTTAAATATAATATAGACACTCTAACTTTTGACTTTGCTGTGCTTAGATCGTCTCAAGCTACAGCAAAGTAGTTATTCCAGAGAAATCACTTCAACCGTTATTAAGAAGTTGCCTGGTAAACTGCAATAATGATGGGCTAAGTCCAAGAAGCTGATCCCTGTTCTGCAAATTTAAATCTTTCGTACCGCTGATCTGTAATGTTTTCCGTGCTTCCAGTCTTCCAAATTCCAACATTTAAATTAACCATGCCGTTCTAAGAAATTCAAAAATGCGCGCCTACGTTCTTCATACATATCACCGCAAGAAGAAAAGCCGGATGAAGAAAGAATGGTAACTTTTGTTACATGAACTTTTTAACTTTCCTCTCAGTAATAATTTTATATTTAATCTGTTAACCTAATTAATTGCATGTAAATTTCTTGTTTTCCATTTGAAAATGTTACACTAAAACCTGTCAGTAAATTTCTTCTCTAATATTTCTGTGCTCTAGTCTCTAGATGATAATTATTTATATTTGTGCCTACTAATAATCCATTTGTGAATACATTTATATTGTTACTATTACTTATTTTACAAACAAAACGATGCCAATAATAATATTTCTCAACTCTAATTAAAGTCAGTAAAGTTTATCCCATAATATTTATTATATTCATTTTAAAAGTAATTTTCTTTTATCGAACTAAAAATTGTTTCATTTATGTTGAGTTAAGAAATATTCAAGTATTTTTATTGTTTCTTTTACTTTGTCATGATATTTTAATCTCTACTCCAAATCTCAAATACTTAAAATAGTCTAAAATTTTATTATATTTTTTTATATATTATTACGGAATAATGATAACCAGTGAATACTTTTATGGCTATTATTACCTTCCGAATAATCCGGGGAGTTATGGGTTTCAGAGTGAAATTAATTAATTGTTACTTTTGCGATCGTTTGATTTCGCCATGTTTTTATTGAATAGTTATATCAGGCTGTTGCGTAGAACATGACGCATAGATAAATGGGTTTATATATTTCGTTTTAAAATCCACTTCCGATCACTCTTACTCGATGTTACGGTGGCAATGCCTTTGATCTTGCCTAAGTTGGCGTCTCGATTTAGCTACCATATGGAGAGAAAGAAATTCTTCTCCAGGTAATCTCTTGGATCACTGGGGTTATAAATATGATCCTGGCTGGTTGTGAGTGTCCCGTATCTACTTGGGGCATTAAGACTTGTCAAAGTACAAGCTAGTCGCGCTCATTCGGAAATCAATGCACCGCTAAGTTGATTATTTGTAGTATACCTTAATCCCTGCAACCATCAGTACATCAGTATTATATATTATATTTTTATATGAACTAGCCTCCCATTTATCCGTATGACCATGAATGGTTTGAATCTGATTAAAGATAAGAACGACTTAGTATAGAACTAGTAGTTAAATATTTTAAGTGCTCCAAGTTACTCTGGATTCTCATAGTCGACCTGTACAACCATTTAAACATATAAATATTGGCATGAGTTTGTTAATTAGTGACAAACCGGTGTTTATTGATGACTAGCAGCAATTTATTATAAAATACATATGAGAGTCTTTACTGTACCTGTAAATAATATTATTCAAGTGCTTTCAATAATTTATTAAAAAAATTATCTAACCTAATTTTGTCTCTCTGCATTATTACTCTTGAAATCTAGCTAATCACCTGCTGTCTGTATCGACAACTTAAATATATACATTAAATTATTAGCCGTACCAATATCCCGACTATAAGGTATCTATGAAATAGCTGATTGTAGGTAATTTAGTCTGTGTTTTTCGATGAGCTAGTAAAGGGAAAACCCCGTACCGTTGTAATGTTGTCATCGGTGGGTCATGCCAGGGTTTTGGGTTTGAATTTAGTTTGCATTTTGGAATTTATTCCTAGACGTGGACTGGGTTGGAATTCGGATTACTGTGTGTGATTAAGCATGGTGATTTTTACCGGTACAATATATATAGATAATGATAAATTATATTTTAATATAGGAAAAATATAATGTTAAACGGAATTTATCGGCTATTTTAAATAATAAGTGAACTGCACTCTAGCTGCCATGTTCAATAACTTTTCACACTAAAATATGGACAACTTGTTACTGTATTTTAGATCTTTTATTTAAAGTTATCTAGAACAATAATAGCCAGAGAGCAAACTTAAAAGCAATCTATATATTTTAAAGTAAATTGCTTTTTAAATTACTGATATTAAACGAAAATAATTCTGGATATGCTATTAAGTTTATAGACCAGAAATATCTCACTCATGTTTAAAACTCTATAATAAATAAACACATGTAATATGATAAATAATATTTTAATATTGAATAAATATAATGTCGTGAAATTTACCAAGTCTATTTTAAATAATAATTGAACTGTCCCATAATGGCAATGTTCAATAACTTTTTTTCATTAGATCTTTTTAATTAGACTTACTTAGAATAATAACAGTCAGAGAGCAAACTTAAAACATCCTATATACCTTAATGCAAATTGGTTACAAAGTTTTAGAAATGAATATGATGCACAGGCATTTGAAAGTATACTTGGCTCAATTAATTCCAATAAACATATATAAATTCTGCTTTGGCAGAATTTATATATATATAATCAAAATTATCTAGTTTAACTTTAGGTTTTTAATGATTATATATATATTGTAATGTGATAAAATGATGTTGCTGGGAAAATGATCAATCTAATCTGAATAAAACATAGTCCGATCATTGGTCACCATTTTGTAATGGATTATTGATTATAATATGGGATGGTAATATAAATTTTTTTACTATGTCTCAGAATTGAGATGTCATTTAGAAAAATATAGATCTAGATTAAATATGGAATGTCATTTTATAAAAGCCTCAAAATTGATTTGGCATTTTGTAATAATTGCCACATTTACATGATTATCATTGGTTAGCATTGGATAGCTACTTTGTCACAATAATAATGGATTTTCTATCTCACTACTTCTCTAAATTTGTCCAGTCAACATTTGTCATAAAGAAATGCCCTTAAGATTTATATTATTTATCACAAAGCTGTTAGAACCTGTGTAAAATTATCTAGCTCAGTTATGATCACACTAGGCAATAACAATATTTCCCATACATAATTGTTTAGATTGTTTATTACATTATCATAAAATACTAACAATCTCTATTAAAATATAATTTATTCAGATTATATTTAAATGAAATAAAGCAAATGAGATCATCAACTATGACATCAACAAATCTATTCATTATTCCAAAGTAAGTTGCAATAAGCAGCAAATTATATATCATTGCTCTAAACAATGGTACATGCTTAAGACATTTATTTGATTGGTAACTGAATAAAACTGAATTCGAATCAATAAATAACTGAAATCTGATATACTTTACTAATTTAATATTATTTATAGTGATGCAAATTTACTTTAATATTTAATAACATTCTATTTAAATCAACTAGTTTCTAAATAATTATAATTACATTTTGAAAACATTTTATAAATTACACTATATTTATAATGCTTAAATAAAATAAACCTTTACTCAGTTTTCTATCTGTTTTAATAAACAATTAAATATAATATCAATATTTCATTCATATCCTACACTATAGCGATATGCAATTATTGCTTTGGTTATACTCTAGAATAAAACACTCTACAAAAATTTGTTATCAATAAATCTATTAGATAATTTTACAGTACCCAATCACATAAAATATACTGCAGGTTTCTATTGGATATTTACTGACTTACAATCACTAATATTATTCATCTACCGAAATCTTCAATCAATCAATTATAAAATGGATAACAATTAAACTATATATGACGATAATTGGCAGTTATTCAAACCAAAGATAATATTCAGTTCTACTAGTTAATAAAATTTATAATCTCTATTTCAAAGAAATTTAAGAAGGTAATTAAAACAAATCATTTTGACTAATGATAAAATAAAAATCTATTAAGATTTTTGTAACCAGACAAAATAAGCAAATAAATAATCAACTCTGAACTAATGAAATTATTTCTACTAGTAATACTGACTTAGTTAAGTAAACAAATATTTAAATGCAGTACCAAATAACAAAATTTATACCTAATTGGATTTAATAATGATTTATAAAATATATATATATCTAATTTTATTTCACTTACCAAAATGGGTTTGATCTTGGATCAAACTTCAAGTACCAAAATTATCTTACGCATTCAAAAGAAATAATTAGACAGATTCACTTGATTTTAAATCAACTCTAAATTTATTGGTTTATAATAAAAATTTATAACAGTAATAATAAAATATAACATAACAAACAATCGAGGTTTGCAATAGAATAAAATCAATAAAAGTAATAAAATATATGTGTATGGAACTCCAAAAAATATGTTGCATGACAATAATACTATATAAAATTGAAGGAGAGATTTTAAATAGAATGTACAATAATAAGAAAAAAATGTGACCAAATAAAAACTGATCTCTATTTATTCAATAATGTAATTTTTCGATAATTAAATAAACATAAAAAATGCTGTTATATTCAAACCCTTTTCTATCTAAACCTCCATGTTAAATCTTGAACAAACAAAAAAATTAAACATTTGAAAATATCAGATTGTATTAACTTATATCATCAGATAAAGGCATAAATAATAAGAATAAAATGAATCTCTCTGACCTTTTCATTGCGTGAATTCTATCATACTCATGTATATATTATTTATCTATAATTTTTAAATATAAAACGTAAACACTCATATATATATATATATATATATATATATATGAGTGTTTACGTATTTATATATATATATATATATATATATATATATATATATATATATATCATACCATTTAAGTGAAAGTCTATCCATTTTCACTCACTATCCATGAATTCATTGTAGCTTCTGGTTCTTTATTTTCAATCCAAAGGCTTAGAGATAATTTTACTTTAAGTAGAAAAGATAAACATGAATAGTAACTAATACAGATATGAATCCAATTATTTTCATATCTAAATTCTGATATTTTATTTTAAACATATAAATGTATCCAAGCATTTAAAATGAGAGATACTTATTTGATGCAAAATTACACAGCACTGGTTTTAATTTTCCTTTTTCATTGACAAAAATGTGCAAAGAGAATTTCTTTAATGACACAATCCAGTTATAATAAAGTGAAGAATAAATACTAAACTTTTTTTTTTTCTAAATTACAAAAGTAAAGTTTAAATTGCCTAATATCATGCATAAGTTGAGTTAATCAATCTTGTAAAATTTCTTGATCTGAAATATGATATCCATATACATATAATGGGGTTTAGATCCATCACAAATAAATAAATGCAATTCTGGATTTTTAACCATGGAATATCTTTATATATCTGACCTGCAATACTATGCATTTTGATGAATTTTTCTTTCTTTCACATTCTTGCTGTTTCCCCTGAAATTTCATCAGCCAGATGCCCCAATTGAATGAGCAGATGGTTAAAATTTTTATTCTTCCATTGTTTTATAAATTAATCACTTAAACAATAAAATTTAATAAATTTTCAAAGATAGATCTAAACGTGTCTGTTCTGGCAATGATAAAATTACAAGAACTCAATTTACAGCATCTCTCTTCTATTTATAAGATATTCTTGATGACATTATTGTTGTCACAACAACTTTTGAATATTACTCAAATTTGACTCAATAGTATAAGAAATTGTTCAAGAAAATTTGCCTCCAATTAATAAGTGAAATGAAGATATCAAAATAATTGGATACAGTAAAAATAAAATACTGTTTTACCAGTTATTTTTCACTTTGAACCAGAATAAAAAAATTATATTATAATTCTAATATATTTTAATGGATATAAATGTTTTTACATGTTTTTTAATAATAATTGTTTTATAACTAATTTATGGACAAACATATGTAAAACACAAAACATTTAATTTTATAATAGGTATTGTTATGGTGATTGTAATAACAGAAATTGAAATGTTTAGTTGTTAATAATATTGATTCTCTTTAAATAAGCTTTTATGATTCACTTAACTATTTCCAAAATCTATTTATTTATTCACATGTTCATATTTTTTTTCTGAGGTTGATCACAACAGATTTATAAATTGATGCTAAATGTTAATAATAAATAAGAATGTTATTTGAATAGTATAGTTTTCATAGTTACCTGGTTAATATTAATACTTCAACACTTCCATTATCCACAGATCAAATGAAATAAAAATTAAACAAGACCAATTACTGTGCTATACACCAATCTAGTTATTTACAATATATATATATATATATATATATATATATATATATATATATATATATATATATATATATATATATATATATGAAAAACAAAAACAAGTTTTATATATATATATATGAAGTGAAAATATTATAAATAAATTAGATAATGGTATATTATAATAGAATACAATGACATAATAAAAATCAATTCCTAATTTAATTTTATAAATATTGTATTATAAAAATTGGTTTATTTTGTTTTGATTTTGATGTGATCCATAATTAAATCCAAAGTAGTTTGAGAAATGATATTTTCTTTTTAATAATTTGGTTATAGCAATGACTGATTAAATTAATTTGTATGATGGAAGATAATTAAAATATTTTATGTATTGTAAACAGTAATATCTTCTTTTAATCAAAAGCCAAAATGTATGCAATTGCATAAAATAATGAATGGTGAAGAAAGATTATTGATTACCACTGGATTTGATTTAGAAGGCATTGGTTTTAATATTCATAGAGTAATTTCTCTTTGCTAGGTTTGAAAAAAATAAATATTTTTTAAATAATATAGAGAAGGGAATATATTTTTGGTCAGGTTGTTAAAAATGAGATTATATCTCTTTCCTGCTATAGAATGAATAAGTTTATGCAATTCATTTTTTAGATTATATATCAGGTAAACAATAAGTTAAAGTCCTGATTTAAGCATGGTGATCAAGGGTTGCTTTAAACTGATGCTTATGAATGAGTGTTTGTAAATTTATGAAAAGCACATTTCCTGACCAAAGGGCTATTCCCTTCTCTATATTACATACATCATCAAGTGTTATATAAATAGGCTATTTATTACAGTAAATTCAAAAGTTGTTGAGGTTTTGAATCAAATTTCACTTGTTTGTGTAGCTATACAGATTTATCTTTTGATTAGGAGTTATACAATTCTGTGATTTGTTTGAAAAATATTGGTAAAATGACATTATTGATAAGCAATGCATAACTTTACAAATTCACTTTCTTGATTCAAAAATTCAAAATATGTGAATTGCTTTTTATAATAAATGGTAACTTAGTTTGAAATTGAATATAAGATATTCAATATATTAATAGTTTTCATAATACAATTAAATGTAAGGAGAGAGAAGAGTGATATAGCATAAAATAAGAGGCCTCATAGATTTGATTGCTTCACATTCTTGCTAGTACATAAATATTAAAATTTGAATGTTAAAAATATCTGATGCATAACTTGCTTCAGCTTTGCCTTTTATGACTTAATTTTTTCTTCCATTTTTTATATATAATCAAACTTAATAATTTAATGATTAATGTTTTATTAAAATAAAAAAATTCATAAACAATATTATTGCTATTAGTCGTCATCATTTTACAAAGTTTTATTATATACTTAAAAATATAGACCACTGATAGATTAAATCTAAAATGCATTATATATTTAGCATATTTATAAAATACTTTTTATTACTAAATACACTTTTAAAATGTCTTCTATATCTTTTACAATAAAAAATGCTTTAGTTATAAATAAACCCTAAATATTTCCTTTCTAACCATCAATTTAAAATCATAAAATAAATGGTTAATTAATAGTTATTTGCTTTAAATATAGTATATGCCTGTTTTTAAATATTTATATTACTTGTTAATTTTCGTTTTCTTGTTTTTGAAAAAAATAAATTAAGATTGGCTTTTAGCAGAATCAGTAAATTAAGCTATATCATCTTTAGTTAACTTTAGTTACACAACAACAAATAATGACATTTTTATTTATCTCTGCAGAAATATTAAAGAAATATTAGAAGATTAATGTAAAATAATATGTTAACTAAAGAATCTTAAAATCAAAATATTAAATGTACATTTAAAAAAAAGATTACTTTTAATTTTACAATTGCAGAATATTTTTTAAAAGTTTTATTACTCATATTAGCATATGTATGTATGTAAAGCTTTCTACTTAAAGATAAGTTAACTATAAAGAATAAAGACAATCAAAGACTCATTTATTAGAATACTTATGTCTCCTATACCTGATGAAATATCATTTCATATTACAAGCAATTGTTTTTATTTTACATTCATGTAATCAATCCTGATTAATTTAGTATCTTTATTTTCAGATCAATAATGGCTGTATATTATTAATTAACCTTAATTAAATTACTAATTCATTTGCATAAAGGCTTTCTGCCTAAAATAAAATTCTAAGCTCTTTAGAATTTAAAAAAATAAATTTTACCTAGCTTTATATTGTACTCAAGTTGTAGCCATGGCAGATAGAAGCATGGATGAGGTCCTTCTAGAATGAGTATTAAGATAATAAAACATTACAAAAAATGATAGACCTTAATTAATCATTATTAGTGATAACTTTCTATATCTTACTATCATGTTAACATGATTTATTTTAGAATAATAGAATTATACTTTTATGATTTAGTATTAAAATAAAAATAAAACAAACAAATATACTTTATTTTGCAAAATTATACTTGTAAATTGAAACAGTATAAATAAAAAGCCATTAAATTTTTATTATTAATTGTCCTTAGTATAAATTGAAAATTGATTTAGGTTGTATTAAATTGTATAACTATAAAAGTTATATAACTAAAATAAGGTTTTTATTTGACATATTAGTAGGTAATATAAAGTAATAGAAAATTATCACAGTTATATATTTTAAAAAACAAAAAGTACTGGAAAAAAGTTATATTTCGTTGTAGGTAATGAAATGGTATTATGCCTCTGAAAGTCAAACATCGTGAACCATAGTCCAGTTTAAATTCTTCTTGAGATTGAACTTTGTATGAATTGCTGAAAAATACAGCTATTTGATTACTTTTATCTAATTGTAATAAATAATAAAAAATCATACACAACAGCTATATAAAATATTTGAAATATCTCATAGGTAAATTAATTAAATATATATTAATAATAATTACACATAAAAAGCCTTTTCACCATATGGTTTCATGTCTTTTTTAAATGTTAATCATCTATTTAATGTTAATCAATTATTGCCAGATAAAACACTATCTAACTGATTCTTTTGTAAATCAGCTAAATTTTTATCTGTATTATATTTATCATCTCTATCTTCAAAATTTTTAATAATTACCATCTTTTATACCCACGCTTTTTATGAATCTATAGAAATATTTTTTTCTTAATTTGTCAACATAATTTATTACCATTATCTATTAATACATTGTACAGGCTTAAACCTGCATTTATATATGCAATATATGTGGGGTTCAAACTCAGATTTTCACATGACCCACTACTCTCAGTGCCATCTCATATTGCTGACCCACCTGATCACACAAATGTTGAAAAGATAAATAATCACCAATACACATATTTCATGCTAAAACAGCAATCATCAGTTGGTCTAGATTAATATCCTCACACATATATACAATCAGTGCTCAGCTTTATATTAAGATACCCAATCTTCATACTTTAATGGAATAGTTTGAAGCCTGTCTATTAAAGTATGAAGATTGGCTATCTTAATATAAAGCTGGGCACTGATTGTATATATGTGTGAGGATAATAATGACCAACTGATGATTGTTGGTTTAGCATGAAATACATATATTGGTGATTATTTATCTTTTCAACATGTGTGTGATCAGGTGGGTCAGCAATATGAGATGACACTGAGAATAGTGGGTTGTCATGTGAAAGTCTGAGTTCAAACTCCGCATACCATTATTTATGAAAATTTCTGTCTCTAAATATTTAATTTTATAATCAAATTTTACATTTTTAAATTTAATATTAAATATATTGCAATTAAAACCAATATATTATTCATATCTCTTTTATTACCAATAATTAAAAGATCATCAACATATCTAGAAAAATGTATTACATCTTAACTAATTATTATTTTTTAAAAATATAACATTTTCTGGTTTGTTTATAAATATTGATGACATTAATTCAGTAATTTCACAACCCATAACCCATCCTTTATGAATACTCCAAAATTCATTATTTTGAACAAACATTGTATTCTATAAACTGATAATTGAAATAAACAAAAATGTGTTTGAAATCTAAAAATAAACAATTGATAGGCATAACATGAAAAGTTTCCATTGCATTTTGCCAAATCTGAGGAAATTAAATTTTTGTGGCTTCCTGACTAGATGTACCATTTTTGCACAAAACGAATAAAATATATTTAAAAAAAAAATACTATTAATAAATTAAAAACTGTACTGAGTGAATGATTATTATTAAAGTATCTTAATCCATAACAGTGCCAAAGGTAACAAAATAAAACAAACAGTAGCATTCTACTTAGCATCCAAATAAACCGACACTAAAAAGGTTGATACATGCACAGGTTAATAAATACCAGGACACAAAATATTAACATCTCTTTAAGCTTAAATAAAGTCATTAATTATTATTAAAAATCAAATATATATTTTTGACTTTTATTTTTTGAAAAAATAAGTGTTTATTTGAATAAAAGATGCTTTAGACTAGTGGAAAAATGAAGACAAAAACGAAAGATTTTCTAATTGAATGGAGCTCAACCGATTACTTCTGATGGTTGAATGGCACATGATCTTCTAAAAACTAAAAATTTAATTATTTTTATCAATCAAGTAACAATTAATAAATCTGAACTTTTAAAAAAAAAATTTTAATATAAAAATAGTTTGTTTGTTTTTTAATTTATTGGTATGATGTATTAGCCTATCTTTAAGGATTTTATGTATTGTAATTTTTAAAATATTCTCATAACATTGGTATTATTTGATAAGTATATCATTTGTATTGAATGCAATTTTAATGAGTTAATAATTAGTAAATGCACGAGTGAAAAAAAAAAATTTCTTCTCCTTTTTCCATCATTCAAATTTTTATTATTGATTAAAATATGTGAAAAGACAAAAAAAAAAGATTATTACAAATCGTTTTCTTTTCTAGAATAAAAATAAAGGGTAGATTAATTTTACATAATTATTATCCGTATTTTTTTACAAACATAAATGTTATTATATTTTTACAAATGATACAATTTTATAAATAATAATAAAAAAATCTGTGCAAGTTATCTTTGGATAAAATGATTTGTTTCCATATTTTTTCTTCTAATTATAATTATTACTTGTACATGTTTAATAGGCTTTACTCTTGAACAAGTCCAACTTAATTTAGTAGTTAGTTCCTCAATTTAAATATAATTTAATATTTCTTAAATGTAATTTAAGAATAAACTATATTTTAAAAATATATCCATATTTTTTACGACTTTTTATTAAACAAAACCTCAAATGTTTTATCAATCAGTGGTTGAAAAAATTCTTCAGAAGCATGAAAATAATTATCGACTTAAGAATGTGAATTTATTTAAATATCTTCATCATCATCAACAACAATTATCAATCCACTGCAGGATGAAGGTCTTCCCAAGTTCAATCCATCTTATCTGATCTTTAGCTTCTCTTCTCCACATAACCCCTGCACATTTTCTTATTTCATCCTTCCATCTCACATGTGTTTTCTTTCTGGATCTTTTACAATCTCTTGGAATCCAGTTTAAGATTTCAATTGTCCATCTATTATCATCTCTTCTAGCAATATGTCCAGCCCAACTTCACTTCAGTCTTTTTATATTTTTTTCAATGTGATCAGTAACACCTGTTTGTTCTCTTGCCCATATATTGCATTTTCAATATCTTTTTGTTACTCCCAGCATGCATCTCTTCATACTTCTTTGAGGGGTCTGAAGTCTCTCTATTGCTCTTCTATTAAGTGTCCAAGTCTCAGATCCATAAGTAAGAACTGGTAAAACACATTGATTAAAAACCTTCCTTTTCAAACATAGGCATATTTCCTTTTAGCATCATTATTTCTACCAAAAGCACTCCAACCAAGTTTAATTCTATGATTAATTTCATCCATTATGTTTCCATCTGTATTAATAATCTGACCAAGGTATTTGTAGAAAATTGGACATTGAAGTTTAGCACAAGTTAAATGATACAGCATTTCTTTATAGTGATATAATTACCACAAGTAATTTAGGTATAATTATTGTATTTTTCACAATTTATTGAATGGAAGTAAAGCATAAACCCACTATCAAGATAATTTAATGAAACTATGAACATTTCATTTATTTATGATTTATAAGATTTTAAAATACATTAATAAAATTTAAAATCCAAACAATTTGCTCTCTAACTTTCTGAACGTAATACTATTGAATTCATTATTGTAAAGGATTGCCATAGATGCTTTGAATATATGAGGCTCAATAATAATAACAGATATCCTACAAAATTATTTTATGATGAATTTAAAAAGAAATCTCATATTATAAAAATTATTTTAAAAATATAGACATACAGGAATAATTGCTTTCATTAAAAAACGTGACTGAAGATAGATTAGAGGAACATTCATTCTATGACTAGATATTCCAAAAAGTAATATTCTCTGCAACAAAAGTTTAAAGCCATACTAAAAGTCAGAATATGATAAATGCTGATGCATTTGTGATTTATAGATTGTTTTTTTACAATAATTTTCAAAACTTATCCTTAATTTCTGATATATATTTTAAATTCTCTTCATTTTTAATCTAGTGTTAGAAAGATGATCTGTTTTATGAAAGATGGTGTTAATATTTTTGATTATAAAGTTTATATAAATATCCACTTTGTTATTATTACTTATTAATTCTTAAAGGTATTGTATTACATAGATAGATATGCCATATGTGAACAAAATGGATAAAAATTTAGAATGAACAAAACATGAATTTTTGTTTCAGATTTGGAATTATTCTGATAGATAATTGTTATATAAATCCCATTTTAAATATTGGCCTGAAAATGAATGTCTAGTGTTAAAACAGAAATAGAAAATTATTTAAACTATTACTAGCCTATAATGACCAAGACTCATGAATACTGCTTTTCTTCATTATTTCTTTATGAGCATTCATTGTATAGGTATTTACTCTGCAGTGACCTGTTCAATGATTTTTTTACTTACTTATTTGTTGTTGTTGTTTTAAATATATGATTCAAGTACTATTGATCTTTTTTTTTTATTTTCAGAACAGAATCATTAACAGAAGTAGAATCTCTTAATAGTAGTGAAGAGAAGAATGAAGCCTAAGAAATCTATTCAGAAGACTTTTACATTAGCAAACAGATGTATTACTAAGATTCACCTCATATTGTACCCTGAATTTTGACTTTTTTCTATTTCCATTAAAAAAAACATTCTCCTTTATATTTTTGATAGCTCACAAAAATCTATTTTTAATATAAATTGTTACATTTTCAGAGTTTAAACCAAAGCATAATTTTGTAATCATTTGCTTATTTAGACATTTTAAACATATGGTTGCAGATATTGGCAAAAAACATGTGAATATCTTCCCAAATGCATTTTGACTAATTAAATGTTTTTAGCTAGATCAAATCTTACAGCACACTGTTTTTTTATATTTTACTTTACAAAAATTTATTTAAATATTGTTACTTTGTTCTATAAAGTAATATCAATCCTGGTGATCAAATAATTGAACTTCTCCAGAATATTTTACCAGCTGAATTTTCGAAGTGCACACACACACACACGCGCGCGCACACACAAGGACCATTTATTACTATAAAGGTGGACACCAATCACATTATGGCTAATAAATCTCTTTATTTTTCACTAAATAATATAATATTTACTTTTCTAATTAAATAAACTAATGTCAGGATAGTCTAAAATAAGACAATTGTAAGCTGCTAAGTCATGCTTCATGCAAAAGTTTAAGTCTAACCTGATTATGCATCTATTTGTTCACTTTCTTTGCTGATGATCTAATCCTCAAAAGTCTTCATTAGTATCACATATCAAAGGTACCAATTTTTTTTCCAGTTATCCAATATTTATATCCATAGAAAATCACATAAAATAGCATAGCTTGAAATTTCGATCTTGAAAAATTTACTTTGTAAATAGATATTTTTAGGAAGAATTTATTCACATTAATTTCTTTAAATAAATACCGCAATAATTATAAATCATTTTTAATAGATTAAAAAGTATTGCATTTCATTTAATTTCAAATATACACAATATAATAATCTTCATATTGTAATTTTTACTATATATATATATATATATCATGATAATATTGTTGCAGATATAAGTTTCAAATGTAAAAGGTGTTTATTATAAATAAGATTTTGTATTATAACTTAAATGACAAAAATTATTACACAGTTGTAAATAATCAAATGGTTATTTTCTTGAATGTCATATGATATATAAGCACTCACATGATACATTTTAAAGACAGCAGTCTTTCAATTGACTAAATGAGAGTTTCTTTACTTTATGACAATAAAATTAATCAGTGAAAATTTTGTACATGTCCATTAGGTTCTTATTGCATTAAACAGCATAAAACATCATGTATTCATATAAAAATATGTTGTAAACTTATACAATATAATATTAAATCATGTATGCACTTTATCACTGTTTCACAATGCTTTAATTAACACCCTCTTTAACAGTTTTGATTCCCTCAGCAATCTTCTTCAGGACTACAACATAATGCAAATATATAAATATTACAAGCATAAAGCTAAATTAGTCAATAAATAATTAAAATTACCCCAAATTCAAAACTCAACCAGTCTAGCCAAAAAAATAAAAACAAAAACACAAACAATGGTTTCACTGCTGTAAGCAGACTTCTCAAGTGTAAAGAACTACAAAACAACACCTTATTTATATAAAACCTTACCCACAAATCCATTTACTTCCCATCCATCCTTAATAAGTTAATTGCTTCAGCATAATAAATTTTCAGTAATAAAGATTAATTAATCTTTATTATTAAAAATTTATTATTCTGAAGCAATTAACTTACTTAAATATACATGAACATATAATTTATATACATCTATGTATATTATATGTATATAATTCATATACATGCACATATAATTACATGCATATATGTAAAGTATAAAAATATTAAATTAGAGTTAAATATTTATAAGAGTTATAAGAATAAAATAAAAAAATAGAATATATATGATTATAGGAGGTTTTAAATGATTAATATAGAATGTAAAAAGGGTAAAATATATAATAATATTTAAAGGATAATAAATAAATGATGATTATATATATATATATATGTATATATATATATATATATATATATTGTAATGGAACGTACTTGCTGCATTCCATTTAAATTGAAGAAAGACAAAATTATCCCGGTTATATATAAATAAATTGTGAATTCAATTAATTTCATAATGACTCTAGCATTAAAAGAAAAATAAGAATAATATATTACCGCTCTTTCAAACAAATTACAAAGACGTTACTTATAAAACAAATAGTACATCCTTTATTATATATCATGGTTTAATTTTAGGTAATATCAATGTTTTAAATACAAACCCAAATAATAAATATACATATATACTTGCAATAAGTATATATATTAAATATATAAAGACATATCTATGCTTAACAAGTAGATATGAATATAAATACAAATCCATACTTATACTTTTCAGATATTTAAAATAATAAAAAAAAAATATTACATACAGCAAATACATATATTTAAAATTTTAAATTACTTAAGTATTAATTTTGAAACCTGTTAAACATTTATTGCTGTTAGAAAACAAGATGCTTGAATTAAATATTTATAACACGTTATATTTTTATAATGAAAAATAAAAGTAAACAAAAATATCGATCTCAAAAATATATTTATATATCATTCATACATATAAAATTATTAACTACCTTTTCAAAGTTCACTCAGTTTTCCTTTAAAGGTCAATTTATTCCATGGGTTATTTCTTTATCCGTTTACTATTAGAATGCATTCTATCGAAGGTGAAGAAACTATTACGTTAGAGAAAATTGTCAATTCTTGGATATATGTATATTTTTATCCTTCTAAAATTTCTTTCCTTGAAAAATAAATAAATAAATTGAAATGTTGAATCCAATATATTAATTTTAGTTACCTCCAGATTATTATTAGATTGACCATTATAGATTCCAGATAGCTATATCAAATTTCGGCTCCAGACGCGATGAAATACATATATTGAAATTTTCTTAGTTGTTTCATTTTAAATTGCCTTGGAATAAATGAAAGAAACGGTGCAGCCTCTTGGCTGCGATATATATCCCAATTAGCAGGCCATAATTTATGTATTTACCATAAAAATATCTCTTATTCCAATATTCTGAAGAATGGTAATTTCAAAGAAATAAAGTACAACAAAATTTTATCCTCTTGTTTGTTTTATAACTATTCCAATAACAATAATAATAATGGCCTCCTTTTTTGTTGTTGCTGTTGTTCCACGTGCTATCAAATGCTGTTTTGAAAACGATTGTTATACATGTTTTCTTTTAAAACAATTAACATTAAAAAAAAAAAAAATATCAAGCATATATATATAAAAAATATTAAATTGAAAATTTACTTGACAGCTTTAAAAATATACATAAATAATAATATTGCATTTTTTTAATAATCACCGCAAATAAAATAATTTTTTTATATAATCAACAATTTATATGTCTTTATCTATTTATAATAATTAAATATTCATAACGATGTACTATCAACATATAAATAAAATAATAACTTCAAACAATAACTATACCTAATAAACATAAACAATAATAATACTTCATATGTAAACATCAACTCAAAGAGATTTTTTTTTTTAATAACAAATGATATATTTTTAAAATATAGATAGACTTATCGATATTTACAATATATATATATATAATGTATATAAATTGTATACATATAGTTATGTGTATGTATATGAATTATATACATATAGATGTATATAAATAATATATATGTTCATGTATATTTATATTCATATATTTGTATTATGTTGTAGTTCTGAAGAAGATTGGTGGAGCAATCGAAACTGTAAAAAAGGTGGTAATTAAAACATTATGAAACAGTGATAAAGTGCATAAGATGATCTAATATTATATTATATACATTTAGCAATGCGATAAAAAAGATTAGTTATTATACTTCTTGAAGATGTTATAAACTTATTCAAACTTCATTCAAGTTAAAATTCTTTTCTAAGGTTAAATAAAATTTAGTAATTCTAACCTTATAAAAAGTTTAATAATTCATAATATATTTATTTAAATGCTATTATTATGAGACAGTGATTAGTATGAATTAGCACTTATAAGGTAAACATGAATATGCTATTGAAAAATATAAAAAGAGAAACTGTGGGTCGATGGAATGAGTTTGGCTTAATTAAGGAAACTAATTCAGTCAAAATGCATTTTACTAACAATTAGCATTGTTTTCTCCCAATGTATGTAGCTTTATATTTAAAACATAAGAGTTAATTGTTAATTGAAAGATTTCTGGAGCATAGGGAGAAAGAAAAAGGGAAAAATTAAAAGTTAAAAATTAGCACGCATCTACATAAAGGGTTACAGACATGTTAAAATTTTATTAAATTTAAACAGAAAAGATAATGTTAAATGAAATGTAATTAATCTCGCATAATAAAGAATGATTTTAATAATCATTTTTGTATTTGTTGGAAAATCATTGTTATAATGCTGTGTCTTGTAATTCTCTTCTTTTATTTAACTAAATACCACTTTATTAAGTAAAAAACATAAAAGTAAAACTTGTTTTTTTAAGTATTTTTATTTTTTTAATTACTTATAAATAAAATAATATAATAATCTTTAAATATACATATATGTTCCAATACAGAATAATAATAAAAAAAATTTTCAGCTTGATATTTTTTGGTAGATAGTGAGGATTTGAGAGATTTTCAACCTTAATTATACTCTTTCAAGTTAAAATTAACTACACACCTATGTATTGATCAATAATGGATGGTAACATGGTTGACTATGGATCTGGTCTACCTGAAATAAAAATTTTTAACTTGAACACAATCGAAATAATTAAAATTCAGTTAGTTTGGATTTGAAACCAAGTAATAATACATACATGTTCAACCTATACTTTATCAAGCAAATAAAGTTTTTATTTTTTATATAAATTATCTTCATTTCTAAAATAATATGAATATTAATATTATATGGCAATATAAATGTATGCTGGAAGTAAAAGAGTCGTTAGTACTTTTGATTTACAAAGGTGGTTATATATATTATTTAACAAATCATTATTTGCAGTGGCTAGCATTAATAGGTTGATATCACTAAGTTTGTGTTGTAGGCCATAAATACTATTCTATTTATTCTATAGAATAACATTCAAGTGATAATTATTAGCAATGTTGAGATCTGATTATATTGTTATAATGATAGAATGTTAATTCTATCCGCAATATTGTTTTTTATGTTCTATGTAAATCTAATATCGTTATCAATAATCATGTGCAAAAGACAATGTAACACATTAATGCAAACTAACTCTTTCAAAACTCTTGAATTGTACTTCATTCTTCAATTCTCTGTAACTAAACTGTTTAATAGAAATCTTTAAGATCACGCATCAATTTCTTTTTGTTTCCAATTATTTTTTTAGCTTCTATAATTTGTGGCAACATATCTGACATATAAATGAGTATAGCCATTTTGATTCCAAGAAAAAATTGTAAAGGCAAAATAATACTACTATTAATAATACATGAGTTGATTTTTATAATGATTTTACCAATCAATGGATGAGATTTTTACTTGTAAAATACACTGGTCCATTAATTTATTACTTAATTATGTTTTTAAGTCCTCAGCAGCAGGTATTTCTTTCTGAAAAAAGTTCATACATTATCTGATTGTTTTTTTTTTTTATCTTCCAAAAAAAAAAAAAACAACAATGAAAATTATAATTCTTCAGAGTGTTTTTAAACTAATCTTTATAACATAATTAAGATTGACTTCCTCCATAATAATCAGGTTCAAATCCTTCATAAAATACTTTGATTTTTTTTTCTGTTCACTTGTTTCACATATTCAATCTAATAAAGACATGCTTTTACAATAGTAGAATCTATTATTGAATTCATTAAGATGAAAAATATAATGAATGGTATTTTAAAAATTTGCAAGAATTTATAAATGAAAATTTTCTATTAATTTTATATTACAGTAATAGGATATCTACATTTTATTTCTATATATTTAGTTATTTTTTGCAGTAATTATATCTCAATATTGAAGTACCCGTTACAGCAGTAGCATATTGAAATCCTGGTTATATCTCAATATCTAATTTCATCTTTCTACTTAAAATGTTTTCAAAATATCTCATTCACATTCTTATGCTGCTAATAACCAAAGCTAAAAGTTGCTCTTTTTTTATTTGACTTTCCATTAAAGGACTTGAGTTGTTTTGAATAATAATTACTTAAACAAAATATTTATACACTATATATTCCATTTAAAATAATAAGTTCATTTCATAGATTTACTTTTGAATTAGAATGATTACAGAATTATCAACAAATTATATATTTCTGTTTTTTTTTTGCTCTTAATTAGTTCAAATTAAATTTACTGTCAATTTTTGTATTACATTTTATCGCATGCTTTGTATATGCATACACCCGTGCGCATACACATACCCTCTCACAAACACACCCACATACGTATATGATTAAATAATTTATTGGTTAAAAAGTCATAAGATATTTAATTGCCAAAAAAAAAAAATTGAACTGTGACTTTACCACAGCACCAAATTATGCAGAATGTATTTTTCAAAATGTGACTTCTGAACAATTCCAAAGATTATTATAAAAAACTGATACAACATTAGAGTTACTACATATCCTTCTTTAGCACCAGTTTTTATTTGTAATGTCGCAGATTTTTCTTTTATAATTAGTTCCTCTCATTCTAAATTATTTCGAACTGAGTCATAGATTTGTTTGATCAATCAAATTAAAACATTTTTTGTTCCTGATGCTTTTCTTATATTTTTCTGGCAATGAAAACCATATCTACAGTGCATCTTCATTTTTTAGAATCTCATTGATTCTGGCAACTATTAATCTATGATTGGAAACAACATATTCAATAAAATTTTTGAAATTACTTTTTCTATAGAAGATATCAATAATATTTCATGATAATTATTGCAAAATGAGCTATACTTTTATTTGTATGAATTTGAATAATATAATCAACTTTAAGATCACAATGCATTAATTTATCCATATTGTAACGATATATAAATATGTCGTTACATTAATTTAAAATAAAAACTTAAAAGTGCGCAAATAAAAGTAAAAAACTAAACGCTAAAATTAAAATGTTTGTTAAACATATATACATTCGCACAGAGGCCAAACTTTAAAAATATTTTTTTTTAAAAAAACAAATAAGTATTTGAACGTACTTTTTTTTATAAAAAAGTACAAGATTTAAAAATAAAAACAGGTATTAATTAATGTAATCTGTAAATGGAAATGATTGTTTATAAATTGTTTGAAAAGCAAGCTAGCTTTGGGCTCTTGTATAATTAAAATGATCTGATGAAAGATAGATAAGAAAATAAAAAGAAATTAGCTTGACCAATGGAAGCACCAAGCCTCAGCCCGGACCCGAACGAAAATTTGGATTAGTGACGTCTTTGTTCATTCAATCTGGAGATTTACTATAAAAAGAGAAATATTGAGTTCCAGACAGTTTTTTCGGACTTGATTTGATGAGAACGGTAAGACGCACTTGCCGTTCTCTCTCATTTTTTTTTTGTTTTAAAAAAAAATATAAAATGAAAAGACTGTGATACAAGAATGGAACCAGCTAATGCTACCTCCAGAACATTATCTTCCAATGGAGACGTCACGGGAATTAAAAACAGGAACCTGGACTCTTCTACTGTAAGCTATATTGACATGAACTCTAAATTTAAAAATAACTAAGAACTTTCGTTCAAGCTTATGAACTTCTATCTGACTTTTAAGTTTAAAATCAATTAATAATGTTTAATTTTATATGTTTTCCGATTGATAAAAATCATTTCCATTTTTTTTTCCTCTTATTGTATAAATTATTTGTTGTTTAAATTTTAAATGATGAAATTTAGGTTGGGTATAGACGTTGCATAGATTATTTAGCGGTTGATTATGTTGTGGTTTTCACATTCAATTAGAATATATGGGTCAACGATATCACTGCGGCATCTTATGATGAATGCTAATGGGATTTGTATATTCCCTATGCAAGTGACGCTTATCGATGACTTTGTATTTTGATCGGTTGTGTTGAATTTGGAATGTTTTTGACCGTGGAATCTGTGCAGCTGATCTGTACTCAACATTTTAAAACAAATTTTATAAAATGCATTTGTGCGAACGTATTTAAATGTTAAATTTAAGTCGGGCGTGAATGGCTATATAGTTTTGTAAAGTTATATTAAGGGAGGGTAATCTTAGGTTATTCGTTTTGTAGTTGAATTGGCTCAATGGATTGGATATATTTGTGTAATTAGTAGATGTAGTATGAGATCCGCTTCAGGCAGGATTGCATATATATGCCACACACCTTCTGTTTGCCTATGGATGGGTTTGTAAATCGGCAGAAGACCGCAGTCATTCCTATGGAGTTTTTTGTTTATTGTTCTACTTGCCAACAGATGTAACATTCCTGTTGGTGAAGAGTCAATGTCTTCTCTAATTCTACTTACTGTTCAGATGTCCATTCCTGACAGTATAGTATTTTGTGTTGTCGTATCATGCTACATTGAATACATGAATGTATCAGATGGATTGGTGCCAGTTGATTGCGAAATTTGTTACTTAAGGTTAAATCAGGGAAGAATATTTTCTTTTCAAATGCAGATCTATGTAGTCTATTCATACTTGACTATCTAAATAAAATATAAACTCATTGAAACTTAGTTAAATGTAAAATTAAAAGATTAATAGAAAAATCTAAAATGTTGAATTTATTCCTCAAAATTTAAATGTTATTTTATATGTGTGTAAATAAATATTTTTATGTGTTAATTTCTGGCAGTGGCTTTTACTTATTGATATTTAAGATATAAATTAAGATATAGATTTTTATCTCTGCGTCTCCACTGAGCTAGTGACTTGGGCTAACGATCGGAATATTTAAATAAAGTGGAATCTTAACTGCGCTTATCTGCCTACTTTATAAATTTTTCTAGGTTTAAATGCCTAGATGGCGCCTTGTAGAGCAGATATAGTTTTTGCAGTTAGATTCGATCTTCACTTTCATTTCGATCGTTATAATATATTCCTAAAAATATCAATAGTTTGAAAATAATGTGTGTCAAACTGAAGAAGTGAAATTAAAATCAATCTATGATTTGAACTTAAGTCAACATATATAAACAATTATATACATCAAAATTCTGTTCTGTAAATATATATTTTAATAATTTCAGATCACTTAACCCTCAGCTCATACAATATAGTAAGATAAGAAAAGTTTGACTTGAGTTAAAGCCTTAATTTAATATATTATCATCATATTTTAAAACATATCCAAGTATCTCATCAATATTTGTAGTCACTTTATTTATAAGATTATAAATAGCATTTTTACTTCACTAAGCTGAACATTTTTGTCTAAAACTAAATGAATAGGCAGTTTTAAATACATATCAATTCCAAATTTCATAAATTCTCAATAAAAAGGCTTTTTACTAACTATTTTCAACTATTCTATATTTTTAATATTATTTCTCTAATACAGTTTTTAGTCTCTTCTATATTCCAAAACCTCAAATATTTGAGTTACTTTTTTTATGCATAAAAATAAGCAAAACATTTAATTTAGTAAGCATTTTTCTTAAAAATGCTACACCTGATCAATGATTAAGCTTTTATTTTAGATTTAGGCACATAGTGTAGAATAAATTAATATGATTATTTTTTTTGTATGTGTTTTAAAATAATTCTTTTCTTTCACCTGATTATGATTTCTCTGAAAATAATTCAGTGCTTTGGATCCAACAATAAATATCTTTTATCTTAGATTAAAATATTTTATAGATGTATAAACAGCTGTTTCATAGATCAAGTGGCTTTTACAATCATATTTCATTAACCTCATTATTATAGAAGAAACATGGTAAAAGGTCAAAATAATAAGCAAGCATTCTCTGAAAAGGTCTGATAAATCAAGCATCATCAAAACAGGTAGATAACTCAGATTATAAAATTTACTGAAACAATGCAGTATTTTATAGTTCTGTTTTTAAAATATAGTAATGATTAACAGATTTATATAGATTTATGTCAATTTTATAAGCAGATAAAAAAACGTTAATACCAGAAAACTGCACAGCTATTCAATTTTTAAAGGTCAAGATGGATTTATCCATTGTGTATTGAAGATTAAAAACTTGTAGATTTCCCACCAATCTAATGCTTCCTAAATATCTGAATTCTCTGGTAATACTAAAAATATTTAGAGACAAGTATTTTTTTCAATGATACTGACTTCTAATAAAAATATTATAAAAGAAAATTGATAGCTGTGTGAGAATAAAATTGAAAAACAGTGGATTGATCTAACTATATTATATAGAATAATGAAAATCATCATTTACATTTTTGCTGACTACTGAAAATCCTTTTATATGGCAACCACTAAACAAAGTGCAGCAACCATACTGAACTTTTGTTAGTAAAGTATTTGATAAATTTATCACAACTTGGGCAGGTATATTGAGGTCATCCCTTGGTTCAGCTATTAATCTATATAAAATATTGTAAATCCAGACTATTTTAATTATTTTTAGACAATACAGCCTTCTTACATAACATTTAAACTTATATAGTCTACCCAATCAGATTATACATAATTTCTCTAGTCACCTGATTTAAAAATGTGTTGGACATACATGAAATTCTTTTTAGTAATACAAGTAAGATTGACATTTTTTGAGAACTTGATGCTTTTCTCTAAAAGAAATGACTTAATATTCTTTCAAGTATTATTTCAATGATTAGATTATAAAATACTATTTCACACATTTGATACAACCTATTTATACACAATTAATGATAAAATTTTCAGCTGGCAACTTAAAAATATATCACATGTATTGACATTTTACAATAAATGAGAAATTATGTAACTTGTCATGTGTAGTGATTTTGATGTTGAAATGTTGAGAATTGATTGGATTATTATAACCACACAATCTGACCCAAGAGTTTTAATGTTTATATTAGAATTTCTTTTTGATACTGAAATTAATATTATATCAGGTTTTTTCTATTAGATATAAGAAATGTGTTTATCTTTACAGCAATTACTATACTTGCAAGAAAAAAATGATATATTAATATTAAGATGAAAGAAGTTTTTTTTTTTTGTAAAATTAATAGTGAGGAAAATCATACCATGATAACAAGATAGATTTGATCAGAATAGACTGTTTAGGTGAAAATAAGTTTAGGTTTATTTAAACATAAATGTTCTATATTCAGAACCACTTATATTAAGTTACTTGTAGATATAATATTTACAGCATTGCTTGTTGCTTCTTTTTTAAAAATATTACTTTCATTACATTTACATTATTGCAAGATTAATCTGGATCAATGATTCCTAATCTTGTTCACTTGTTTATCTTTTAGAAATCTTTTCCACTTCTTCGTATTAGCAAAATATTTGTAATTGACATAGTTACTGTTATTTCAAATTTTACAACATTTAATCTGTAAATTAATATCCCAATAAAGAAATTAAAAAATAAGAAAATAATTAAATTAAAATTTAAAATAAATGGCATTGAAAAGTGCTTAGAAAAGATCCACAGAACTCGGTCACTGATAACTGCTGACAAAACTTATTTGTATCCACTTAAATATATGAACTGACCCTCAGACAGCATTCAAATAATTACAAAGCAGAAGAGAGTAAAAGCTGAGTTTTTTCACTGAAATAATGTTCATAACTCATTATTTAGAGAGTACCAACCCAAAATAATAAAGCAAGAAAACAAAACTTTTCCTGGGATTAATTAATGAAAAAATTGCTTTATCATAATGTTGAATTAATTTGCAACTTTTGATATTTTTGAACAAATTAAAAATGTTATAAGTCATCCATACTTAAATAAGCAATTTGTAAGAAATTGTAAAAATAAAAGTTCCCATGACATATTTCAATCAAACCAATCTCTTTAACTGATTGTTTTTGGAAATAAGAATGATTATTAACATGATTAAATTAAAAATACATTTATTTATAGAGACTGCATGAATAAAAAACATTTATGAATTATGTGCTTTAAATGTAGACTAATAGTATGTTGTTTGAAAATAGTTTCTCTTCCTTTTTCCTTCTTTATTTTTGCTTTTCTAATATATAACATATAATAATCACATTCCACTCTTTTAACACTTTAAAGCAAAATTATTTATTAATATTACAGTTTCAACTGTTCCTAGCAGTCTTTGTCAGATCTGTAATATTAATAAATAATTTTGCTTTAAAGTGTTAAAAGAATGGAATGTGGTTATTATATGTTATTGTTTGAAAATACCAAGTCAATTGTATTAATGTCTAGAAATTAGAAGACTATAAAAAGTAAATCCAATAATTTGAAACATGAGTAACTATCAACATGTATGTATCTAGCCTAACACTAATGATATAAGCTTTATCTTGGTATTATTTAATTTTTTCACATGCTGCTAAATATCCTGTTAGTTCTTCTGGGAATACTTATATACTCCAGATTAGAAATCAATACTCCAAATGCTTTTTATGTGCCAGAATTCTCTTAATAATTTCAATATATTATGTAATGAATGTGGTGTTTGAATCTTTAAATATTAAAATATGATTTTATACCATTTAATCTGTAAATTAATATCGGCTGCATAAAGGAGTTTGCTATTAAGCGAAAGGAGACCCTTTGATTCCTCTTGGAGGCCTTAAAGAAACCGAGCAGGGCAAATTCCTAATGTCCACTCCATACGTTCTTGTCGTTGCAGATGTTATTACTATGTGATTATTCATATAGTATACAAACATGGATGGGCTGCTCACCAAAACGCATTAGCCAGCGTGGTGAGTTTATTGGCTTTTTACCTCTGAGTTTAAGATCAAGAAACACCATGGTCTTTCTTCTCAGTGCCTGATAAGGCAGAATGAATGTTTGTGTAAATGATAAATATTTTCCCCATACATATATACAATTATGACAGACAAAAATAAAGCATGGCCCTTATTCCCAGGAGGCTGTAAAGTCACCAACCAAGGCAGCGGTTGGTGGCCGAAGGCGGAGGGTGCTAAGAATCTCCTAATTGCGGACCCAGGCTGCCATTTGATGACGACTTTTTATTTAGGTACTTACAACTGCAGATCACTTTCAAGTGAAGGAAGATTGCAAGAATTAGAAGAAGAACTGTCTTATATTAAATGGGACATTATTGGACTTCGTGAAGTTAGAAGAAAAGGAGGAGAAACAATTGATTTAAAAAGTGGACATATACTCTATTATAAAGGCACACATATTGGAAATACAAGTGGAGTAGGATTCATTATAAATAAAAAGTGGAAGAACAATATTGTGGAGATTGATGGTGTATCAGACAGAGTGGCAAGATTAGTTATACAACTTAATAGCAGATACCAAATGCAGATAATTCAGGTTTATGCCCCAACAAGTTCTCATAGTGATGAAGTAGTAGAAGATTTTTATATGGATGTACAAAAGGCTTTTGATCAGAGTAAACAACATTTTAAAATTGTTATGGGAGACTTTAATGCTAGAATTGGTAGACAAATGAAAGATGAAATTGCTGTAGGTAATTTTGGTTATGGTAATAAAAATGAGAGAGGACATAGACTTGTGGAGTTTGCAGAAAAAGAAAAACTTTATATTATGAATTCATTTTTTGAGAAAAATGTTAAAAAGAAATGGACATGGAAGCATCCAAATGAAGGTAGAGCAGAATTGGATTATATTTTGACTAACAGAAAATACATATTTCAAGATTGTAATGTTCTTAATAAATTTAACACAGGAAGTGATCATCGATTAGTAAAGTGTAAGTTACGTGTTAATGTAAAACTAGAGAGACAAAAATTATTAAGAAAAACAATATTTACAGTTGATATTCCTAATCTTCAGAAACATTCTAATGAATTTAAATTAGAACTTACAAATAGGTTTCAAGTGTTAGGAGATTTTGAACATGATTCAGATTTGAATGAAATTAATATGAAAATAACTGATACACTTTTAAAAACTGCAACAAACAAAGCTGGTAGAAAAAAGCAGCAATTGATTAATAAAATTTCTACTGAGACTAGAGAATTTATGAAGAAAAGAAGGAATATGAAGATATACAAAAATGATGTATTAAAAAGATTTGAATATCTCAAATTTTGTAAAATGGTATGGAAAAGAGTTGAAAATGATATAAGAAAGTATAACTGTGAAATAGCAAGGAAAGCTGTAGAAGAAAATAAAAGTCTCAAAAATGTTAAACAACATTTTGGTATTGGTAGGAAATTTCTATCTGCAATAAGAAAAAAAGATGGAATTATTACTAAAAAGAGAGATGACATCATGAAATTGGTAAAAGATTTTTATCAAGAATTATATAGTAATAAAGAACAAGTACCTCCTATATCTATTACATCTTCCAAATTGCCCAGAATTTTAAATGAAGAAGTGAGACATGCAATTAAGTGTATGAAGAAAGGAAAGGCTCCAGGAAATGATGGAATTATAATTGATATATTAAAAGAAGCAGGTGAAGAAATAGAAACAATTTTAGCAAAGTTATATACCAAATGTCTAAATGATAAAGATGTACCAGAAGATTGGAAGAATGCAGTAATAATATTAATATTTAAAAAAGGTGATAAAGAAGATATTAGAAATTACAGACCTATCAGCCTTTTATCAGTTTTATATAAAATTTTTACCAAGATAATTACAACTCGTCTACAGAGAACTTTGGATTTTCACCAACCAAGAGAACAAGCTGGATTTAAAAGTGGTTTTAGTACAATAGATCATATCCAGGTATTGAGAGAAGTCATAGAAAGGTCAAACGAATAGGAGTTGTCATTATGTTTTGGATTTGTAGATTATGAAAAGGCATTCGATTCTATACACATTTCTTCAGTGATTAAAGCATTGGATCATCAAGGTATAGAACCAGGATATTGTCATATTTTAAAAAATATTTATAAAAATGCAACAGCAACAATTATATTACATAATGATACTGGAAAAATCAACATTGAGAAAGGTGTAAGACAAGGTGACTCCATATCTCCAAAACTCTTTACAGCAGTGCTGCAAGAAGTATTTTGTGGATTAAAATGGGAAACTAAAGGAGTGAAAGTAAATGGAGAGTATTTAAGTCATTTAGATTTCACAGATGATGTAGTTGTTTTTGCAAATAATGCTTCAGAGCTGCAGGAAATGTTGCAGGAGTTAGCAGATGAAAGTAGAAAAGTAGGACTAAAGATAAATGTTAAAAAGACTAAAGTAATGTTTAATCGATTTGCTCAAAATATGAAAATAAAGATTGATTATGAAGAATTAGAAGAAGTTAACAGTTACAAATACCTTGGTCAGATTATTAATACAGATGGAAACATAATGGATGAAATTAATCATAGAATTAAACTTGGTTGGAGTGCTTTTGGTAGAAATAACTTGATACTAAAAGGAAATATGCCTATGTGTTTGAAAAGGATGGTTTTTAACAAATGTGTTTTACCAGTTTTTACTTATGGATCTGAGACTTGGACACTTAATGGAAGAGCAATACAGAGACTTCAGTCCACTCAAAGGAGTATGGAGAGATGTATGTTGGGAGTAACAAGAAGAGGTCGAAAACACAATGTATGGGTAAGACAACAAACAGGTGTTACTGACCTTATTGAAAAAATTAAAAGATTGAAATGGAGTTGGGCTGGACATATTGCTAGAAGAGATGATAATAGATGGACAATTGAAATTTTAAACTGGATTCCAAGAGATTGTAAAAGACCCAGAAAGAGACCACATGTGAGATGGATGGATGAAATAAGAAAATGTGCAGGGGTGTTGTGGAGAAGAGAAGCTAAAGATCGGAGAAGATGGATTAAACTTGGAAAGACCTTCATCCTGCAGTGGATTGATAATGGTTGATGATGATGATGATGAATAAAAAATATATATATATATTTTGTATTATATGTAAAGGGTGTAAATACAATTAATGAAAACTTATATTTATTATGTGTTTGTTACGGTTATTTATGGAATGGATAATTGGAACCCCATCACATACTATTTGCATTTCCAAAGATTTAAAAATAAAAAGTATCAATAAAAAAATTGAATTAGTGTATGTGGCAAATATATTAACAATGAATTACGATTTTTGTCTTGAAAAGATAAAAATAATTATTTTAAAAACAAAAAGATTAGCCAAATATTTCAATTTGTAAATATTAGGATATTGAACTTTTAGTAGAAGTCATCTATAAAACACGTGATAAGAAATCGAATGATGCTAGAAAATTGTTGATCCAGCTTTCTAGGCTATCTGTTTTTTCAATAAATCACATTTATTATTATAAAAGAACCTGAATGATTTTTAAATGACTTGAATTTATTGTAAAAGTAAACTAAGCTTTTAAATTTAATAGAAAAGGGTTTAAATTCTGTGCAGTATGATGTAAAGTTTTTTTATGGCTATAATAATTAATTCAAAGAATACTTCTCTTAAATAAAGTGGATTTGTGTTCTGTAAAGGCATTAATTAGTTCTTGATTATTAATACAATGTTAATGTGTAATGCTTTTTTATTAATTTCTCAAATATCAACTTAAAAGTGGTCTTTCTTTATAATGAAAAAAAGTTTTATTTTATATTATAAAAGATGAAAACGTGAAAGAATCGTAATAAATATGAGGCTGCATTAAAAAAAATTCACTTTCAGAAATATAAATAGAATATCTGTAGAAATCTAAAAATATTAGATGTTTTTAGAGGTACTGCTAAATGACAACAATTTCTATTTCTTTTTGTGAAAGAAGCAATAGATATTAGGAAAGCATTTATATTCAAACTGATTGGCCAAAATATATCTCACATTTTTTAAACAAAGAAAATGATTGTTGACCCACTTGTTCATTCTTATAAATGTATATCTAGCTAAAACCTAGGAAAACATTTATTTTAGCAATGGATAATATACTACAGGATCCATATTTTTTTAAAATATAAATTCATTAATTAGTAATTTAAAAGAGACTTTTTATGGGGTTTATGATTAGAAAATTATTAAAAAATAGATTTGAGAAAAAGTTATTTATTGAGAAAGCTAATGTGATAGACTTTTAATAGTATATGTAAGAACTTTTGTTAAAAAATCACACAATGTCAAAGACTATACTAAATAGTGAGTGGTCATTGAATAAGGTATAATATATTATTAAAGATTCATTGTTTGTGAAATTGTGCTTGGATTTTTTTACCTGATACATATAGGCATAAGATAGGCATTTTTATTCAGACAATTCTATTATATAAATTCATTTTCAAGGTCAGTGACATTCCAGTGAGCAATCTGACTGGTACTGGACTATTAAAAGTATTTGAGATAATTTATAGCAGAAAATTAAACAATGCAACTTTTAAACTCATATGTCTGCTATTTATTATATAAGTTTGAGAAATCAATAGATACTAGATGGTAGTGCTTATGAAATCTCTATTCACTACTATTCTTATATAGCTTCACAGCTTTTATTAGTTAAAAATGTTAGATATGATCTAATGCAACTGAATGTTTTGATTTTAATGCATTTCTTTTTGAACTATCAAACCATCAGCCAAAATCCAAAAATATCTAAATGTTTTGTATTGAAACCACTTTAGCTGTATTGTTATATCATTTTGTATATTTAGAATCCATATATTTTGATAACCTGTTTTATAATGGCCATAGATCCTTAAGCCAGGATTGATTCAAAACCAGACAAGCATTACATGATTACAATTTGCATAATGACTTTCAGGTGCAAACTCATATTTATAGTATCCCAATTCTTAAATCTACTGTAAAGTTGTAGATTATTCAAGTTTAAAGTAAATGGCAAGGTGAAGTAATATTAGTGTGTCTAAACTAAAATTATGTAATGTTTGTTGTTGTTTTTGTTTTACTTTTTAAAGTATAACTTTGTTTTATTGATCAGATTTTAATAAACAATTCTATAGATTTTTTTTAAAAATTTAATTGCAAGCAATTGAAAAACCTTATATAATATATATTTTTCAAACCTGTTTGAATTTAGCACAAAAATTGTAAGTAAACAAATATTTTAATCACTAAAATATGAATTTGTTTTATCAACAATATTACTCTTTAGAGTAATAAGGGTTATACCCTTAATTTTTTTGTAGTAATTCTCTCTTTGACTTCAACAGTTGCATAATTATAGTTAATAATAGTAAAAATAAAATTACCAGCAAATATAAAAATATTTCAAAAGTTATCTTTGTAATCATTTATTATATAGACAATTTAGTTTCATTTTATTAAAAAAAAAAATTTAAAAATTCAAACTAAAGTATCGGAAGTAGAATCATGTAGAATAATGTATTAATTAAATAATCACATGATAAATGTAGAAAGTATGAATAAAGACATCAATATAAGTAAAAAATAAAAATTAAAAAAAATCATGCAAGAGTATTTATAGAGTTTTGACATGACCATTACCAATAGTGAAATTGACATCATATTACAATCAATTTTTTTTATTTTATATTCTTTTTTAGATGGACTAACTAATATCTGGATAACTAAAGCAGTCTTTTGATGCAAACATAGTTTGTTCATTATCAAGTTTTTGATCTAGATTCAAATTTGATCTATTTTAGATGACTTGATAGTTTTCCACAGAGGTGGCCCATAGCCAAACCATTTACTCATTCAACATTGGTAAATCTATTGAGTAATGTTTTTTCTTCATTGTTTTTATAAAAGGGATGGGTGTAGTTAGTTATATTACTATGAGTCTCACTATCTAAAAAAAATATTTTAAATTCATTTTTGATTTGAGAAAAAGTACAAAGATTATCTGACTTAACCCTCAAAACATGGGTATGGAGCAAATGTATTAATTGCTATATCAGAATGCCTTTCATAATATATATGTTGAATTAAATATTTTCATGTTTTTCTAAATTGATAAAGAATAGAAATAAAGAGATTACATCCATGTAAAGAAAGATAACTTTATTTTATGCTGGCAAGAAACTATCAAATACTAATTGGCAATCATGAGATTAAACAAATTTTCTCTATTAACTTACACAATACTTCTGTTTTGAGTTTTAATGAAGTAAAGTCAGTTCTTTTTTATTTCAAATTTATGTGGTTATAAAAATTTAAACTCCAAAATCTATTTTTATAAGTGTAAAGTTGCAGAAGATGAGTATGTTCTTCGATTTATGTCAAGTAATAATTGATGTTTTCCTGACTGTATTAAAATGTGAAGTTCTTTGTTACATGGATGCAATCTCTTTATTTCTATTCTTTATTAACTTAAAAATTCATAAAAATATTTAATTCAACATGTACAACACTTTCAAAAAGGTAGAAAGAAAAACAAATTAATCAAAAAGCTCTACAATTATATATAATAGTAACCATTTACACAGCATCCACCTGGTGTTGTAGACAAGCAAAAATGAAAAGCAAATTATAGTTTCAGAGTAATCCATTAAATAAATAATCAACAATTATGTAGTGGTAAAATTGAAGAGTAGTATTTGGGGTTTGATATATAAAAATCACCACAATACAGGTATTAACAACCATTTTGTTCTCTAATCACACAAAACTTCACACATCAGGAAATATATTCTCAGAGATATGGGGGGATTCTTTTTATGAGTCATATTTGTCACTAATGCTGTAATATTATTGATATGTGTTATATAAAACAAAATGTATTGTCTGTGCATTAATTAAGCATTATTAACTTGTGGATTTTTATAAAATGGAAGAATATTATATCCAATACTTGCTTTAATATATGCATAAAAATAACTATAAGAGAAATTAATAAATAATAAAATTACTTATTAATGAAAAAAATAAATCAACGGAATATTATTTGTAGATTCTCTCTTTAGTACTTCTCAAATTGGATATCAGAACAAAAATTCAACTCTTTTATAACTTTAACTGATCATCATAATTTCTTATATATGTATATGAAAAAGAAATTATTTGTTCCAATATAACTTTCATTGTAGTAATATTATTCATGAACAAAATATACTGCCACACCTAATAATTTCAAATTTTAGTTTTTATTCTATTGTTCATTATACTTTTTAGTAATTCATCTTGAATAGTCAAAATATATATATAAAACAATTTTTTTTCCTTTAGGCCATCTTACCATTGTGTCTTGAAAGCCTTTTATCTTCCTTTGAATATATTTTCTCTTTTAATTATTATCACATAAATATTAAATATAGTTACATGTAGAAAAAATTAAAAAACTGAAGTGTAGTAGAGGGTGGCCATATTGCTAGAAGAGATGGTAATAGATGGACAATTGAAATCTTAAACTGGATTCCAAGTAATTGTAAAAGACCCAGAAAAAGACCATATGTGAGATGGATGGATGAAATAAGAAAGGGTGCAGGGGTGATGTGGAGAAGAGAAACTAAAGATCAGAGAAGATGGTTTGAACTTGGAGAGACCTTTATCCTGCAGTGGATTGATAATGGTTGATGATGATGAATATTAGTATTTTATTTTGCTTAAAAAAAAAAAAACTTTCTTGGCAATTTATCTGTGAGATTGTGTTTCTTTCCCTCTTTAACAGCTTCCAATAGTTGATAAAGAAAACACTGGACAATGTACTGGAGATCAGAGATGATGTTCTACTTGCTTCAGTATAATGATCTATATTAAAATAATATCCAAATGCAATGAGTACTTTTATAATTTTTAATAAATGAAAGTAATTAAAAAATTGACACTCTTTTATATAATTTTTAATTAATAGTTCATTCACTTTTTTCTAATTTTTTAAACAA
Source organism: Epiperipatus broadwayi (assembly GCA_028023455.1). Taxonomy (NCBI): domain Eukaryota; kingdom Metazoa; phylum Onychophora; class Udeonychophora; order Euonychophora; family Peripatidae; genus Epiperipatus; species Epiperipatus broadwayi. The sequence continues at coordinate 3,481,740 of JAQFVV010000127.1, read as the reverse complement.
GAGTGAGAGAGCATGGGTCACTTATCTTGTTTACATATTATTGACTTCATTTACAAGCAAAATGTTTTTGCATTATTTATAAATTTTTGGGATTGCTTTTTTCAACAAATTTATAAAGTAATCTGTTTTCTAACATAGGGGAAATTAATTAAGTGCTATCAGCATGTATGCACTAAATAAATAAAATCTTTATTCACAATATCATTTGCTGCAAGTAGATATTTCATTTCTCATTTATTTATTTCCATCTTGTATGTATATACAGACATAAGTAATCACACACCTATTATTTTCTAAAATATAATCACAATATTCTTTTGGTATCATTATGACTATGGTAATTACATATTCTCTCACATATAAAAGACAATGATACTGTGAAACATTCAATTTCTCTTCTCAATTAATTTAAGTGCAATTATTTTCTTAACATATTTGTCAAATAAAATTTTAAAATCAGTCATTCTTGCTTTCTTCAAAAATTGATAATTGTATACTATTAATGATTCAATAATTTGTCATCTTGCTTGTCCACAAGATGGTAAATTCAAATCATTTGAAAATTAGTCATTTTTATGTTTGATATCTCTTTGTTTTTTCTTCTTTTTTAAAAAAAAATTATATTTTTTTCATTGTTCGAAATCATTGATTCCAGGGTCAACAGGGAACAAGCCATTCCTTATTTTTATTTAATATCAGGTCTTGTATCTTCCAAAATATGCCTGAAGTGGAGATAGACTTTGTAACCTCTTATATTTTGTATTTTTCCCATCTTCTAGGTATTTATGCACTGCTCCCTTCTGCTGATGTGGATTTCATTCTCTTTTCTGTCTGGGCCTATCTTTTACTGTTAGCTGTTATGTTTAATATTTTGTAATATCTCACATGGATGTGGAACAGGCAAAGAAGGTAGAGCTTTCTTCTTAGAGGTCTCTCATTTGTGGACTTGATTGAATGTTAAAATAATACATCACTCCAGTTCTATTATTGTTATTCATAGACTCAATGATTATGATCAAAATTCATGCTACCAATAGTTGCATCACCTTTTCTAATTGATGGTTGATCTACTGTAGGAAACTTACTTTTTTTACTCTGACTGATAACTCATATCTAAGGCATTCAAGAACTCCACCACCTCTTCAATAGTCTTTCTATATGTACTGATGACCATCAGTTCAATTTGAAATGGTAAATTATACCTTATTATCCAAATTATCTAACATTCACTGATTCCACATGCAGACAATGTTCATAATTTGGCAATTTGTCTTTTGAAAAATTGTGTAAATGTTTTGCACTTTTGTATACAAAATTTCTTTTGCTACTCTGGATAAGTAGTTGGTTTGCTTCACCACTACTTAGCAGATCCATTTAAATGGTTATATATAATTCTCATTTGTTATTTATTAATCAGTAAATTCAACACAAAATAGCTTTCTAGACTATATAGATGCTCCATTGGCATCTCTACTGCATTACCCCTAAATTGTTGGCTTTTGATAAATTGATTTATACATTTAATATTTTTTTAAGATCTTCCTGGGCTTTAACTATTGTGTCATCCTGCTTTTCTTTAACCATAATATTCATATTATTACTTTTATACTCTTTTTTGTATTCTTTTATAGTCTCTTCAAGTCAACTTCTGGTAATTATCTTTAATTTAATATAATCTGCTTTAATATCAATTATAGTTACCACTACTTCTTTTAATGTACAATTTTCCATTTGAAGTCTTTCTGTCTTTTTTTATCTTTCACTTCCAGCTTTTATAATCTCTCACCCATGCTAAAAACTGTTTCTTGAACTTGTCCTTGATAAGACTTAATAACTTCCTGTACCATGTCTTGAACATTCAAATACAATGTTTTCTCTATAAACTACATCTTTTCTGGATCTAATCATTTATTTGCTTTGCAATCTTTTGCTTTAGGGTGATTATTTTATCTTTTACACCGAAAGTTTTCTTTCATTTCTTGTTTGATTTGAATATACATCTCTATCATTTTATTACACAATTCTTTAATTTGGAACTGTATTTATTTTTGCTTTTGATCCGTGTTTTTTTTTTTTTGATTTTGATTTATTGCTCCTAAAATTTTGTCTTCCATTTTTTCTTGTTTTTTTTTTACATTTCTTCTTGGATTTAATCCTTGTTTTTTTTATTTTGGTTTGTTGCTGCTAATATTTTGTCTTCAATTTTTTCTTATTTTTTTTTCTCATTTTTTTCTGGCTTTTTATTTATTACTGTGACAGCTACTGACATTTGCTCTTTCAGAATTGACACAGTCAACTCTTTCTTGTCAATCATTGACTCAGCCTCCATTGGGTATACTTCTGGTATTTGTTATTCACTATTTATCTTCTTCAGTTGTGTTAACATTAATATCTTAATATTGATATTTAATGATTTTCAATTCATTATTCTTTTTTCTCTTACTTAATGAATTAATAGCACATCATTCTCTACCAATGCACAACATTACACAGATCATCCCTCATTCAACTTTAATAAATACTGTGACACTACAACTCTTTTCCTTCCCCTAATAACTGAATCTTAATTATTTAGAATCGCCACCGAGGGTGCCACCAAGGATTTCTCTCTTGGAACCTGGCCATGAAGCTTTACGTAAACCTGGTCTTATTTATTTTCGAACGGCGATTCACCAATTACAAATTTTGTTTATAATCTGACAGGGGTTTTCACTTAAGGACACTAACTAATTATTATAAATAATTAAAGAATTCAAATATACGTTGGATGCAAAAAAAAAACTTTCCTTTATTATTATTATTATTAATAACATTATATTTCTGCCCGATCCAGAGAGAACTGACTTACAATTTCTGATTTTCCAACTGTTAACTTTCTAAGTATTCTTCCCAAATGTCTACCATGGATTTACTCATGCTGACACTAACACTGCGAATTCTAGAAGGTGTGTATACAAAGGTGACTTATAGTATATAATCTTTCCTGAAGTTTATTTTTAAACCCCACTTTATTTGGTAAATAAATAACTTGCAAAAACTTAAAATGAACGTATAAGTGTCTTTCGTTTTCTTATACTTTCAACACTTCCCTTATTTTCTGCTAACAAGCAAGTAATGCCCTAAGATTCTCTGTTGCTTGGCAGCGCACTTTTATACCCCACCCTGTTGTTACCCTCTAGATCGAACAGATATTAAATAATTTAATATACAGTCATACCAATATTGCATAAAAATATTTAACGAGAATTAACATAAATTGTTTACAATATTAAATAAATTTATTTCTCCACCTCTATTGTTGAAACATTCGTAACAAATATAACAAACGAAAGATAAATCAAAAATAAAGTTCTATTACACTTTAACTAAAGTTCCCATTAATTGAAAAGTTTATAAATACCCTGATCGATCAGAGCGAAGTGGCTTGACTTTCATAGATTCACATTCCATTCGTCGTGCCTTTGTCCTTGTATATGAGAATTCTGGTGTGTCCATGGGTGTTCCTTTGGTTGTCCGGCTAGCTATATACATTTCTTTCCATTCCTTGACTCTTTCGGTAGCTTCATTCAGATGGGGTGGCGGCCAATTCCCCAAAGGGGAAGGTTTTGATAGCTTTAGCCGCTATGCATTTGAAAAGAGTCCGCAAAATAAATTTCTATAATAATTTTTGATTCGGAGCACAGCTTCTCTCTTTTTTTTCTTTATTGTCCTTGCTGGTCTCTCACGTCAACTGACTTACTCTAAAAACAATTTTTTTCTCTCTTTCTCTTATCTTTTTTTTTCTTTTTAATTAGCGTAACAGCAATTATTAACCAAATACTTTTACTTTGTGAAAGTTTCAACAATAGTCTAATTACTACCAACAATCTAATTTTGTTTTCTTTCCCCCACCCTTTTATCTCTCGAGTTTTCTCCCTTTTAATTAAACACTTTTAACATTTTTGACAATAAATTATATTTTATCTTTTTCTTTTTTTTTTTTTTTAAAAAAATTTTTTTGCTCAAATCTATAGCAAAAATAAAAGTTTAAGATTTTACCCTTCCCATTAAATTAAAATCATTTGTTAATTTTTATTTTACAATTATTTAACTTCGGAAAATATCTATGACAAAATTATAAATATGTGAGCTTATATATATATATGAGCTGACTTAAAATATCAGCTCAATACCTTTTAACTTCTGGTTTTTCAACAAAAAATCCTTTTATTTTGTACACACACACACATATATATATATATATCACCCAATTTTCTTTATCAGAATAGAATCTTCAGACTGTACACATTGTTGGTGCCAATTTATGTAATGATAACTATGTGCAGGGCAACCAACTGGTGCTGCAGACAAGTAAGTGATAGTTTCAGAACAATCCATTAAATAAATAATCAACAATTATATAGTGATAAAATTGAATAGTATTTGGTATTTGATATATATAATTCACCACAATACAGGTATAACCACTTACTTGCACATTTGAAACTCCACACCTTGGGAAACATGTTCACAGAGCTATAGGAGATTTCTTTGTGTGAGTCAAATGTGTGGAACTAATGTTGTGTAATTATTAGCATGTGGTACATAAAACAAAAGATATTATGACTGTACTCTAATTCAGTATTATTAACTTGTGTATTTTTATAAAATGGAAGAGCATTATATTCATAAAAATAACAATTAGATAAATTAATAAATAATAAAATAATATATTAATGAAAAAATAGATCAATAGAATATTATTTGTAGATTCTATCTTAAATACTTCTTAAGTTGGATATCAGGACAAAAATTGAAGCCTTTTATAACTTTAACTTTTCATTATAACTTCTTATATATGGATATGAAAAAGAAATTATTATTATTTTTTAATGTAAGTTTCGCTAAAATAGTTTTATTCATGAACACAATATACGGTCACATTTAATCTCAAATTTCAGTTTCCATTCTATATTCTTTTATTGTTCATTATACCTTTTATTTGTTCATCTTGAATTTTAAAAAAAATAAAACATTACATTTATTTATTTCTTAAAAGTCTTTTTTCTTTCTTTGAATATCTTTCCTTTTTTAATTATCACATAAATATTAAATATAATTACACATAGTATTAGTATTTTATAATAATAAACTCTTAAGCTATCAACAATATCAACCTGTAGTCAAGGTAACCTCATTTAACAATACAGGTTGAGTTTGCTGATAGTTTAAAGGTTGATTATTATCGTCTACATTTATAAACCTATTAAAGCCTGGAGTAATTGGCTTTATTATCTTTGTTAATATTTTATTTTGCTTAAACAAAAAAAAAACTTTTTTGACAATTTATCTCTGAGATTCTGTTTCTTTTCCTCTTTAGCAGATTCCAACACTAGACATTGTACAATAGATAAGAGCTGATGTGCTACCTGTTTCAGTCTAGTGTTCTATATTAAAAGAATATTCAAATACAATGCGTATTTTTATAAATTTTAATAAATCAAAGTAATTAAAAAAATTGACAATTTTTTTTTTGACTTAATAGTTAATTCTTTTTTTTTTTTTTCAAATTCTTCAAACAAGAGCGAAAGACAGCAAGTCAAATCCTTTTTACATATTATCGACTTAGTTTGTATACAAAATCATTTTGCTCTACTTATAAATTTTTGAGATTGTCTCCTCAGCAAATTTATAAAGTAATCTGTTTTCTAACAAAGGGAAAATTAATTAAATGAATATATCAGTGCATATTTACTAAATAAATAAAATCTTTATTCACATAATCATTTTATGTGTGTGGATATTTCATTCCACATTTATTTTCATCATATATATATATATACATAAGTAAGCACACACATTATTTTCCAAAATATAATTACAAGGTAAAATTGGCACCATTATGACAATGGTACATTACCATTATGACAATGGTACCATTATGGCAATGGTTACAATTTATATATATTGTAATGGTACAGGGTGGGCAAGGTTCAATTTAATCAATATGCACCATGAACTGATCAAATTGAAGTGATATAATAAAATGAAAAGAGCAGTATTAATAAATATACATCACAAATGAAAGCTAAATTGAAATGGAACATAAGATGATAATGATATAATATTAATTGTATCTCAAAAGAATTGTTGCAAATTGTAATGATACAACAAAATTGAAAGGTTCAGGTTTGCTAATGCCCAAATATAATATTATAAAAATGAAGCAATCAATACTTCAAAACAAAATAGAATATAATTAGAAATGAGAGAGAATAAGTAAGTTAGTTCTTTAAATCCTATATAAATGTTCCCTACTTCAAATGCCTTTTAAATTTTACACATCTAGTTTATCATTTCAGAAAAGTGTCCTTTTAATTATATAATAAACAAATAAAGAACAATAAGTTTTCTCAGCTATCTGTCCAACTTAACTGGCAGTTGATACGATAATAGGCTAGCTTTTGAAATGATGCCTTAAAACTAACTAAATCAAACTCATAACATAAGCAAGAAATGTATTCAACTTTATTATCTCTCTCGATACTTCAGTAGTCTGCTCTCAGGTTTACTATTAAAAAAAACTAATGAGAATTGATTACTTGATGAAATAGAAAGAAAAACAAAGAGTAGTCTTTCATTGGTGGTCAAGAGGTCAGCACAACTGCCTTGCCCTTGCAGGCAGTTGCGAGTTCACGTCCTGGCCGATGCTATGACACTTAAAAAAAAACAAAGAGTATATTTTATTGAATCTAATTTATATTAAACCAACTAAATATAAATAATTTATTTAATATTTCTAAATCATTGTTGAATAACATAAATTTATTTGTGTTGTGCAAGTAATTTTTAGCATTTAAAGATTCTCAAGATAAAATTAATTTATTTGACATGTTTAAGTATTGCACAATGACCCAAGTGTACTGATAAGTAATTAAAAGCAAAATTCACAAATCCAATTTAATAAAACCAGTAGTATATCTCTATTTATGATCTGTATTCTCTTCTTCTTTTAAGAATAGTAATAACAATAAATTAACAAAGCATACTATCTATTTTTATTTTATAAAGTTTTCATTTTATTTTTATGGCATTCATATTTATAACACTCGGTAACAATATGTTTATGAAGCTGCCTTTGTATCTGAATGAAGACCATTTATTCTTTAAGAATAAATAAGATGCCATAATAATAATATTATTTGACAATATCAGATGGTTCAAAATCAAATATACATTATTTTTGACAGGATCATACTAACTTTGCAATCAAAAAAATATCAATATGCTCCTTATACTATGCTAAATCTAAATATATATTTCCTAAATTAAACTTCTGTATTTTGAACTGCCATATGCAGAATTCTTATACTAATCCCTATTATGCTATAGGACAGTGATGGTGAATCTATGGCATGCATTTCAGAGGTGGCACATTTGAATTTTTTACTGGCACGCAAACTATTTACATATACTAATTTTCTATGCTTTAAATTATTCAATATTTTTGTTGTTGCTAAAATCTGTACTAATAAAAATTTACTATAAACCAACAATAAAATAAAATAAATAAATATAATATTATACTAGAATTCAGTTTATAATTTAATGTGGATTAGAAGCAATAAATTACAAAATTTGATTAAAAAATTATACTTATATAGGTGGGAATAATCCAATATAACTCTTTGAAGTAATTTTTTTTAAAGTAAAATAAAAGTAATAAAATTAGTTTTTGTCCTAATCTTTTTTTACCTAAACGCGTTGACATCATTCTTTTTTTTTTTTAACAAAATCATGAACAAATGTTTTTTTTTGCTTGAAGTTTTGTTGTAAAAGTGTAATGTAAATATAATATTTTAATATATAATAAATCTTTGATTTATAAAATTATTAAAGCTCATTTAAATTTACTTTTAAATAATTTGTTACCATTATATTAATATGATTAGTGAAAATAAAAAATTTAGGCAGTAGAAAATTTCAAATTGAATGATTAACAAAGGCACCAAGGCAATATGTGTTTTATTTTCCAGAAGTTGTATTGGCAGCATCATTGGTAAAATGGCATTATGAGACCAATCATAAATCGCTGTGAAAAAAATAAAGATGAACAAAAAAAATATAAATAATATGCCCAAGGCATTTAAAAACATAAATATTCAATCAACATCTTAATGAAATTTATTGAAAATCATTCAAATGTAACTGTTGCTAGTTTTTTTATTTTAAATGCAAATGCCAAATATGGAAAACATTTTAATGATGGAGAATATATGAAAGAAGCTCAAATGAAATATGCACCAGTTTTTTTTTAAGATTTTGAAAACAAAGCAAAAATTATTCAGAGCATAAAAGATTTAGCATTGGCTAAAAATACAGTTGAAGAGAGTCCTATAATTAGTTAACAAAATAACTTACCAACAAAAAAGAGATATAAAATCTAGTTTAATTTCTCTCTGCATTGATAAAAGTTCAGACATGAATGGATCACATGCTGGCTATTTTTATTCACCATTGTATTGGAAATAATATCAAACAATTGATCTGTTTAAGCTCATTAGTAGCAATAACAAAAGGAATAGATATTTGCAATGAAATTTCAAATGTACTCACTGAAAGAGAAATAGATGTTGCCAACATTGTATCCATAACTACAGATGATGCTCGAAGTATGACTGGAGAAGAAAATGTTTTTTTCAGTTTATTTACCCAATCATATTGGACATTCAATTTTGGGTCTTCATTGCATTATACATTAGCAGGTTTTATGAACATGGTCATTTTAAGCCACTGGATGATGATATGAAGTGTTGTGACCAAGTTAGCCAATTTATTTTATAAATTTATTGAGTGAGGTAAACTCAGCATATAATGCTTTATTTATATACTATAATATCAGAAAGTTAAATTGAAAAAAAGTTCTTCAAAGATTCATTGAGTGTTTAGATAAAATTAGATTATTTTTAGGATGAGAAAATCATTGAAAAAAATAATGAATTAATGGATATTGAATGGCTTTTGAAATTAATGTTTTTATTGATATGTGTTCATATCTAAATGAATTAAAAATGAAACTGCAAAAGTTATAATAAGACAATTGTTATCATGTTTGATTTGATCAAAGCATTAGAAGTTAATTTCAAATATTCAACTGTGATGTTATTTCTTATACCTTCAAATATTTTCCAAATCTGGAAAAATTCTTGAGTGATTTAGAATCTCAGAAAAAGCTAGATCACGTAAAGTTGATGCAAGACTTCTGTGCTGTAATTCAATTGATAATTGATGAATTTTTTTTAAGATTTACATAGTTCAGACAATTTCCAAAAACTTGAAAATGTATTTTATATCCAGACCCAATATCAATGGACAAGTTAGAACATTTTGAATGGCTTAATTAGGAAAATATGGAAATGTAATTAGTCAATTTTCAATTCAATTCTATATGGAAACAAATTTGATTTGAGGAATGAGTTAGAAACAATGGAATATGATTGATTATTAAACATATGTAAAAAAAACAAATGCTGAAGAGAAACTACTGACTACCTGGAATGCTATTTCTGAAACCTTTGATTGTTTAAAAAAATTAGCAGCTGCTATATTTATCAATTTTCTTCTCTACATATGCATATGAATCATTGTTTTCAGAAATTAATTTAATTAAAGACAGTTTGAGAAATAAAATGATAAAATTTGAACCAGATATAAAGCATTTGGCATCCAATGTAAACAGTAAAAATCTCATTAAATAATGGCTATTTATGTTGACTTTATGTTTATTTCCAAAATTTTGTTTTAATTACTATTAATTTTTTACTATTACATTTTATTCAACATGTGTCTTCAAAATAAATATTGTTCACTTTTATTTAGCTTTTTTAGAATTTTTGTCAATTATTTATTGTTATTATTTTGTTTTATAAACTTTTAAAAAACTATAAAAATTAAGTTGTTTATATTTTGATTTAATAACTGTATGGCATGTCAATCATTCAATAAATACTTTTTGGAAATTTTTGGCACATACATGTAAAAAGGTTTGTGATCCCTGCTATAGGAAATCCACAATTCTGGACAAAACAATTGATATATTCATCTACATCATATCTGTTCTTCAGAATCTAATGAGAGATTTGTCACTAAATTATAACTCGAATAAATATTTTAATATAATAAACTTTCATAAATAATAAAGAGATTCTTTTTGTTGATATAAAAACTTGCATACAATATATCAAATATTAATATAATAAAATACCTCTCAAACCTATCAAAAATAAATAAATAAATTTCACTGATGATATTAACTTTAATACATTTATGTATATACAAATGGTCTTCATGATAACAAATGCTAATAAAATTCTTGTAAAGCATATTTATTAAAACAAAACAAAAACACACATATACACTATAATATTTTTATTTCTTTTAAACTCAATAATTTTGAGTGACTCTTTTTTTAACTACCATTATTTTATAAAAAAATAATCAATTATTGTAAGAAATTAAGTGCTTGATTCAGATTAACATGGCAGCCTATCTTTAGTTGATAAATGATCAAATTTTATCAATAATGCATACCTTAAAGATTCCTTTCTGTTTCTTAAACTAAGATGAACTAAAAGATGTAGCAAAGTTATTTCAGATATTTTTTCCCCATTGGAATTCTCATCCTAATCTTCGGGATAGATATAACAATTCATTTTTAAAATAGTTTCTTTCTTCTTTTAAGTGCATGCTTCTTGGTATTTTTTCTTTCCTTTTCAAATGGTAATTAATTGTAAAAATATAGAGCAAAAGAAAAAAATAATCCCTTAGCTAGCAAGTCTACTTATTCCAGATAAAGCCATATTAATGAAAATTTAGGGTGAAGAACAAAAACATCTAACAATAACACATTTTGTTATTCTTTTTCAATTAAAATGATTGTCAATAATGATAAAAAATTAACAAGCACAATCTCTTCTTTCTTTGTTGCATCATCAATTATGAAGGCTCATTCTAGCTTACACTTTCATGAGACAATAAAGGTCCAAAACTTATTGTTAACATAATTATTTTTTTCAAAACTTGCATTTTCTTTTAATATATTACACTTGTTTCAAAATAAACAAATAAATTACTAATTCTTATAGATATCAAAAAGAAATGTAAACAATTCATGATACATACAATATATAAATACATATTTGCACATCATAAATCCTTTTTAATAAACAAATTACATATTTATACAATTTTATATAATACAATCATTAGCATTTCCCAAAGCAATTTTTATATAGTCTAGTTTTTTCCTCTATATATCATTATCATTGCCAAATCTATAATTATAAAATATATACTACAAAATTGGAAAGGAACAAGAAAATATTAACAACAATAAAAAATATACACCTGGGTTGCTTTTTTATGCAGTAGATAGGTTCCACAAACAACCTGCATAAAAGAAATCATGCAAAAATAGACTTAACTTACATTGAAAAATGTGGGATATGTTCCATAATTTTCAAAAATCATATAAAAGCAAAGCAACAAGATAAAATTACTTTAAAATTTGCATAAAAAATAAGGAAATAAAACATGATTAATAAAAAATTTCAAATATTTGAAAAAAACTGATGTAAGACAAACTTTTTTTATTATTATTTAATTTTATTCAAAAGAATATTTTTTATATATAATATATTTTACATTTTTTCATACATATTTTAATTATTATTATTTGACAATATGCAGTTCATTTCTGAGCTGGTAAGATATCTGATTCATCATGAGGAAATACAATTAGTGCCAACTTCAGTCTTGTACTGTGTTAATGGTTTTCTATCAACAACATAATTGGCAATTAAACTTTGAGATGATGATTGCTACTAATTGTTTATGAAGTTAGTGATATCCAGACTTATGTGTAGCTGTTAGAGAATGCACTTCCACAAGTGCAACTATATATATAACACACTTCCACGAGTGTGTTAATAATGACTAATGGTTAAATTTACTTTTATATACATCTATACATGGAGAAACTTTTAGACAGAAAAAAGTTACAAGTAAAAATATTTAAAAACTTTTAAAGATATATTCTTTTTAAGTAGAAATTAAAAGTTCTTAAATATTTTTATTTATAACCTTTTTTGTCTAAAAGTTTCTCCATGTATATATATATTTGTGTATAAAAGAAAATATAAACATACACATACACAACACAGTTCATATTTCGTGTCTTTAACAAAAAAATGATTTTCCAATTGATTAAAAAGTTGAAGACTTTCTCACATGTTTACTGTGAAACCAACAGGTTCCACTTCTGTTTCATTATCTTTTTCTAAATCTTCTACTTTATCTAAATTTATTGCCAAACCTTTTTCCAACAGACATTTAAAGTATGTAAAATTTAATGCATGTATATAAAATGGGGAAATCCTGATTTTAAGTGAAATATGAACTTTTTTCATCACATAAAAGAAAACTGCAAAAAAAAAATATTAAGAAGAAACATGAATCACATAACTTCAAAATCGCATTAAAAAAATCCGACAAAAAGAGATCCGGATGTATATAACAAAATTGAATGAAGATAATAATTGAAGAGAAAAATTGTAACATTTTCTACTATATAAAAAAAAAACATTGTGATGCATATATATTAAATAATCAATTTTGAAAGAAATATATATATATATATCAAACTAATAAAAATTTCCATCTTTTTTTACTGATATAATAATTCAAACTTTATCATAATCATTAATAAATATATCTGCTTTCTTACATTCCCTTCTATCAATATCTATATATGCATTTTTTGAAAACACATATATTTATACTGATATTATAATCGACTGCAAATATGAATCTTCACTATCTTTACAATATATATTCCTCAGGTAAAAATCACGATTGAATTCCAAAGAAGAGTTCTAGACCGTTCTAATAATAATAATAATTAATTGCATTCTGGATTTTTAATATTTTTTCTCTTTAATATTCTCAAGTTTTTCAAATAATTGTTATAACCCCACCCCCAGTAATTTTCAATTTTTTCTTTTTCCTATTTATGAAGAATATTTTTAAAATAGTTATTAATTTATCATACAGTTCTCATTGTTTACTTTTAGTTACCTTTTTCAGAAGTTTTATGCAATTTTTTTTTTTTACCAATGCTTATTTAAAAATATGAAACTTATATACAAACTTAGATCACACACACAATAAGATATTTGTCAATATTGTCAGAATAAAACAATAAAAAGTTTAAAGTACTACAAGGACAATACTAATAGTTATATAAAGAATATCATTCTTTTTGTAGCAGAATTATTTAGAGATCACTTAATGTGTAAGTTCAAAGGCTAAATTATTTTTGATTAAAAATTTTGCCATTTTGAGATATACTAAAATTAATTCATAAGAATTAACATTGATGTGATTTATTAATAATTAACAAAGTGCGTTATGGAAAGTATATATAAAAGATTTTATACAAATACTAAAGTTTTAAAAATATTAGGAAAAGTCATAATATTAAAAAAGAGGTCAGCACTTTTGGTAGCAACAATAGAATATACATGTAAATGGAAAAATATGGGTGATTTATTTTATAAATTATGTAAGGAAGGAATAGAAAATATTAGGCATTTGTTAATTGAATGTAAGTGCTTGAAAGCAGAAAGAGTACATATAATGAAATTATGAAGAGTAAATATGAATAAAGTGATTATACAGAAAGTGAATTATTGGTTTTTATGCTGGGTTTGGGAAAAGATAAGGGGGATTTAGATATAAAGGTTATAGAGTTAACAAAGATTATGTTGTGGAAATGGGATAGAGCAGGGAATGAAAAATAAAGTGGCTAACAGGTTTATCTGGGCATAATTCCTGACATATTCTTGATTTCGTTTAAGGAGAAGTCACAGTACATCACATCACAGAATATACATGTAAATGGAAAAATATGGGTGATTTAGTCTAAATTATGTAAGGAAGGAATAGAAAATATTAGGCATCTGTTAATTGAATGTAAATGCTTGAAAAAAAAAAGGGCACATATAATGAAGTTATGGAAAAATAATTATGAAAAAACTGATTATACATAAAGTAAATTATTGGTTTTTATGCTGGGTTTGGAAAAAGGTAAAGGGGATTTAGATATAAAGGCTGTAGAGTTGACAAAGATTATGTTGAGGAAATGGGATGGAGCAGAATATGGGAAAAATTAGACTGGGGAATGTAAAATTAAGTAGCTAACAAGTTTTCTTGGTATAATTGCTGAGAGATTCTTGACTTCGTTTAAGAAGAAGCTACAGTACATCACATCACATCAACAAATAATAATGTTTTATATCATATGAATTGAATTCTCATAATCAATACATAAACATTTACACTGTTTAATATATTCATGTAAAAAAAAATTAAATTTCTCAAATAACTATTAGCTTAATTTAAAAAAGGAAAAGTATGTAAACATAATCAAATGAAAATTTTGTTAACACAATTAAGTGAAGCTCATAATTTCTATCAACGATCAAATCTATCCCTAGCTTTACCACAGTACTCGCCTTTCTTGGTTTTATTACTGCATTTAGATACAATGATATTTTGATAATAATTCCTATGTTTAAGGGGTTGTTGCAGCTATTTATAAACGTTTCAAAGAGGAATTGTTTTATACATTTTAATCAACATCAATAAGAAAAGTTGATATAAAGGTTTTTGAAATGCCTACTTCTGGGGTTTTTTTTTTTTTTGTTAATAAAATTACTATTAAAAAATGAAATAATACTTTGAATGAGAGATCCTTGTATTTAATTTAATTTTTTTTATTTATTTAATGTACAATTCCATAGTAATATAGACCAATTATAGATTGCACATAAATTAATTAAAGAGTATATATAAGATTACAACGATAATGTAAATAACAAATAGGAAAAAAAAGAAAAAGCAAATACCATAGATGGCACCATTATAATACATTAAAGATTATATGTTTTAACAAGAATCATATTATAATTTTTATCATTTAAAATGAAACAATTATCATCACAAAAATCTCAATTATAAGTCCAATAATTGTTATTTTTGCAGGATATCAAGCTTGATGTTATATATATATATATATTGTCGGATAAGATCCCAATTATTCTAGGAAAAAAAAATAGTAGAGAGAAATTTTGTTTGTGTGTTTGATTTAATCATATATTTTTCATTGAAAATCATTGATAGAATATATAAAAAAAATGAAATGGGATAAGTAAAAGATTTCTGCTAATTTTAGCCATATATTAGAAATCGCCTTCTAGCTGTGTGTGTGGGCTATATGCGTGTGAGAATAATCTAACTTAGATGCCTTCTTACAAGTGAAGAAGATTCATTAATATTTCAAGTTTTAATTCTATGTAGGACAGTATTTTTTTAAAAAATTATATATTATTTCTATTTTTTTTTTGTATGTTAATTTTCTGGAAAAAAAAGAGAGAGAGAGAGACTCATTATTCCAATGTGTGAAATCAAAGAGACCACTAATGATCATTTTTGACCACCAAACAAGTTTGAACTCAGCTACTAATTAGTCATAAGCTGACAGTTCCAAGATAAAAATATTTTAAACGACCCACGAAGAGGGTACTATAATTAAAAAACCAATGATGTCAATAGAATAAAATGAATAAGTACCAGAGAGAAGCTGAAACAAGGGTATTATTATTGTGTTTTTTTTACTGTTGTCACCCAGTCATCTTAAACATTTTATTGTGAAAAATTTACAAAGATATGCAGTGCTGAATAACTAGATCACTTTGTTCCAAAGGGCTGAAAACCCTGGAGTCCATGCACATCTAAAGGGAAGACCGAGAAATGCATCCAGGGTTGATTATGTAAGAAGTAATATCAGAGGAAAGGAAAATCATGATAAAAGCCTGCTCTGATTCAAATTCAGGATTGTCTGTGAATAAGTTTATGTCTATACCACAATTTTTCTATGATCTTAACAATCATGTTGAAAATAGTAACAGGCTAATTTGAAGAAAATTTGCATGTAATAATCAGTGTGTGCTTTAAAAGGACATTTTGTGTTCTTTTTCTCTATGATTATTATCAAAAAAGTTTATAGGTGCTAATCAATGTTTCATCTACACATACATGTATCCAGTTTAAAAACTGATTAACAATACTTCACAAAATGCAAGAACCCAAAAATTGGTAATATACTACCAAATTTTATTAACCAATAGACATTTTATTTTTCCCCCTCAATTCTCTGTCTTTCCTCCAATTATTAAAATAAATCTTAGCACTTAGGATTTTGGTTATTGCTAAATATTAAGTTATTATAATGCTATTTTTATTTTTTTTACTATTTTTATTTCTATTGTTTATCAACTGTATTATATATATTTTCTTGTACACATACATTGCTGAGTTACTTTTATATACAAGCAGCCCCCTAATTATGAACATTTTAGTTATAAACATTTCACTATTATATAATCACTTTTGGACCTTAGATCATTATCTATGCACATACTTTCATGTATAATTAGTGCTATATGCTGTAGAAAGAGATAGGTATTCAAAATTGTACAATACTTTAATAATTAAAAATTTTTTTTTAGTAATTAACACTACAAATTTACAGTATCTGATAAAAAAAACTGTTTACATACATTCGTAATTGAATTTTTTCTAAAGAAAGATAAACTTTGAAATTTAGAAAATGATTAAAAGTATATTTTAGAAAACAATAAGAAACTTATATAAAATACAGTAATATTCCCATCTCTCTGACATTAATTACTTTTATTCTTAGCATCATCACAGACTTTACATTAGCGCTTGTTTTTAAAAGTAGTTTGTGCATGATTATGTTACATATACACTATACATGTTTTGGTTTTGGTGAATTTTTTCATTCTTATTAATTAAAAACATAAGTGAATAACAAAAAAAAACAGCAGTGTTGATACAAACAAAAAGAAATCAAGGTTTTGTAAACCCCAAACAATAGAGACAAAAGTGGATATAATTAGACATTCAGAAAATAATAAATCTTTTGCTTCAATCACACATTCATGTTGTGGAAATATTTCTTCAAAGATTGTTTTAAAAAGACATGGTGCAGTAATGGATGAAATGGAGAAATCTTTGGCTTTATGGATTGAATATCAACATCAAAAGACATCCCAGTGAGTTTATCAATTATTCAAACTAAGGCTCTTAGTTTGCATGAAGATTGGAAGAAAAAATTTAAAAAAAAAAGACTCTGCTGTTGTATTTGTAGCAAGCAATGGCTGGTTTCACAAATTTAAAATGAGATTCTTTACATAATATTAAATATACTGAGAAAGATGCCAGTGCAGATAAGAAAGCTGATAGTGAATTTATTTCCACTTTATCTAATATCATTAAAGATGGAGCTTATTCTCCATGCCTAGTCTTTAATGTAGATGAGACAAGATTATTTGGGAAAACGATGCATGCATGTACATATTTAGCAAAATAAGAATCATTTCACCTGGACATAAACCTTCTAAAAACAGAGCCATACCATGCTACAAAAAATTCTAACATCTACAAAGCCTAAACTTAAAATTATGAAAAAAAAATTGCATCTATGAAATACCATGTGAATGTGGAAGAACATATATTGGTGAGACCAGTCATCCCATTGAAAAGCACTTGCAAGAACACAAACTAATGATTAAAAAAGAGAAAACAGATGTGCCTAAGGTAGCAGAACATGTATGTGCCAATGAACATATGTTCAATTGGGAAAATACAAAAATATTCCGATTGAGAAGAAAAGGTATAAAGAATATTTAAAGAAGAAGCTCACATGACAATGTCAAAAAATCCCATAAGACAACCTAATGTGATTATACATAATGTATGGAAACCATTAATCAACTTTGCTTTAAGGAAAAAGTGAAGAAATCAGGAGGAACCTCATAGGTAAGTATATGAAATTACTACAGATGGTTGCCTTTGGCAGGGTGGCTCAGTTTGTTAGAGTGTTACTTTAAAATTCAACACTCAAGAATCTAAGGATATAGGTTTGAATTTTATGCTAGTACTGTCACTGGTCAGGCCAGCAATACCTGAAGAAGAGGGTAGAATACTACCTCTCAAAACCTTGTCCATATA
Source organism: Epiperipatus broadwayi (assembly GCA_028023455.1). Lineage (NCBI taxonomy): Eukaryota > Metazoa > Onychophora > Udeonychophora > Euonychophora > Peripatidae > Epiperipatus > Epiperipatus broadwayi. Next base: position 3,463,605 of record JAQFVV010000127.1, on the reverse strand, counting down.
CTAACCTGTTTGTTGTGCTATTACTAACAGTTAAATGTATTTGGAATATTTAAATAAAGTTAAATTTTTCTAAAGAAAACACCATCATCACAAATCTTCAGAAAAACACCAAGATTAACATTGCTTCTTGGAGCTAATTTAGCTGTTGATTTTAAATTGAAGCCAATGCTAGTTTATCAGACAGGAAGTCTGAGATGATTGAAAGAAAAAGGTAAAAGAATGCTTCCCATCATTTGAAAATCAAATATTAAGCCTGGGCTTACAGCACAGCTTTTTCAAAATTGGTTCTCACATCATTTTGTGCCTTCTGTTAGGCAATACTGTAGTGAGAATAATTTACAATTTAAAACCCTATTTTTCTTAGACAATTCTCCTGGATATGCAAAATCCCTGCAAAATTTATATACAGAAGTTAATGTTGTGTTTATCCCTCCCAATACCACAAGTGAAATACAACTTATGGACCAAACTGTGATAGCTATTTTTAAGTGGTATTATATGAAAAGATTAATGACAAATCAATCAAGGCAATTGACAAGGAAGGTGGACATATATTAAGAGATTTTTGGAAAAGTTATAATATATGAAATGCAATAAATATTATTGTGGATGCATGGGCTGAAATAAGAGAGTCAACAATGAAATGTTGTTGGAAAAAATATATTCACAAATGATGAATGTTTCTATGGACATTAAAGAAACTCCTGAAGATATCATAGTCAATATAATGAATGAATTAAATTTAGATGTCATTGGTGATAATGTTGATGATTTAATGCAATCTCACTCAGAACCTCTGTCAAATGAAGACTTGATTAAACTACAAGAGATGAAGGAAATACAAAATGAAGAACTTGATAATGAACTTATTGTTAAGAGTTTGACAATCAAGAATATGAATGAAGCCTTCATGCATCTTGACAAATTTTTGACCTTCATGGTAGAATGTGATCCCAATGAAGAGTACATATCTCATGTATGAAAGGCATAGAAAAACACACAGAATGTTACAGAAGTCTTTATCAAGAGAAGAAAAAGAATACAATTCAATTAACTCTTGATAAATTTGTAAACAAAACTCCAGATATTAATTAATAAAAATAAATACTGTACTGTAGTTTTCAAACAATTTCAAATTCCAAACACACATCAGGAAACAATTAAGTTCATAACTAGGGAACTGCCTGTAGTTCATTTTAAAATAGATATTCATTTTTTTGATTGAAGTATTTATGTAAACACTTTTTGATGATGGGAAGATTTAAACCCTAGACAATGTGTGTATGTACATAGATGCATGGTCATAGTAGATATGACTAAAATAAAATCATAAAAGGGGGTATACAATGATAATAGTAACAAGATGAGAATTTATTTTAATAGTATTAATTTAGTAAATGCAGAAATTAGGCAGAGCTGTGAATGGTTACAGATTTATTAGAGAATAGTTACATTACAATATTACTGAGAAGATGAGGGTGTGTATATGCATTTTTTGATTTTGTTTATTAAATTATATGAATGTCATAAAAGACTAAATTATTTAGCTAGGTAAAATAGTATTTAAATACCATAAGTAAAAGATGTGTGATGCTTGCCATTTTTCTTTTTTTTACTATTATTAATCATTGAATGTTTAGTAACTTTATTATTAATTTTATTTTAATTAATTGTTTTAGAAATGTAAATATTATTTTGTAATGTTGGAAGAAAACATGAATTAGATATTGAAATTAAACCGCTTATATTTGTTTATTTATCCATTACAAAACTCCTTATAAATGTTACTCAAAAGTCATCATCAGATAGGAATACCTTATGAACACAGTAAAATATGAAAAAAACTAATTTTATTTATATGTAAAATCTTAATTATAGAGATATGTATATGTTGCTTATAACAACATTTAGTTGCTGAATAGGTATTTAGGGTCTAGTTCTCTTTCGTTGCCATGGAAGATGATGGGAGTGATATCATCAGAAATTATTCATATAGCATGGTAAATAAATACAGAATAACAGTGCATATGACTTTTTATAAGCTAGCTTAGCGGTTAATCTCCCATCGATAGGCAAAATAACTTGAAGATCCAGGAGCTGATATTCTAAAGGTCGGAACTAGATGATGTTCCATGAAATGAATATTAATCATCCCATCCTGAACAATAAAACACAAACAATTAGTTATAGCTACATAGTAAGAGACCAGGTATTTGTGTTTGGATGCTAAGATTGTATAGATGCTAAGATTATGGTACAACATCAACTGCTTAATAGTTGCTGTGATTCCATACCAGTACAATAATTTTGCTATTTAACTGTCGGATGATGATTGGCCATCACCCTAGTTCATTGTAGGTGAACTCTGTAAATCCACCATACCATACAAATTACTGGTATACTAGTTTGATGCACCAATTCAGATGAATTTGGTATAATAATTTGGCAATCAATGTAATGGGCTGGTGATTCAAACCACTTGCCAGTACAAGAATTTGGTCTTCCAATTGAGAGCATTCTGATATAATAATTTGGCTACCAATATAATGGACTGGTGATTCAAACCACTTCCCAGTACAAGAATTTGGCATCCCAACTGTGAGGGCATGAGATATATAACATACTATCTGCTTGAGATTAAGAGTAAACAAAAATGGGAAGGAGATAAGTAGGCAAACAATTAGCATAAAAAAGACACTATAATAATTTGGCACTTACAACTGAGAGCTCAATGGACACCATATATTGGGAGTAGAGTGAGCATAATAAAAAAAAAGGTGAATAAATTTTAGTTTTTTTTTTTAAAAAAAAAAGAGATTTGTTTTAGTATTGGATAATTGTAATCTTGTATTCTTATTTAGACTTTATATAGTAGTATTTATTATTATTTCATGATTAACATTGGCAAAAGATTATAGCTGTGAAACAGCTTAATATTTCAGTCATAAAACATCTATGCATCACAGCATAAGTCAGTCTTTGATCCAGTGATAGGTTTTTCTTGTTAAAACATTTGTTTTATTAATAAAAGTGGTTATATTTTGGTTTATTTAAGAGTGAAATCTTAACTACTTATACAAATTAATCAATTCTGGGTCATTTATTTTATCATAGCATCCAGAATAAAACACTGATTATTTATTGTAATAGAAGAAAAAAAATTGTTTTCACTGATAATTTGTTTAAAAATAAAATCAGTGTTCTAACTTAACTGTTATATGGAAAACTATTAATTTTGGAGATTGGATTGGGTATTTGATTGTTGGAGTTTGTTTAGCTGTACTTTCAGTTTTGATGATAGATGCAGGATTTTGTCATTACCTTGAGGATACAATGTTTTCATACAACTCTAGAATGTGTTCTGCCTCAATCATTGCTCTAACCCATTTTCAGATTTCCTATTGTTTATCATGGTGCAGTTAATATCACCCTGTTATGATGCCAAACTCTAATACTTTAGAGAAGGAACAAGGCATAGTTCTCTATATTTCCAGCTTCTAAGACTCAAAGGAGCAGCATTTTGCAAAGATGTTTTCATTCTTATTCTGGGTTGTGATAGCTTATTTTATCTAAATTGAGATAGCTCTCCTGGTGTTCATGGGCATTGTGCACTTATAATCCAGGGCTGAATTCTTTATTTATCTCACAATTGCATGTCATTAAGCATTCTGTAAGCTATCAATGACTGTCAAATATCTAGAAGAAATTGATGAGTAGATAATCTGAGGTATGAACCTTGTTTTGACTCTAAAAATTATGTTAAAGAATGTTAGATGGGTGTTACATTTCTATTTTCCTTTTTCCCATGAGGTAGTGGTATTTGGAACAATAGATAGTATAGGATGTGTTTTGGGGGTATAGATCTACCAGTTCTGGTGGTTGGAGGGCCTGAAGAACAAGGTATTGAACATAACATTGATAAAATAATAAATCCGTATTTTAGATTTAGAGTAAAAAAGTACAGTTCCTAATATATTCACTGTGGATTTCTACAAGACACAAGGATGTGTGGTATTAAAGGGCACTAAACAAAAACTGTTATTAGGAATCATGATAGACATTCAAAGAAATGAATGAGAAAATGAATAGATAGTCCAATAGATGGGAAAATACAATAAATAGTCAGTCCAATAAATTGAAGAGGAAAATAGACAGGTGATCCAGCAACTTAGAGAAGCTGTATAATCAGTTTAAAAAATTAGAAAGTAAAATGGATAGTCAGTACAGAGAAATGAGTGTAAAAATGTATATTCAATCCCCAAAAATGAATGAAAAAATAGAAAGTAGTATCAAAAGTGAGACATCAGTGATACAATAAACAGTCACTACCAAGAAATGCGCCAACAGATAGATTGTCAGTACAAAAAATAGAATGATACATTTGATAGACAAGTAGGAGAGTTTAAAAAGCTTAAAAATAATTTCAATGTTTCAAGTAAACAATGAGAGGATTTTAAAACACATTTGAGAACTAAAATCAGAGAGTTTGATGAAAGATGTGATACCAGATACAATGAATTGACAAACAAGTTTGAGATGAGACAAGAACAAGAAGTAAATTAGGAGAAATATGTGATGAAAGAAAAAAGGCAATGATAGTGTTAAAGAAGCCTTAAAAATGGAACTTAAATCAATTAAGATAAAGGTTGCAGAGGCACAAAATCAGTTGAAGACCAAATATAAAGGGATACATAAAACACAAGGCAAATAGGAATATGAAATAAAAAAGTACAGAAAGAAATAATAGAAAGTCAAATTAAGATAGAATATGAAAGATCAGATGGTTAATGTTGAACAACTTAGACAGGAAAAGATAGGAAACATACAAAAGTATACAAGAGATTGAAAATTGTCAGAGGGAGCAAGGAGATCTTGATGATAAACTTAAAAGTCAAAAGAAAGCTATAGTGAATGAGGTGAGGGAATACTTACAAAGTCAAGAGCAGGATTTAAATAGCAAATATTAGTTATGATACAGAATGGATTGACATAAAATACAGCTAATAAAGTTAATGATTTTTGCCAAGAGGCAAGTCATGAATTTAAGCATAGAGGTAGCAAATTAGGGCTTGAGAATATATTGGCAGATAATGAAAATGGAGACCCATCCCATTCATAGTGAGAGATAACCCTAGGCAGTTGGAAGATGAAGAAGATCGAAAAATACTGAATGAGAAAACTCTAATATAGCTAAGTATATACAGATCAAAGTATTTAGGGGTGAATATTGAAAAGAACTTCATAGAGTATTTAAGTGGTTAGACAAGCCATTCTCACTAAGTAGGTTGAATAAAAGGGAAAAGCTCACAATTTCTAGTAACAACTTACATGCCTCAGCTAAATGCTGGGAGAAATAACTCTTCCAAAAACTGAAAACCTGTGGGGAGACTTCAAATTTATGTTGTTAAAAGGATTCTAGAATGAAGACATGCTGGAAAGCTTCAGGTATCATATTGGTCAAGACAATTGTGTTCCAAGGAGGGCATCTATACCCAGGCTTTTCAAAGTCAAGCTGCAACTCTGAAGAACTAACTGCCTTTACTTTATTAATAAACCAAATATTAGGATTTTAGAAGAAACCTGCCTAGATAGGTTGAACAGGTTCTTATAGCAGCTGACCGATACACTGTTGAAAAGATGGCAGATATGTTAGTCTTTTGAATCCAGTGAGAGCTTATCTGGGAACACACAAAGACTAAAGAAAGAGAATATAGGTCTTAGAGTCTCTAGAATACAAGTAGTCTGAGGGAAAAACAGTCACAAGATGGGTATAAAATTACATAATTGTATGAAAAGTGTAAAATTATTGAGAAATTCTTAATTAATAATATTAATTTTATTTGGCATCAGGATGATATAGTTTTAGATAAATTGCAAAGTAAATATCAAGATAGCATGTCATACCATTTGTTAGGTTCTAGAGACTTGTTTTATAAATATCCTATTAGAATGAAAACAGAGGAAAATATATTAGGTGAGAAAGATGAAGGCTTAAGATCGATTATCACCAATCATAATTTTATGTGGTATATAAGGTATCAAAAATATATATTTTTAGATAAATTAGGAGTAAATTATATAGATATAGATTTATGGGGAGTAAGTCATACACAAGATTGCTATTATAAATGTTGGTAAAGATAAAATTTGAAAGGATCTTACAATTCTGTACATACCATGCATGTAATATTATAACATGGCACAAACTATGTATTTTGGTTATACAGTTAAAAAATAGCTATTGTATTGTTGCTAAGGATGAGAGCCATTTGTTATTTGAGTTATTTAATAAAAATATAAGCATTACCATTTCAACTTTTAAAAAAAAGGTTCTTTTTAATTGTAGGGGGATGCAGATGTAGGGTAAAATCCCAATTATTCCAGAAAAAAAAAGTAATAGAGAAAAATTTTGTTTATGTGTTTAATTTAATCAGCTATATATATTTTTCATTGAAAATCACTGACAGAATACAGAAGGAAAATGAAATGGAATAAAAGTAAAAGATTTCTGCTAATTTTGGCAATATATTAGAAAACAACTTATTGCTATGAGTGTGGGTCTATATGCGTTTGTGAATAATCTAACTTAGATGCCTTCATATAAGCAGAGAAGATTAATTAATATTTCAAGTTTTAATTCTATGTAGCCAGTTTTTTTTTTTAAAAATTACATACTCTTTCTACTTTTTTTTTGTATGTTAATATTCTAGAAAGAAAATGAGAGAGAGAGAAACTCATTATTCAAATGTGTAAAATCAAAGCGACTGCTAATGATCGTTTTTGACCACCAAACTAGTTTGAACTCAGCTACTAAATTAATCATAAGTCGACAGTTCCAAGATAAAAATATTTCAAACCACCCAAGTGGATAGGAGATACCTTAAATTACATATTACCATCAAGAAGCTAGTATAATTAATGGACCAGTGATATCAATAGAACAAAATGAATAAATACTAGAGAGAAGCTAAAATAAGGGCATTATTATTGTTTTTTGGACTTTTGTCACCAAGTCATCTTTGCAAATTTTCCAAAATAAAATATTTATATGGCTTGGTGACAACAGTCCCAAAAAATTTGTAATTTTTTCACAATAAAATATTTAAGATATGCAGTGCTGAATGCTAGATCACTTTGTTCCAAAGGGCTAGAAGTCCCAAAATCCAGGCACATTTAAATGGGAGACGAGAGGGATGCATCCGGGGCTGACTGGAGCTGACCATGTAAGAAGTGATGAGTACAGGGTCTACAATTCCTCATTCCTCCATTCACTTTGGGAAAGTAAATATCAGACAAAGGGAAAATCAAGAAGAAAGTGTTCTCTGATTCAAATTCAGGATTGTTTGTAAATAAGTTCAGACAACAACTAGTCTATGTCTATACCATAAATTTTCCATTAGCTTAACAATCATATTGAAAATAGTAACCAGGCTATCTTGAAGAAAATTTGTGTATAATAATCAGTATGTGCTTTAAAGGATGTTTTGTGTTCTTTTTCTCAGTGATTATCAAGGAAGTTTGTGTGTGATAATCAATGTGTCGTCTACACATATACATATCCAGCTTAAAAACTAATTAACAGCACTTCACAAAATGCAAAAACTCTAGAAATTACTAATATACAACTAAATTTTATTAACTATTGACATGTCATTTTTTTTTCTCAATTCTCTCTCTCTTCTCCAAATATTACAATAAATCTTAGCGATTAGGATTTTAGTTATTGCTAAATAATTATGTTATTATCATGCTATTTTTATTTTTTTTACTATTTTATTTTAATTGTTTATCATTTGTATTATATATATTTTCTTGTACACATATATGTTGATGATTTTTGATATAATCCATTTTAAAATAGATATTCATTTTTTTTTATTGAAGTATTTATGTAAACACTTTTTGATGATGGGAAGATGTAAAATCTAGACGACGTGTATATGTACATAGATGCATGGTCGTAGTGGACAGGACTAATAAAATGATAAGGGGAGGTAAATAATGATAATCGTAACTAGATGAGAGATTTATTTTTTCTTTTAGTATTGATTTAGTAAAGGCAGAAATTAGGCAGAGCTGTGAATGGATACAGATTTATAAGAGAATAGTTACATAACAATATTACTGAGAAGATGCGGTGCATATATGGATTTTTTTGATTTTGTTTATTAAATTATATGAACGTCACAAGGGATTAAATTATTTAGCTAGGTGAAATAGCATTTAAATATCATAATTAAAACATGTGTGATGCTTGCCATTTTTATTACTATTATTAAGCATTGAATGTTTAGTAACTTTATTATTAATTTTATTTTAATTAATTGTTTTAGGAATGTAAATATTATTTTGTAATGTTGGAAGAAAACGTAAATCAGATGTAGAAATTAAACTGCTTATATGTGTTTATTTATCAATTACAAAAGTCCTTATAAATGTTACTCAAAAGTCATCATCAAATAGGAATACATTATGAACCACAGATAAATATGAAAAAAGGTAATTTTAGTTATGATATACAAAATCTTAGTTATAGAGATATGTACATGGTGCTTATAACAATCTCTAGTTGCTGAATAGGTATTTAGGGTCTAGTTCTCTTTCATTGCCTTGGAAGCAGGATGGGAGTGATATCACCAGAAATTATTCATATAGCAGGGCAAATATGTACAGAATAACAGTGAATATGACTTTTTTTGAGCTAGCTTAGTTGTCAATCTCCTATCAATAGGCAAAGTAATTGGAAGACCCATGAGCTGATATTCTAAAGGTGGGAACTAGATCATATTCCAAGAAATGGATATTAATCATCCCAGTCCCAAATAATAAAACACAAACACTTATCTGTTGCTAAATAGCAATGCATGAGGTATTTGCATTTAGATGCTAAGATTGTATAGATGATTAAATTATGGTACAACACCAACTGCTTGATAGTTACTGTGCTTCCATACCAGTACAATAATTTGGCTTCTCAACTGTGGGTTAATGATTAGCTATCACCAAAGTTCATTGTGGGTGCTGGTACAATAATTTGATGCACCAACTCAGGCTTGATGAATTTGGTATAATAATTTGTCAACCAATGTGATGAGCTGGTAATTCAAACCACTTACTGCTACAAGAATTTGACCTTCCAATTGAGGGCATTCTGGTATAATAGTTTGGCAACCAACACAATGGACTAGTGATTCAAACCACTTTCTGGTACAATATATGTATATGAGGATAAAATAATTTATATTATACTGTGCACAAGTTGTTTTTTTTTAATTTGCCAACATTTTGATGAAATGACATTGATCCTTGTCAATGCTTATTTTGTAATAAGAAATTGTTTTTCCTCAAATAATAATGAAATTGTGATTACACATAAAGTAAAGAAAATTTATTATTATATGATTGTCCAATATTAATAGGTTGTGAAATGATAAAAAATTGTAATCAGTATTGATTAGAATAAAAATGAGATAAAGTAACAGGTTTCCATAATACTAGAATAGTTGTACTTTTTTATATTTACTTAAAATGTTTGGTCTATCTTTTTAAAATCTCTCATAGTTTTTAAATTAAATTTTTTCCAAAGAAACTATCATTTTAATGTTATGCAATTAAATATTGATTAAAAACATTTTTTATATTTCCTAACACTAATGCATCTATTTAATTAGTGTACATAACTTCTTGAACATTGTGAGCATGGACCTTTATAGACTCCTTACCTTAGTATTTCACGAATACTTGCTATAAAGTATACCTGTATTCAAATACATGCTTATGAAAAAAATGTCCCCATGTTTTTTTTAATTAAAAATGTAGTCTTAATATTGAAAGTAGACAGACTTCTACTAATTTTATCAGAAATTCCTATAATATGAGACAACTGTATAATTAGTTGAAGAATGCTTAACTTCCCCATCATTTTTCTTCCTAATACCAATTCTATGTAAATCCTTGTGTATATATTTTTACTATAGCCATTAGAGAATAAAATAATTTTAGTTACTAGGATCAAAACTCTAATCAAAATATTTTTTGCCACAAAAATTATATGAACAGGATGATGATGAAAATTAAAATTGATAGATCTATTTGTATGGGTGAATTTTTGATAAACAGTTATTGACAAGAGTCATCAGGTTTTTACTAATTAAAATATCTAGAAAAGAAAGTGATTTTGTTATTTTCAACTTCCATGACAAACTTACTATTAGGATGGTATCCATTAAAAATAGAAAAGGATTCAGAGCATCTGTAGATTGAGACTAATCTAACAAATGCATCGTTCACATATTTAAACCAAATGAATGGAAAATTACTAACTGCATTCAATATTTGATTCTCAAAATTATTTATGAAGAGATCAACAATTACAGATGATGTAGACAAACCCAAAGAAAGCCCTATTATTTATTTATAATTTAGAAAACCATAAATAAGATGTATATTCTCAAGGTAATGTTGTTTTGCCAATGTAACAATAAAATCATATGAATTATTGTATTAAGCTATTATAGATAAAACCTCTTCAATAGGAATACTGGTGAACATAGAAGAGACACAAAACTGACCAATAAATCACTTTCAGTTAGCTCTGAGTTTTTAATAATATTAATAAAATGAGCAAATTTAAAATTTTACATGGAATGTTATCTGACAAAGATTGCAAGCATTTGGCTAAAAATGGAGTCAAAGAAGGTGTGGAAAAATCAATAGCACATACAATAGGTCTCAGAGCTACCTCAATATTATTAATTTTAGGTGAGCCATAATATTTAGGCTTTAATGAAGAGCCTTCTCTGGGAGGAATTTTAATTATTATAAAAAGTTTTCTTTTTTTTCTACGAATATCAGAAAATTTGTAATATCCTTTTTATAAGTGCCATCATTTGGTAAACTTAAAATTTTAATTTTATTATCAAATTACCCTTATTTTCTGGAAAGATATTAATAAAATCATTTCTTTTTAAATTATTAAGAGCAACAAATTCGCCTCTAGATAAATTAATTTTTGGAGGTTTGACATCGTTAAAACATCACAAACCTCAAATTTATTAAATAAGGTTAGCTGTATGTAAGTTATATTTTTTAGAGAAAATTCCACATTACAGACAATATTTTCAAGTGAAATAAGTTTAGGCCCTAGCATAAAATTAAAACCTTTCTCCAATAGAGAAACTTTATTTGAAAAGATTGCTAATTACATAAATTTTTAACCACTTGTAAATCAATAGAAGTAGGTTTAATAAAATGTTTTACGTTTAGCTAACAATAAAGCTAATTTATATTTTTCTTTAAAAGTTTTCAGTTGTGAAACGATGGTAAGGGACAGCATGAATAATATATATATATATATATAAATAAGTAAAAATGATATACATTTCTACTTGCTTAAAATTGATATATTTAAAAAACAACCGTATTTACTGCATAGATAATAAGTTTGATTAAAACATTAATAAATTTTATTTAATACTAATTAGGAATAAATAAGTTAAGCAGAAGATATCTTTCAATCATATTTTATTCCACCACTTTTAATACATAATTAATTAATAATAATTATGAACAATGTGTAGTTTCTAACATGCAAAGGATTGCAAATTCAAGATAACTACTATTTAACAAACTTTAACAAGTTGCTTTTTTAATATCTAGCATAGGTTGTTTGATTTAATACTAAGTATTTATCTGCCCATTTTGTAATATTTATTTCAATTAGAATATTCATTTATTTTATTTTAAATGTACCTCACATTAAGTAGTACTTATTGTTCAGCCATTGTTAATTTTTTTCTTAAACATAATGCCATCATTTTTTATCTAAAACATTCTTGCAACTATTCAAGATCCTTATTCTTAAATCACATAACAATATTATTACCTATTTAAAAAATAATAAAAAAGAAATAATAAGTTTGCAATTTGCAAGTAAATTATTTTATTATAAATTAATAAGTGGAAATATTATTTTTTTCATTTTCTAATATGATACATTAAAATATTTTTTATAATTAAGTCTAAACTAAGAATTTTTTCTTCCATGAAATCTAGTAAATAACTTATTTATCAGAAGAGAAATTCAAGATTATCGAATGTTAAGTTTATTAAAACAATATAATATTCTAAGTAGTAATATTTTTTAATCTTTATTAATATTGATAAAAATATTATATATATAAAATAGAAATTCATATAACATTACAATATAGCCCTGAAACCTAAACTATACTAAAATTCTGCCACAACTATGGTTTCATTTATTGACAAATATACTTTTTCAAGTAAAATTCAACAAAAAACATACAACAAATATATACAAAACAAAATGATCTTCACACCATTCACTTCAAAAATCAATTTCCTTTAATATCAAAGGATGTCTTCATGCAATTAGTGGCCTCAGATTCAAAAAACTTAATCATCAAAGTTTCTTTTACTTTACTTTTCTTTTCAATTTCTTTTTTATAAAAACAACATCTGCATTGCCAAATAATATTTTATTAACTGTATTCAGTTCATGAATATACAATTTTAACTCTATTTTGATAATTTAACTCTTTCATTAAAACTTAATTTACTTTGATCTATATAATTTGATGACAACTGCAAAGAATCTTATAAACTACTCCAGGAATATTTGTTATCAATTGACTGTTTTGAATTATTGAATGGTAATTTTAATTAGCCTTTTCTTTCAGGACATTTTCATTCTATCCATTAAAAATTATTCTTATAAATTAATTTATAAACTTGTGATTTAAATGCTAAGGAAATGAACTCTTCATTCTTATTAACAATTAATGTTTTATTATTAACAGTTATAAAGTTTTATTAAATATAATATTTCTAATAAATTCATGATCATATAAATCAATATAGTCAGAAATAAATTGATTCCTCTGAATATGGCTACTATTTTCAAAATTATTATGCCTTCTATTCCTATAACAGAAATTCAATAAAGAAAGTTTTTTTATGAGTAAAAGATTAATTGTCTGCCCTTATCATATTTCTTAAATTTTTTGCTTTAATAAGATGATACAAAATAAAACATTATCAATTCTATCAACACTTTACTCTGGAAATTTTAATTTAACAAAATTAAAAGGACCCCCCCCCCTCAATAGTAAATTTAATATTAGAATCAAAAGCATTCAATCTATAAAAACAATCCTTCAATTTATTTTTCTGTATTACAAACAAACAACTATCAACATATCTAATAAATAAATAGAAAAATTATTAATAATAATATTGTCAAAAAAAAAGCAATATAGACAAAGCAAATTAAATGCAAAATAACACAACTAATAACCCATCTTTTTCTATTTTTTTAAAGACTTATAATGCACTTAAGCATGTTCGTCTCTGATGTGGCAGGCTAGCTGGATGTCTTTGGGCATAATGGTGATATGCTTAGCGTGGATAGTGCACAAGTTAGTGTCTTCAAACAATCCAACCAAATAAGCTTCACTGGCTTCTTTCAAGGCCATAACTGCAGAGCCTTGGAAATGGAGATCAGTCTTAAAATCTTGGGCAATTTCACAAACCAGATTCTGGAAAGGCAATTTATGGATCAGAAGCTCGATACTCTTCTGGTAACAATGGATTTCTCTAAGAGCTATGGTTCCAGGCCTGTAATGATGGGGTTTCTTTACACCTCCGGTAGCTGGGGCACTCTTACGAGCAACCTTGGTAGCCAGTTGTTTATGTGGGGCCTTTCCACCAGTAGATTTACGTGCAGTTTGCTTGGTATGGGCCATAACGACTTTGGAAAAATAGTAAACTGAAATACAAGTATTACACACAAAAAAGACACTGAATCTTCTTTTTCTATTTTTATAAAATCTATCAATACATTCAAAATATGTAGAATTCCCTACTAACAAAAGCAAATCATGAATAATTTTAACCTTATCTGTAGAAAAATATTCAACAATAAGAAGCACATTAATGCTTTAAAAAAACATGAATTATTTTTCTGCAGATGAAGTTATGGTTATTTATGATTTGCTATTGTTATTAGAAAATTCTATAAAATTAAAGAAGGATGGGTTATTGGGTGTGTTATTTCTTCTTTAATGTGTTCAAACTATATTAATTTTTTAGAGATAATGTTAATAACAATGTCTCTGTTTTAAAATGCTTTTATCAATTTTGAAAAAGCTGTTTATTTGTTTGTTAACTTTTGATCTTTTTCAAGTTAGAATAAAATTTTAAAATCAAAGTTTAATATATTTCAGTTCAATAGAATTGCTTGAAAATTAATATATAACATCTTAATTAATTTGAAACATTTGTCTTTTCAGTATGTCAATTAGTTTGATAGATATGGAACAGGGGGGGTATGAAAAATATTCAATAATTTTACATTTTGCTGTCAACAATTATTCTGAAAATTTTTATTTGGTTTAAATAATGGTCACAAGAGGGCAGTTTATTTTTTTTCTTTTAACCTTTTGACTGACCTACTCGTTTTTAATCGAGGAAATTTGACATCACTGTAAATTGCTTAGTTTTTGTACTACATTTACGGTTTTGACGTCATTTTTTAGAATGCAAAAAGTTTTATAATATACTGCCATCTATTGAATTATTTTACAAGTAAAAAATCAATAAAAAGACGATTTAAGTCAAACAAAAACAAAGCACTGCCTTTTCACATCTTTTCTTGAATCTTATTGGCTGTTGAAATTTTGTAAACAAAAGAAAATGGAAAAGCTCCGCCTTCTCATCATCTTTTCTTGAATCTTATTGGCTGTTAAAATTTTTATATGGCTGCCAAAAATTAAAAAGTTACGAACGCTTTTGTTTTATTTTGAAAATGATAAACGAATGTTTTAGAGCATTTTAAAATATTTTTTGATGAAATACTAAAATACAAATTATTTTCATATAATATGTCAAAAATAAATATTATTTTACAAAAATAGTTAAGATTTTAGCAAGAATTATTTATTTATTGCAAAGTCGTGAAAAAAAATCATAACGTGAAATTGATGATTGACGTTTCTTTTCATGTCAACCGTAACAAATATTTTTAAAATTAAAAATCAAAATTTATTTTTGAACAAACTTTCGTTTATTTTTATAATGTGAGAAATTACTAATATACTTTTTAAAAACGAAACTAAAGTGAATATATTTAAAAAAACGGTCAATAACTTTTGAAAAATTGATACATTATTTTGTGCATCGGCCAATTAAAAGCTTTGAGTGTTACCACCTGCGGTGAATGAACAATTAGTCGCTTGAAGGGTTAACCATTTCTTTGTTTGTAATTTTTTAAACTCACTTTTTAGTATTCCCAGCACAATATTTAATATTCTCTAAATGTTAAATATCTATATGTGTGATCGCAGTATGTGCGATCGTCACAATATATATATATACATACACACACAAAACAAAATAGCACTCCCATCATTCACTTCAAAAATCAACTTCCTTTACATCAAAGAATGTCTTCATGAGATGATGATGACTTCAGATTCAAAAAACTTGATCATCAAAGTTTCTTTTGCTCTTCTTTTCAATTCACTTTTTCATTAAAGATAACTTCTGCATTATCAAATAATATTTTATGACATGTGTTCAATTCATGAATATACAAAACTGAGTTATGATATCTATCTTTAACTCTATTCTTATGATATTTAACTCTTTCATTAAAACTTAATTACATTAATGTTTATAAATTTTGTTATCTGCAAGGAACCTTATAAGTTAACCCAGGTATAAATTAGTTATCAATTGACTGTTTATTAAATAATAAATTTAAATTCATGTCTTTCTTCCAGGTCATTTTTATACTACCCAATAAAAACTATTCTTAGGTACTTTGGTATTATTTCAGCTATGACATATTACCCTGGTAATGTGTTACTTTAAGTTTGTGATATGTTTAAAATAATGCTTTTAAGGAATGCACAGACAAATTTAATTAATACAATTTGTTGGCAGATCCCACTGAAATATTATTTTAAACATATCACAAACTTAGAATAAGATATCACCAGGAGTAATATGTCATTACCATGTGTAATATGAAAGCTCAAATCTAAAAAAAATAATGGAGACATATACCCATTATAGAAAAAGAAAAAAAAAACATTACGATATTAAATAAAACAGGTAATTGTAAGTTGTCTTTTTAATAGAACACTGTGTGTCATCAAAGTCATCATTCCCCTTCCTAGAAAATTTTGTACCATCGGAAAGTTCCAACATGTGTAATACCAAACTTCAAATGTAAAAAAAACATCCTATTTCCAATGACAGAGAGATATATTTATTATGGAAAAAGGAGAAATATGAAAAAGAACTCTGAAAAGTTTTTTTTAAATGGTAAGCTGTTACAAAGTTTTAGCTGTAAATTTAACATTATATTTTAAATATTTTTTTATAAAAAAAATATGGTATAAAGTTTTAGCTATGTAAAACCATATTACTTACAAATGATATAAGAGATGTGTTCTATTGTGGGGAAGGGGTGAATGTCACCATATCATAAAGTTTTACTTTATTTAAAAAGGTTACCACTATATTTCATAATTGTTTTAAATATATATATAAAGTTTCGGAAAAAAAAAATCAACAAAACACAAATATATAAATTTTTAGTTGAATTTTTAAATATCAAATCCTATTACTTAAAATGATGTGAGAGATGTATTATATTGTAGGAGAGGAAAGTCACTGTGATTGATTGAATCATCTAATATCTTTTAAAATGGAAAAGAAAGGGTCAGTTTATTTAGCATAGATTAGTCATGCCAGAAATTTTGGTTGCCATGACATCATAAATGTAAACATTGAATAAATATTATCAGAAGCAAATATCACCAGAGTAATATGTCATTACAGGAATAATACTAAAGTATCTATTCTTATAAATCAATTTACAAATTAAATTAAAACTTTATTATTAACAGATTTTTAGTTATTTTTATTAAATATAATTTTCCTAATAAATTCATAATATTAACATAACTCTATATTGTCAAAAGCAAATCGATTCCTCTGAATATAACTACTATTATCAAAATTATTAAGCCTTTTTTTCCAATAACAAAAATTTAATTAAGAAAGTTTCTTATGAGTAAAAGATTGATAACTGGCTAGCCTTATCATATTTCTTTTTTTGTTGTTGTTGTTGTTTTAATAAAATGAATAAAAAATAAAACACAATCAACTTTACCAAGTCTTAAATCTAAAAATTTTAATTTAACAAATTCAAAAGTACCCCCCTCCCCATCAATAGTAAATTTCATATTAGAACCAAAACCATTCAATCTATCAAAAAATTCTTCTATTTATTTTTCTGAATAACAAACAATCAATCATCAAATACTTAATAAATAATTTTAAAATAACAGAGATAAAAAAAATTACATTAAATGCTTTTATTGACTATACACTGAAAAGAAATAAAATAATTGTTTCTTAAACCACAAATGGAGTTTTTAGATTTAACTTGAAATAAAATCATGGGGAGGGAGTTCAAAAATTAATTAAATCAATTCTTTCTTATAAAAAATAAGGATTGACTTAATTAATTTCTGGATCCCCTCCCCCATGCTTTTATTTTAAGTTAAGTCTAAAAACTCCAACTGCAATTGAAGAAACAGTTATTTATTTATTTTTAGTACACAATAAATAAAAGCATTTAACATTAAACAATTTTATCTTTATTATTTTTAACTTTTTAATATTGGCATATTTATTGAAATGTAAAACTATATCATACTTTAAATTGAGCACTTATACTTGATTTATATATATCAGTAAATATTTCTGCTATAAGTTAAAGTGTATAACTCATACATATCATATTTATTATGTGTGCATAATAATACATATATATTAAGAGTTCAAAATGGTTTTTAAAATGTTATTAAATTAATTAAGAAAAGAGAGGGAATTAGAATCAAAAAGATTCTTATCTTCTGCCCTCCAAAGTCGGGATTTTGTGAAATGAAAAAGAAGTAAAGTTAGAAACATTGAAATTGTACATTAGAAAATTAAATGATAAAGAAATATAAATAAAATGCAAACTAAAATACGATTTTAGAAAGAAAAGTAAAGTTTGAAAGCCTTAAACAGAGCAAAAAATAGAAATTTAAAAACATGACCAAAAGATAAGGATCTGGGTTATAAAAGTACACATTTGACGATAAAACGAAATGCGTGTATGGAGTGTGTTTGAAGTGGGATAAAGACAGCAATAATTAATGCTTGTCCAAAATAAAATAAAATAAAAAACATTTATTAAAATCTGTTTAATTAAAATTAAGAAAATTGAAATAAATAAATGTACATAGTGCTACGAGATTGAGTAAAAAACAAATCTATATATGGCCGAAGACATAATAAGAAAAAGGTGTGAATAAAAGCGAAAACAAAGGATCGAAAAGACAAAGGACTGTGGAATGTTTTAATTAAAAAGTTTTCAGATATAATTATTAGAGTGAGAGACTTCTTGTCGAGAGGTTGGTGGAAAGACTGCTCCGATAATAAGCAGCCATAGTTAACAAGATATGATCTCTAACGCCGGTGCCTCATCTAGAATGGCTGGCTAAGGCCGTCGTGATCGCTCGCCAATCCAGACTCTCTGTGCTCTAATGATTCCTGTCTAGATGTAACAACTGCCAATGTAGTGCCTGCTGGAGGATTCGTTTTGCCTGGTCCTAAATGCGGAGGAGTTCCCACAACCAAAATCTCACTTAAGAGCAACCGTCCCTGCTAAATAAGTGGAGGAATTCCATGTGGCGGTCAGCAAGATTTTGAATTAATTCAGAGACTTAAAAACCTAGGTAAATATGTATACTACATTTTTATATTTCCATGTGCACATACCCTTTTATTTAGACAATGGCCAAATGCTTACTTTGAATGATAAAGACATTATGTAATTTTTTATAAATACCCGGAATGATGATTTATAAATGTATAATCATTTATAGGATCTTTTTGTTTTGTTTTTACTAGTAGCATTATAGCATATAATCTGTTTTTTCTTATTATTAAGTGTTAATGATTTAAAGTATTTCTTTTATTGTTGATTTATTCTATTAAATATATTTATTATTGATTTAGATCTGTTTCGTCTCGTTCTTCGCCACTCCAAAATTAACATAATCTGAGGGTTTGGGAAATAATTAGTACTCATTTTGAGTACGGAAGTAACACGTGAAACTAGTGGTGCAGTACATTTGATCCTATTAAAATTTATAAATATCCAAGCACTGTAACTCTGTTAAATCTTGCAGCAGTCGAGAGATGGTTGACCAGGAAAAATAACCTGGGGCTCTACCCGTATAGTATACAGGTTCGGCCAAGTACGGATATAGACACATTTATGTCCGTATGTTCTCTCTGCTTGCGGTAGCGGAAAGTGGATGATCTTGAATTTTAAGAATTCCCCATTATACATAAATAAAAGGGAAGTTTAAGCTTTCGATTGCCGGGTTTCCATTACATTTTGGGGGCCAGAGTCCGGGATATCTATTGCTGTGCAATTAGTGATCACGTGTTGAATTAATTTTATAAGATAACGAAAATATTTTCTATAAAACATATATATGTGTTTTCAAAAATATATGAAATTAGCATCGTAAGTTAAAGTGGTGACAAGCAAAGATGAAGGGGATAATTTTTTTTCTTTATAATACTTTATATATGCATTTCAACGTCAAATGTGTACAAAGGATAGAAAGAGGGAGAATTTATTTTAATATTAAGAAAGTTTTTGAAGTTCGTTGTGACGTATTTAATATAAGACCAGAAGTATTCAAATATAATCGTCACGAACAAAGAATTGATTATCTCGATGTAATTGCTGAGAATGAAATATAAATTGTGCCAGTCAAGTAAAAAAAAAAAAGAATAAAACAAAGTTTCATGAAAGTTTTAATGCTAAATAATAAAAATAGTCGCATATTTAAGTTAAGGTGAAGAAATATATATGTTGGACTTAGAATAATCGCATGTATAAGCGAAGTTGAAAAGATATATGTGTGAGTTAATAATAGCGTATCGCAATCAAGCTGAAAATAAAATATTATAAATGATAAATAATAAAATAGTCGCATAACTAAGTTAAGTGAAGAAATATATATGTAGGACTCTAGGATAATCGCATATATAAGCGAAGTTGAGATATATATGTGTAATGTAATAATAACGTGTACCAGTTAAGCCGAAAATAAAATATTTTTAATGATAAATGATAAAAATGTTCGCGTATATAAGTTAAATTGAAGAAAATATATGTATGATTCTAGAATTGTCACGTATTTTAGTTAAGTTGAGGAAAATATATATGTCTGATTTTAAAAATAATCGTGAGGATAACTTGATCAATAAATTGCTAACATAGTCTGTACAACGAAGTATACCTGTTAAATGGAAGGAAATATATCTCTATGATTTTAAAATAGTAAAGTGATCAATATAGTACAAACATAGTGTGAGTAACGAAAGATGTTAGTACTTTAAAGAAATATATATGTGTATGATTTTTTTTAAAAACAGCCGTAACCTTAAAGTGATCGAAAATTATAAACTTAATATTAGAAAATATATATCAGAAATGCGTACTGTTGGAAATAGTCAAATAGAATGAATTTATTTATATATATATCGTTAACAGAGAGGAATAAAGTATAGTATTTAAGTTAAGTTAAATTTAAAAAATATATAAGGGCATCATTTAATTGAAATATAGTGTCAGAATTGCATAAGTAGGGGAAATATAGGACAATCATCAAGGTGGGGCAGGCAGTCAAACGAATCTAAGACAGGAAGACAAGAGGGTGAACCAGAGTGCAGATGTTTGGGTTGGCTAGCGGTCTAAATGCTAACTAACGGATAATAAAGAAATTAAGTAGCTAATCAAAGTAAAAATCAAAGAGTCAGTAGAAAGAAATTTTTTGTATAAATATATATTCAGGAGAGTTAGTAAAACAATAATAACAAACACAGATCAAGTGTTGAATAAATTGATATCTATGTGTACAAGGTCCCAAGCTAAAATGGACCTTCAAGAAAAGGAAGTAAGAGAAGGGAATGAAGATAAGGAGATGGAAGTGAAAGATAAAATAAACTATAGAGATATAATAGATATGCTAATGCAAATGAAGGTTGAGCAACAGCAATTCATGAATGAATACATGGACAGACAGGAGAGAAGGATGGAAGAATGGTGGGTAAAGATAGAAATAGACAACCAGAAAAGAATTGCTGAAGCCATGGAAGAAATTAGAAATGAGGTCATCTAGCAATCAGAGGCTAAGAACACAAGAAATGGATTTTACAGAGAAATTAAGTGGGATGAACAAAAAAGTATGGAGCCATGTGTGTATGATGAATTAGATAGGGCTGAGAGTATAGATAGAGAGTCAGCAGAGTTTGATCTGAGGGAAGACATAGAGTGGCCAGAGAAGGGAATAAGAAAGTTAGATAAAGAAGTGGAAGTGATAAGAGTAGAAGAGAATAGGATACTGACAAGCATGCAGGAGGATATAAGTCAGATAGTGAAGGCAGTAGAAAGGTTAAACCCAAAATTTGAAGAGAGGATAAATAGGTCAGCCAATAACAGTGCCAATACCGATGTAAAGGGCATAGGATCAAGAACCACTGGTGAATGTACAGATATGGGCTATGGGAGTCACATGGATTATCCTGCTGGCTTCCACCAATTTTTAAAAATACAAGTTTTCACTGGAGATCCCGGAGAAAGCCCTATGGAGCACTTGGGAAGCCTGGAGTGGTATTTCTAGTTTAGTAGGATGAATGAGGAGGCCAAGATAGCGTTTGCCTGCAGTCACTTGCAGGGTGAATCTCAAGTCTGGTGGAACTCACTGTTCCAGAAACCTGCCACCTTTGCAGGGTATCACAAGGCTTTGAAAACCAGTTATTGGAGTGAGGAACTCCAAGAAGATATGCTGCATCGAATAACACAGGAGAAATGGAGACCGCGGGAATCGTTTACAACATTCTTTCACCATCAAGTAGCCAAGTTGCGGATGATGACCACAAACCCATTATCTGAGATGCAAATACTCTGGATAACTAGGCATGAGTTCCCAAAAGAGATAGAACAGACACTAATCAGTACAGAGAGGAAGACAGTGGACCATGTGGCCAAGTTGCTAAGTGCATTGGATACCACCAGGGCTGACCAGAAGGAGGATGGATGTAAACCTAGGCTGCCTCCAAAAGAACCACTTACAATAAAAAATGGATGGGATCCTAGTGGACGATGGAAAGAAAACTGGAGATATTCTACAGAGTGGAACCCAAGGAGGCAGGAAAATGGACGACAAAGATTGGAGACGAAATGGAAGTGTCCATATGACAGAATTGAAGACCGAGAATGTAGGGATCAAAATCCACATCCCAGAGGAGAGGCAGATGTGAGGTCAATAGAGAAAGACAACCGCCAGATAAAACCTAAGTGCAGTCACCAATAAAGGATAGATTCACAGGAACAAGATTGGAAATGGAATTGGATCATGAGTAATGGAAAATGGACATGAAATTAGGAAATATTGATCATGATAATATAAAGGAATGATGAGCCAGTAAATGGCCAAATAGTATAAATCACTTTATCCAAACTAAGAAAAACATATGGTAGATAGTAGTGTGAGATCGTAGATAGAGGCTGAAAGTGTGTAGATATAGATATTTGTAGGTGGATATTAGCAGTATATGGTGAGCCTTCTCTGTTATGCATTCATGTGTGTTTTGCAGTCACCAGATCTTATTAGATAAAGAAGACAGGGACAAAGATCCCCTTCTCATAATGACTCACTGGATTAAGATTTCCAGTTAGATATTTGACAAATATCGTGAGTCAATGGATTAGAATTACCCCTTTATAAAAATACAAGCTATCAGTAAAATATTCTGAGCTCATGGATGAGCTGGATAAAAAGATGCCAGCCTCCCAACCCACCCAGCCTCCCAACCCACCTCGGTATAATGACCAGAGTTGTCACTCAGAGGGTTATTGTTTGTAAAATGTGAGGTATGAACAGGTTTAATCGAGTCACAGAGATATCCTGTGGACTTGAACCTCTATATACAAGGATGAGGCAGAAATAAAACTCATGTAATGTTTATAGCAAGATTAAATCGGTTTAGTGATGCTGGTTGGGTCATCAGAGTAGGGATGTAATTTGCCTGGTCGGCTCTCTAGGAATAATCTCATCACTTAGTCATATTAAGAGTGCATGGATATAAAAGGGTTCTAACAGTAGTTAGGAGCATCTAGCTTTCAATGCATTAAATTAAATTTTTTTTACAAAAAATTTTAAAGGAGGGGAATGGTGTAATGTGATAATCGCACATACTGTGATCACACATATAGATATTTAACATTTAGAGAATATTAAATATTGTGCTGGGAATACTAAAAAGTGAGTTTAAAAAATTATAAACAAAGAAATGGTTAATTAAGAAAAAAGAGGGAATTAGAATCAAAAAGATTCTTATCTTTTGCCATCCAAAGTCGGGATTTTGTGAAATGAAAAAGAAGTAAAGTTAGAAACATTGAAATTGTACATTAGAAAATTAAATGATAAAGAAATATAAATAAAATGCAAACTAAAATACGATTTTAGAAAGAAAAGTAAAGTTTGAAAGCCTTAAACAGAGCAAAAAATAGAAATTTAAAAACATGACCAAAAGATAAGGATCTGGGTTATAAAAGTACACATTTGACGATAAAACAAAATGCATGTATGGAGTGTGTTTGAAGTGGGATAAAGACAGCAATAATTAATGCTTGTCCAAAATAAAATAAAATAAAAAACATTTATTAAAAACTGTTTAATTAAAATTAAGAAAATTGAAATAAATAAATGTACATAGTGCTACAAGATTGGGTAAAAAAACAAATCTATATATGGCCAAAGGCATAGTAAGAAAAAGGTGTGAATAAAAGTGAAAACAAAGGATCGAAAGGACAAAGGACTGTGGAATGTTTTAATTAAAAAATTTTCAGATATAATTATTAGAGTGAGAGACTTCTTGTCAAGAGGTTGGTGGAAAGACTGCTCCGATAATAAGCAGCCATAGTTAACAAGATATGATCTCTAATGCCGGTGCCTCATCTGGAATGGCTGGCTAAGGCTGTCGTGATCGCTCACCGATTCAGACTCTCTGTGCTCTAATGATTCCTGTCTAGATGTAACAACTGCCAATGTAGCACTTGCCAGAGGATTTGTTTTGCCTGGTTCTAAATGTGGAGGAGTTCCCACAACCAAAATCTCACTTAAGAGCGATCGTCCCTGCTAAATAAGTGGAGGAATTCCACATGGCGGTCAGCAAGACTTCGAATTAATTCAGAGACTTAAAAACCTAGGTAAATATGTATACTACATTTTTATATTTCCATGTGCACATACCCTTTTATTTAGACAATGGCCAAATGCTTACTCTGAATGATAAAGACATTCTGTAACTTTTTATAAATACCCGGAATGATGATTTATAAATGTACAATCATTTACAGGATCTTTTTGTTTTTACTCGTAGCATTATAGCATATAATCTGTTTTTTCTTATTATTAAGTGTTAATGATTTAAAGTATTTCTTTTATTGTTGATTTATTCTATTAAATATATTTATTATTGATTTAAATCTGTTTAGTCTCATTTTTCGCCACTCCAAAATTAACATAATCTGAGGATTTGGGAAATAATTAGTACTCATTTTGAGTACGGAAGTAACACGTGAAACTAGTGGTGCAGAATATTTGATCCCATTAAAATTTATAAATATCCAAGCACTGTAACTCTGTTAAATCTTACAGCAGTCGAGAGACGGTTGACCGGGAAAAATAACATGGGGCTCTACCCGTATAATATACAGGTTCGGCCAAGTATGGATATAGACTCGTTTATGTCCATATGTTCTCTCTGCTTGTGGTAGCGGAAAGTGGACGATCTTGAATTTTAAGAATTTCCCATTATACATAAATTAAAGGGAAGTTTAAGCTTTTGATCACTGGGTTTCCGTTACAATATATTGTGAGTGTTCAAATTTCCGACGGTTATATATATATATATATATATATATGTTTTTTGTTGAATTTCATTTGAAAATTCTATTTGTTAATAGAGAAAATCATAGTTGTGGAAAATATTTTAATAACCTTTTGGTTTTTGGGTTAGTATTGTAATATTATATGAATTTCTAATTTATTTATGATTACTAGTATAGCATTAGGCAGTATTTAGTTACATTATAGTAACAAAATGAAAAAATGAGTGATAAACTGATTCTGACCAATTACCAATAGAATAAGGTTGAGCTTAACTTTTTAAACACTTATATGGTCACTTTACAAGACTTTAAAATAAACAAATATTTAAGAAAGCACTATATAGATGTGTATTTATAGTAACATTAAAGCAATGGTTTATAACCTATTTTGGCCATGAATATGAGGGAAAACCTCAAAAGTACTAGGCCTACATTAATTTAATTTAATTGTTTTTGTTACTACAGACAGCTTCTTCTTCAGCGGGTTAAATTGCTTATATATGCTAATTAATCACTACAATATCTCAGGGTTTTACTATAACTGTGGATTTACAAGAATAAATAGATCTTATAACATTGTTATATTTGGGCTAGTAAGCCAATTCCAAGCTTTCATATTACATAACTTTAGTCTAAAGTTATTTGATGATTATAATATTAAAGTATACTAAACAATATTTAAAATTTTAAATCTTTGAAAATTATAAATTACTATTATTGATATGATTAAATAGCAAATCACATTTTATTGTATTTGTTTCATACCTTAAGCAGCTAAATATTAAAATGAAGATAAAATACTTAATTGTAAATATTAGAGAAAAAAATATAGTTAATAATAAATTTGGCTGAAGAAATTAAAACCACATTTATTAAAATGAAGATAGTGTAAGTGTATGAAAATAATGAACAGCATGTCATGTCAAGCAGTGTACTTTTAAATGATGTATAATAATTATACATGACCATACAAAATTAATAGAAGATAAGCATGAACTAATTAAAGACAAGAGTAGATAATTAACAAAATATAATTATTTTATAAATAATTTTAAAAAATATTTAAATAAATGAAATAATAATAATAATAACAAGTTTTCTGCAATGATTATAAATATTTTTGTGACCTTTTTAATTATTGAAAAATAATTCATACTTTATTATTAACTAATATCTTGACCTGATGTAAAAGAAGATACTTTATTGGAGAAAGTTGTTAAGATCTATTCAAAAGTCTTAATTATAAATAATAAGCAAAATAAAAGAATGTTGTATTGCATTTTTAATTAATAATAAAAAAACATTTCCTCTGGATATCTAACTTATAAACTTAGTCATTTCATAAAAGACCAAAACATTAACCCAACCTACAACATTCTTCTTAAAATATGGCTTTAATTAACCTGATTGTAATAACTATTGGTGGCATTTCATAAGAGTTTTATCAAGCTCCATTGTATAAAAAAGATAATACAAGTTTATCAGAAGTTTAAGTTAACAGATCAATAATATTTATATAAGTATCAATGCCACAAGTATAACTGAGTATACAATATAACCTTTGTAAAAATTCTGAGAGTACCTATGTATATAAATAAGAGGAGTAATATGTATAAAATATCTCAATTATATGCTTTTTTGAGTACCTTTAATTATAGGCGCATAGGATTAAATTAATATATCAATAAAACATAAAAATATCAAGCTTTATGTCTTAACAATAACTTATGTATTAACACCAAGTCTTTATAATACAAAAATTCAGTAACACACTTGCATATTAAATAATAGTTATAAATTTCTTTTATTATACTTTTCTTCTTGTGAGAACATTCATTAATCAAAATAACTCTAGATATTTTAATACTTGAACAAATTTGAAAAATATAATATATCCTTATAATTTAAAATTAATTCAAAGTATTTTTTAAAAATAAATATATTTATTCTGGCATATTTTTTCAGAATATTTGAAAGTGATTAAATGCTTTGATTTCTAGGTTGTAAAATCAGAATGGATAAGAGAAATAAAATTTAATTCTTATGATAGAATAATTAGTAATGAAGTTTGATCTTTTTAAATAATGCATTACAAGTAAATAAACATCACATGATCACCATAAGTATAGAGAATTTTGCCTGTTTTAACATTACAAGTAAGTTTAAAATATTCAAAAATCACAATAAATCACTTTATTTTCTAGGTGTGATATATAATAAATAATCCCCTGAGTACAATAATAGTGAGTTGAAAATTATTACAGACAATCACAACAAATTGTTTTAGTCCCTAGGTGTGGAATATTGTTATTAATCTCTTTACGGATGACATGCATAAATTATAACTTTTCTCAAAATATTTCTGAACATAAAATCCATTAGTTAAAAATTCATTTTAACAATAATTATAAAATATAAAAGTGTTTGTCTAGATAAAGGTAAAATTCATTAGTTAAAATTTTCTTTTTAGCAATAATTGTAATAAGTATAATATCAAGCAAAATAATTGTTTTGGAGACTAGATAAGAGAATTAACTATTTTAAATAAAAATAATATTTAAGCCAATGAACATTGCTTAAAACTGTTATTAAAACATGCAAAACTCTTCATACAGTATTGCCTCTCAGTGCAAGACAGGGTAATTCAATCAATGCCAGAAGGCTTGTGCATAAAATCCTCATCTAGTGCCTACTCATCCAATATCCCCAGTCTAGTTTCTGGGTTGTGGCCTTCATCAGTAAGAAACTTTAGATCTGAGAGCACTGCACCTAGATCTCAGGATCTAATGCAACTCACCAGCAGCCACCTTTTATCTCTACTTAACTACAAAACCATGAGACATTGACTATATAAGATAATGAATGAGCTTGTATTGAAAATATTGTGTTTTCAATTTAAGACTCATAGTTTTGTAGTTAAGTAAAGATAAAAGATGGCTGCTGGAGGGTTGCATTAGATCCTAAGATCTAAGTGCAGTGCTCTCAGATCCAAGGCTTTTCACTGATGAAGGCCACAAGTCAGAAACTAGTCTGGGGATATTGGATGAGTAGGCACTAGATGAGGATTTTATGCACAAGCCTTCTCGCATCCATTGATTACTCTGGCTTGCATTGAGTCGTAATACTGTAGGGAGAGTTTTGCCGGTTTTAAAAATAGTATTTCTATGTTTAAATCCAAGATTTAAAGTTTCATCTCTTTTAAAGTGCATTATAAGATGATGAATGTGGTTAGATATTTAGTTCTCCATTAAAGACAGTTTTGAGATAAATTTGCCATTAGGGCAAATATTACTTAATTTTGTACTCTATTATCATGATGCTGCAAGATGCCAATATGTCTAACTTTAAATTTAAGTTCAATATAATTCAATTGCAATCAATTAATAAAAAAAGACTAAATAATTCTAAATACATATGTGTATTTATAGGTTTGTGTGACATGATTAATGAGATCATAATTTTAACTCAAAATTCTTCCATCTTTTGGCTTTTTATGACAAATTTTACCATAGTTGCCAGGATACAATATATAGCTGATGATCTTTGGAAGTTTTTAAAAATTCATAGCACCAAATTTGTAATGAAATTATTTTAAAATTACAAAATAATATTTTCATATATTTTAAATATCATATCACATTAATAAAATAAAAATGCATATTACTTTTTTACAAATAGTTATTTAGATTGTAAATAGTAAAATAAATGAATTTACTTTAGTTATTTTTAAGTTCTCATTATAGTTAAAATATTTTGTTATTATACCATCTAAATTTAAATATATTCCAGAACTAGAATCATTTGTGCACACACACATATATTTAAATATTATGTTAAAACTTGCTATCATTATTAAGTGTAATTTCAATTTTCTATATGCCCTAATAAAGTTATTCTTATACTAATACTATTTTTAAATAATTTATTTTTATTGTAGCTAGTCTTGTGAGTGTTTATTCCATCTGTTGTTTTTTTAAAATTAACTTTATGAGCTAGAGAGTTTTTTATAATTTAACAAAAACTGCAGTAAAAAAATTTTCGTACATATATTCAAAAATGTAGTATTCATAAAATATGTACAAGAAAACGTCTTGAATCATTTTAATAATTCACCGACCCTTAATAATATTAGTATCACTTTTACAATATTATTTGTAACCACAATAATAACAGTAGTAATAATTAATAATATTTTTTATATTGATTAGCCAATAAAAAATTTTAAAAGTTCTGTTTATAACCATTAATTTGGACATAATAAGTATTATTACAATATATATGTAAAAAAAACATGGTGGAAAATTTTTATAACTTATGCACACATATATATTTATCGTGGAAAGTTATATAATGTACTTTAAAATTTTATTTTATATCAATAAAAAATAGTACAAAATGTTCTTTAATAATAACTACCTACTACATTTTTAATCTTGTCTAATTAAAGTCTATAATATTGGTGATATTTAAATTGTGACATTGATTTTTATAACTAAATGCCGTTCTGGTTAAATTTTATAAATCGTTCTGCTTTCTATAATTCTTTCTTATTTTAACTTAATATCATCTTGCACTCAGAAAGACCAGGTGCTTTTTCTGAAAGGAAATTAACACTTTATAACTGATGTTTTTCTAACAAGTCTAAGTATAGCAGAGGTTTTTTTTTTCTTGCTGAAAACATAAAATCAGCTGTAAATTGTAATTCTTTTACCATTCACATTTTAAAAGCAAATGGCAATAGTCAATATTATTTTATCTATCTATCTATCTATCTATCTATCTATCTATCTATCTATCTATCTATCTATCTATCTATCTATCTATCTATCTATCTATCTATCTATCTATCTATCTATCTATCTATCTATCTATCTATCTATCTATCTGTATGTCTGTCTGTCTGTCTATCTATCTATCTATCTATCTATCTATCTATCTATCTATCTATCTATCTATCTATCTATCTATCTATCTATCTATCTATCTATCTATCTATCTATCTATCTATCTATCTATCTATCTATCTATCTATCTCTGTCTGTCTGTCTGTCTATCCATCCATCTATCTATCTATCGATCAATCTATCTATCTGTCTAACTTTTTTCTATTTTTTCCTCTCTAATATATATACATTGGGAAAAAAATTGATGCTAATAAAACATTTAATCTATTTTTTTTATTAGACCTTAAAGAAATTAAACAGGCTATAATGCTAATACCCATTCTACCCTTCTTGTTTATAAAAATTATTATTAAGCTATAGCACGATGTTTTTTTTTAAAACTATAAATACTAATAATCAGCCATTAAGTTAATGCACATGCACTTTGTGGATTTTAAATATAAATGAATACTCTCACTTTCCAAACACAAGATAAAATCTTTGTGAAAAGATATAATGAATCCATCTATCCTTTCAACCTAAACGTTTAAGTATGGGCAAATATTAAGCATTTGGAAATGAGAGTGTGAAGGTATTAACAATCACTTTAAATTACCTTTACTATGCCTGAATTATTATTTTAACTTTTTTAATGTTAAATAAACTTATGTGTTGCTTAGCAACTCATATAATTTAATAAAAAGATATCTTTGATTTTAAATCTAACAAAATAAAATAAAAACAGCACGATTTTTCTTTTAAAATGGGTGTCATTTTTAATATTTTTTATTCTGGCTTTATGTTTTTGATGTAATGACACATATGTGAATTTGTTACATACTCATTTTCTTTTTATTTATAATGGATAAAAATAAATTATATACTTCACATCCTAGCTTCTATAACATCAATTAAGGTTATTTGGATAACAGTGTGTGCTGAAACTAAACACATTATATCTCTAGTTTGATATTATTCAACATTTTATTTAGTTACATTCAACTGTAGACATCTTTCATATAATAAAAATTGCTTTCTAGTCAAGATGACATTGCAAAACTTTGAGAATCTAAAATACAAAGTGAATTTTTTTATCAAAGTAAAACATTTATTATAAAAATAGAATAAATTCATAAAAAATTGATGGAAAATGAAAGAATTTCATCATGAAGATAAATAATACATTAGAAAGAGCAGCAAACTTTTTGGCAGATAATTTAAGGTTATGCCTAATAAATGTTTATGCAGATGAAAAAATCTGAAAAGTTTTATACAGCTATATGGAATAAATTTAATGTTAGAATTGAAAACAATTAGAAGATAAAAATGCTGCAAGAAAGTTTTGATACAAAAAGAGAAATGAGAGAAAATCAAAGATATGTGCAATTTGACTTTATATAATGATTTTTTTTAGAAAAGTCTTAAGAGGAAAGAATAATCAAGCTTCATTATATTTTAACAAAACATACATAATTCACATTTATAAGAGTTAATAAATTTGACATGAAGTGATTATTGTTTATTGAGATGAAGATACATGTGAATATAAACAGGAGGGACAAAAGTGATCAAGAAGAATGGTAGTAATAATTAATGTAGTAATCTTCAGAAATGTTATTACGAATTTAAGCTGAAAACTTAAAAAAAGTTTAAAAATTAATCCATATTTCAGATTTCTCCAATTCCAAATGAAATTTAAAATAAGATAGTAGATCCTATGCAAATAATGGAATCAAACAAAAAACAATCCATCAATAAATAATATATGCAAAAACGTATATATAAATAATTAAAGTGAACATTTAAAAAAAATTGATTGCCCAGAAAATTTTAAAAGAGATTAAAAAACAATTAATAATAATATTGAAAAAAATATGACAAGAAAAGTCCATGAAACACAGAACAATGTTTACTGGAAGAAAATATAATTCAGATTAATAAAAAATATAATATAATTGCCATCAGATGAGTGGCATCAAGAAATGTCTGGAAGAATTTGTAATAACTATATACAGATATTAATAAAGAAAAAAATTAATGTAATCTATGCAGGTATGGTAAATCTTTCAAAATTTTACAATTTAAATAAAAAATTAAGAAATGCAATTAAGTCTATGAAAACTAAAAGTTTTAGAAAATAATGAAATCATTATATATATGAATATAACACAAAAGCTTTGAAAATATACTTGGTACAATAAATCTTACTAAATTTATATTTAAACTCAGTTTTAGTATTTTTTACATTAATATTTAGAATGGCAGAGTATCAAAATGTAATTATATGTATATATATAACAAAAATTTCAATCATATGTGGTCAAGTTGCAATCTTTAGTATCTATATAAATATATGGGGTCATAAATAGAGGTGGAATTTTATTTTTATTGTTAAAAGAAGGTTGCCTTGACAATAGTTTGAGATTGTTGATTGTTATCTATTTTGGGATTATTTAAATGTTGACTGGTTTCTAATGGTTACTTATAAACCCATTTAGTCTTGAACATTATTATACTTATTATTTAAGTAATACTTTGGAGGCAGTTTGAAAATTATAATTGCAATTTGTAATATTATAATTGTCTATTTATTAGTCTGCATTCAGAACAGGTTATATTTACCTGATTAAGGTTGTTTATTTAAACTTCTTTGTAACAATAATTTCAATCTTTATTGTCAAGTTGCAATCTTTAGTGTCTATATGGGATTATAAATAAAATTGGAACTCCATCTTTATTGTTAAAACAAGGTTGCCTTGACAACAGTTTGAGATTGTTAATTGTTATCTATATTGGGATTGTCTAAGAAAAAGTTGACTGGTTTCTAATTATATATATATATAATGTAACCTTACCAAGTGGCTAACACTAAAAATTCTCTGGCTGAACTCTAAGATACTACTCCTTAACTTTCAATTGAGTTGTTTAAATAACAAACTAATTACAGACATTCCTTCAACTAGTTCACAACACATCTCTAAAATACTATATCTAAGAAAATTAACATTTAAAATGAATAATTTAATAAATTAATCAAGTCTAAATACAAATTAAATAATAAGTAACTAAAATTAAAATCCAATACCCAGCTCATTTATCATTATAAGAATTTAAATATGACTAGCTCAATTTACTAATACAAATGGTTCAATAAAATACTAATCAAATTATGAGACTCTACACAAAATATTTAGTATGGTACACAGTTTAATATTAAGAATGTACCCCAAAAAATACTCTCTCAATGGCATAAGAATATTACCCTTACCTAATTTATAAAATTACTTGTAAGATTCCCATAACTAACATCACACATAAAGTAAATTCTAATTAAACAATTATAAAATTTACCATAAATCACTAAAATAATTACTAATCCTTTATAAAACATATAATACTAAATCTAGCACCAAATAGAATTCCTGCACATTACCACTTAACCTATCTCTTAAAATCTATCACTATTTTAGGTTCATCATCTTCTAAAAATTATATATAAATTAATATAGCTAAATATAATGAGGGATTTTACATATACTCAACCATACTTCAAAAGAACAATAAACAAAATAAAGTATTTCAAGACCCTTAATGTAACACATTTACTTAATTTCTGCTCATTAATAAACACAATTAAAATTATAAATTCGTATAAACGTAATATTTAATATTTTTAATAAGTTCTAAATACTTTCATGTCATATTATACTAATAAAGTTCTTATCATACTCTTATGTGGCATTTACAAAAATATCACATTCTCAATATAATTGTGATATATAATTTATAAATTGGCATTATATAATTTTGATGTTTAGCAATAATAATATATTCTGCACTAATAATAATAATAATAATATAATCTTATTAATCATGTGAATTAATATAATCATATAATTAATTTTTATAATGCATGTGTGTGGATGTGAGGATCAAAACCACTTGGATATAGCAAGTAAAAAAACTCTTAAGACAATATAAATTCAAAACATTAATAAATTTATCCTTTAACAAAAACATTCTAAAATTTACAATATATAAATTTACGAAATTTAAATATTTACAATTTTAAAAGAAAAAATAAATTAAAATATTTACACAAAAATATTCCAAAAACAAAAATATTAAAGACTTCACACTGACTATTTACTATAAGAAATTAAATAAAATATTACACATCTTAACAGTAGCATTATCACTATCTTTTACACTTGTGATAGCGTAAAAAAAAAATCAAGTCAGATGTCACATGACCTGTGATAGTAATACTCATCATCACTATTATAATTTTAAAAAATAATATCAGTAACTAAAATTCTATACATCATATAATATGTAACTGATAGCGTATATTATTTTTTTATAGTTTAAAAAGAAAAATTATGGTTATAGTGATATTCACCACCACTATAAATCCAAACTAATAATAATAATTATTAAAATTTGATGCATAAAATTATTCCTAAAACAATATGTATTTTGCTCAAATAGTAACAAAACTTTTTACCTTTATATTCTGGTATACATCAATATCATAATATAAAAATAAAAACAAATATACTCATTGGTATATCTTCATTCACAATTTTGTAAGTTATTTACTACAAAACCTTTATAATGATACTATAACTTTTGTTTATAAAATAATCAAATTATCTTAAATAATCTCATGTTACTTGTATGTGTTGTATTTATCTATTTCAATTCATATCATAATCAGAGCATTCAGATGTTGCACTCAATCATTCTCTCACAAATAAAATATGCATTTAACATTTCAGTGATCTCCATTATTAGTATAACTAGAAATATTAAATCATTCCCTTATCTTAATCCATCTTAAAATAAATATCATTTCTGATAAATCTTTCTCTCTTCTTGTATTCATCAAATACTACCATCTTCTATAGTCCAGCTATTATTCTTCCCAATATTTAAAGCTATAACATTCACAACATAAGATCCAGTATCGA